>OY759274.1:1022500-1290000 GCA_963662155.1 Lamellibrachia columna | reverse complement strand
CGAATCCGGGCTCTGTCGATTGATAGTCCGACTTTCCAACCTCTACGCCACCGCGTCACACTTTACATCATTTATGACTACTACAAGAACAAAGATTTAAACACATATATCATTGATTTGGGGTAATTTAATTATACGAAACTTATAACTATCTCCACAACCAATGCAAAATACAAAGAAAACAGTCTAGAAAGAAACACTTGTCAAAAGAAGCTATTAGAAATATAGTGTTTAAGCAAACTATGTGGAGGGTTTATATACGTAATGCCAAATGATTGTGTTAATGCTAGTAGTGTGAATATGTTTAAAAATAGAATTGACAGGTCTCTGATAAGGACGGGTTACACATAAATGAGAACATTGTTGGACTCAATAAGCCAATGGCTTCCTTGTCCTTGGAACTTGTTGTTTGGGATGGCAATGGCTTCCTTGTCCTTGGAACTTGTTGTTTGGGATGGCAATGGCTTCCTTGTCCTTGGAACTTGTTGTTTGGGATGGCAATTTTAAACTCTTACATTTCTTTGTTTGGTCGGATCAACAGTACGGCGCGTTATGTTGATCAACAAAAGTTGCGCAATGTTAACCCATGCACGTATCGCAGTTTAAAAAAAGCGCACAGCTGAGCAGCTGCGAGCATCCGTCAATGCTCAGCCAATTTGTCGTATTAACGCCTCAGGCGACATGCGAGCGCCCAGTGTGCCTACTGCATGTGGCTACGTTTAGCCGGTCGACCGCCTTCGCGTTATCCACGGTAGGGATACCCCCCTCATTCCCCCCCCAAAAAACAAATCTTGCCCCATCATTGTTCATCAGCCCATTGTACTGTTTATATTAATATTTGTATACTTTTTGTTTATTTATATGACAAGAGCCCAAAGTGGCCCAACAGGGCACAGTTGTCCATAAAGCGACGATTAGCTGGGGGACTCGAAGGAGCACGTTCAATTATCAAAAGTGCAACATTTTCAACAAATGGCTGATTTTCTGGAGGCAACGTCACAAATATTCAGTGATATTTTTGCACCATGTTCCTTTAAAAAGTTTGCTGATGGGGCTAGGACCAAAAAAGGCAGTTTTCAAAAAGAACAGTTAATTGACGGGGTCCGAAGAAGCACTTTCATTGATAAAATACACACATTTCAATAAATGGATAATTTTTAGAGGCGAAGTCCCAAATGGGTTCTTTCAATGATAAAAAATTTCCATTAGAAAAAAACAGTTTAGTTGAGTTGAGCAAATAGGGGAAATTTGCACTCATTGTTTGCCACATGGAAAACCATCAAATGCCTCCAAAATGCCCTTTTGCGCTATTCTAGTGAATACCAAGTCTGTTTCAAACAACAAACTATTTATGGCCAATTTAAATAGGGACAGCCTAGAAAAGGGAGGAATACAGTCCTGGAAATGCTTCAGTGCCCCTCCCATGTGTGTCCCATGTGTGTCCCATGTGTCTCCCATGTGTGCCCCTCCCATGTGTGTCCGAATGTTTGTGTTTAATTACATTATATTAAACTACTTTCGCACAAAAGACCCTCAAATGGAACTTTCACGTCTTCTGGACAGTAAGTATATTGCAATTTGTCAACAATTGCGCCCTTTGTGACCACTGAACGTGGTCTGTTGAGACACCCCCCCCAAGATGAAAATCAACACAAAACGCATAGATCCACTTGCTCATTTGCATTCTACGGGTGATACAGGAAACTGACATCGACTAAGTTGCCAGCTACGCGCGAGTCAACGTGTATTCATTGCCGAGGCTGTATCAACTGTATGACTCTTACTAAATGTCATGGTTCGATCAGTTAGTCACCATTTGTGCATTATGTGTGGGGCCATGGAGTAAGTGATGCATGCATTCGCACGCTGCGTTCAGTTGGGGCCAGTGGTATATCTAGGATCACGTTCAGTTGGGGCCAGTGGTATATCTAGGATCACGTTCAGTTGGGGCCAGTGGTATATCTAGGATCACGTTCAGTTGGGGCCAGTGGTATATCTAGGATCACGTTCAGTTGGGGCCAGTGGTATATCTAGGATCACGTTCAGTTGGGGCCAGTGGTATATCTAGGATCACGTTCAGTTGGGGCCAGTTGTATATCTAGGATCACGTTCAGTTGGGGCCAGTGGTATATCTAGGATCACGTTCAGTTGGGGCCAGTTGTATATCTAGGATCACGTTCAGTTGGGGCCAGTGGTATATCTAGGATCACGTTCAGTTGGGGCCAGTTGTATATCTAGGATTACGTTCAGTTGGGGCCAGTGGTATATCTAGGATCACGTTCAGTTGGGGCCAGTGGTATATCTAGGATCACGTTCAGTTGGGGCCAGTGGTATATCTAGGATCACGTTCAGTTGGGGCCAGTGGTATATCTAGGATCACGTTCAGTTGGGGCCAGCGGTATATCTAGGATCACGTTCAGTTGGGGCCAGTGGTATATCTAGGATCACGTTCAGTTGGGGCCAGTGGTATATCTAGGATCACGTTCAGTTGGGGCCAGTGGTATATCTAGGATCACGTTCAGTTGGGGCCAGTGGTATATCTAGCATCACGTTCAGTTGGGGCCAGTGGTATATCTAGGATCACGTTCAGCTGGGGCCAGTGGTATATCTAGGATCACGTTCAGTTGGGGCCAGTGGTATATATAGGATCACGTTCAGTTGGGGCCAGTGGTATATCTAGGATCACGTTCAGTTGGGGCCAGTGGTATATCTAGGATCACGTTCAGTTGGGGCCAGTGGTATATCTAGGATCACGTTCAGTTGGGGCCAGTGGTATATCTAGGATCACGTTCAGTTGGGGTCAGTGGTATATCTAGGATCACGTTCAGTTGGGGCCAGTGGTATATCTAGGGTGAAGCCAAAGAGGCAAGCCTAGTCACCCATTAGAATGGGCCATGGCCCAATGACGCCCCCCCCCAATTAAATACGCCACTGTTTGGGGTGTATGTAGTTTCTTCTTAAGTAATCACTGTCGTAACAGTAGCAGTAGCAGTAGCAGTAGCAGTAACAGTGTCAGTGCACGTGCCAATAGCAATAGCAGTAGCAGTAGTAGTGCCAGTAGCAGTAGCAGTAGCAGTAGCAGTAGCAGTAGCAGTAGCAGTAGCAGTAGCAGTAGCAGTAGTAGTGCCAGTGCCAGTAGCAGTAGCAGTAGCAGTAGCAGTAGCAGTAGCAGTGCCAGTGCCAGTAGCAGTAGCAGTGCCAGTAGCAGTAACAGTGCCAGTGACAGTAGCAGTCGCAGTCGCAGTAGCAGTAGCAGTAGCAGTAGCAGTAGCAGTGCCAGTGCCAGTAGCAGTAGTAGTGCCAGTAGCAGTAGTAGTGCCAGTAGCAGTAGCAGTAGCAGTAGCAGTAGCAGTAGCAGTAGCAGTAGCAGTAGCAGTAGCAGTAGCAGTGCCAGTGCCAGTAGCAGTAGCAGTAGTAGTGCCAGTAGCAGTAGTAGTGCCAGTGACAGTAGCAGTAGCAGTGTCAGTGCCAGTAGCAATAGTTGTGTCAGTGCCAGTAGCAGTAGTAGTGCCAGTGACAGTAGCAGTAGCAGTAGCAGGGCCAGTGCCAGTAGCAATAGCTGTGTCAGTGCCAGTAGCAGTAGCATTCTTGGACACCCTCGATGGGCATGTATTGAACATGAGATATACTATTGGTGTTAAATAACAACCCAACAGTGCAACGACATTTGTATTCCAACTAGTTCACCACAGCTGCGCGTTGACCAGCACCCGGAAGCTATTTCGCAAGCTCCGGGAACTTGGAAATCGAAACCCTCTTGCCTAGGCTCTAGCCAAACCCCACCAGAGACCAACACAGTAATTCTGTATTCGTCAGAACATCGAAGCTTTTACAGCTAAGGGCGTCCTGCTGTTGTTTAACCCATCGTATTCAGATGCCCGCCTAATTTCGGCTCGCTGGGGAATCACCGGTCGTATAAGGCAGTTGTTGCCAAATGGAGCATGGCTATGACGCGACGCGATTTCGCAATACCCGCCACGTGATCGGTGCCAGTCGCGGAGCGCTCCGGCCTACGTCACTCGGTACAGTAACGTACACAAGACAACATCGCGGCGTCCCTGTGACGCGTCGAGATTGCCGCCGAAGATATGGCGCGCCGATAGCGACATAGAACGTTTAAACGTTGTCGATCGTAACCAGGCTTGCTCAATTACTGTTGATTGAAAACAATAACAAATATCAAGCTACATTAATGTATATTACATTAAATATCGCACGCCCGTCCTCGTGGTTTTGAAAATCGGCCGCGGCCGGGGATTTCTGAGATGATTTCTGGAAAATGAACGAACGAACCGACCTTTTTGAGAGAATTATGTTTAACCGTACGTTAAACATAATTCTCTCAAAAAGGTCGGTTCGTTCGAACCCTCTGACCCCCCCCCCCTCCCCGACGGGCATGTATCGTATAAGTATATACGAGGAAATGTAACTGTAATCGCAAGAATCACAACTAAACGCTGCTGATCTGTCTATATTGCTGGTGAAATATGGACCATTGAACGTTAACGTGTGTGTCCTTGTTAGTTCAATGCAGGAGCAATTTCAGGGCCACCGTTGCTCAAAGTTACCTAGCGTGACGACCCGAGCAGCGCTGACAGTCTCGTCTATTTTAATACGTTGTTTACGCTGTGGCTGTAGTTACTCAGATGTGTATCACTGCCCATCGTCACTCGAGCATGTTTTTACTCTTCGTAAACATGCGGGTAACGCTACATATCGGGGGACGTAAATATTTGTCTGTAAACAACATCGACCAGAATCACTGGACACTTTTACGCAGCAAACGGAGATTATATTGGCTTGTCATGTTCCGTTCGCGTCCAAGATTTAGTTTATTGTGAGTTCCTTTTCAACATATGCACCACTCAACATTGTTCTGCGTTATTTTTTGTTTCTAATAAAAATATATGTTATAATGGATATTATGTAATAACAATGTATAAAGGCAGTATTTAGATCAACCTGATCCTGGATTCCATTATAATCTCAACGAGAGTTAATTATAAAGTAAAACCACTCGTTCATTCAGGACTTTATCTATCCGTGACCCGGTCGGGCTGCTCTGTATTGACCGCAAGATGTACTGTTGGAGCGCGGAGAGCAGATCTTTCTGTTAATGATCATCATTCCCACGATTAATGATCAGCATTCCCACGATTCTCAGTGTCATTCGCTACAGGCTACAACGAGTTTACCTGCCAAAGACAGACTTTTACTTCCCACAGTGCTATTTTCTCTGTTATCTATTTGGCTGTTTGTTTATAATATAAACTGTGAAAGATTACCAAGTAGCCCGTGTAAAAACCAGCGTTTAAAGATAATAGTAATTATTATTTCCCATTCGAAGGTTCGATTATATCGAAGCGTCAACCATTAGACTTATCTATATTAGTGCCCTGCGCGGGCCTAGAATTTGATCCCAAGCCCGGCCCGCAAGTAGCAGTTAGAGTCCAGGCCCGGCCCAGGCCCGCAATAATTTTTCAAGCCCGGCCCGGCCCAGACCCGCAAACTAGAACTTAGGCCCAGGCCCGGCCCAGGCCCGAACCAGACCGTGAATGTTTGGCCCAGGCCCGGCAAGTTTCAGGCCCAGGCCCGGCCCATACCTGCGGGCCAAAGATGGGTAAGCCCGCGGCCCGCAAGCCCGCGGCCCGCTAAGTTTAGAAAAGATAAACCTATAATCTTATAACAAAGACGAAAAACAAATAAACTGTAAAACAGTTTATTTGTCCATAGTGTGCTGGACGAGTTCTAAAAATACAGCACCACCAACTTCTTCAAACGGACGAATATCCTGAAGAAAAATAAAGAAAAACTTCTTAGTGTCATTACTATTAAATATGATAAGATTTGTTATATTTGACTTCAATGTATTGGCTTATGGTTAGGGTACGAGATTTGTTTATCTAACCCTGACTTAACCCTTATGCAAGCCATAACCCCAATTTATATTGTTAATTGAATTAGGTCAACTAAGTTAACATAATTTAATATGATATTTCAATTAAATGTCACCCACTGGCACTGACACCCAGTGGCATTTCCAGCAGGCCTGCAGTCACTAGCCTGACACAGACAGGTTCAGACATGTGTGAATTGGTACAAGTGTGAATGAATTAGGACTGGGGAGAAATACCAATTACCAACTGGGTTGGGTACTGGGTAGTGGACTAGTGGCCTAGTGGGCACTTGGCAGTGGGCAGGTCATTCAGGTGGGCAATGTTTGGAGGGAAGACCTAGACAATAGAATGTCCACTGGTAGGGTCAAAGTTGATGGTTAATCATGGCTTGATTGCCTCTACAAATATTTCTAAAGTAAACATTTGGGGCTGGCTACTTCCAGCCAAGTGAACTTATGGGGCCATTAGATTCCACGCAAGGTCTCAATTTGCAACTATATAATACTAAAGAAATAATTTTAAGTATTCATTAACCGGAATTACAATTTATAATCAGGTTTTATAAAAAAATTAAGTAATAATCGGTGTTTTTTATGAATATTTTTATTATGTCCAGGCCCAGCCCCAGCCCAGGCCCGGCCCAGCCCGCTCACACTAGGCCCAGGCCCGGCCCAAGCCCGATGTGTTTAAATTGTTTTCAGCCCAGGCCCGGCCCGGGCCCGCAGTATGTAGGCCCAGGCCCGCGGAATTATGTAGAGGCCCGGCCCGGCCCGGCCCGCGGGCTGCGGGCCGGGCCGGGCTTGGACCCAAAGCCCGGCCCGCGCAGGGCACTAATAACTTCACATTAATCTGTATAATCTGCGCAACATTGTCTTGCATTTTATAAGCATGCATGCTCGCTATGGTTTCCCGTGCTGAGTTGATTGATATAAGTTGGTGTTTTGACATGAATCACGAAAATAGTTCTTTTATTCTGTGCAGTGCGCCCGGACGCATTCACTGATATTGATGAGGTATTGTTAGAATTATCGTGGTGCACAATTCATGTTAATTTGCTGCAATGATCCTGAGCGATGGTCCTGAGCGATGGTCCTGAGCGATGATCCTGAGCGATGGTGTCACCATTTACACTAAAAGACCAGCGGTCATTGATTTTGCGTGCCATAAATTGGTATATGTGTAAATATTTATCTAGTCTCTGTCCCTTTCCAATTTACCAGGTCAGTCTCGGTTTCAACTGCACACGTATATACAACTAAGAGCCGCTCATGTGATATGCTAATTTTATCATATTTTGATTAGTTAATAAAGCAGCAAGTTTTTTGAACGAACAAGAAACAACCACATGTAATAAGTCTCCGCAGTAACCTTGATTACTTGCAAACATCCAATCACATTGTGTATTATTACTTTGTATGGTAAATTTATGAAGGGGCAATGTTTGTCAAAATTCTACAGAATATTCTATAATAGAATGTGGACCAGTCGGGTCTAAATTCTATCGAGAAAATATTCTATGGGGTACATATAAATGTTCTATGGGGTACATAATATTTGATGGACGCCAACGGGCCTGAATATTGCGTTCGATTTTAGTCACCAGAGTAAATGGACCCCTGTGGACAGCATATGTCCGTAGTAAATGGACCGCCCCCCCCCGCCCCCCCCCCCGTGGAAAATGGACATTTCTTACGTGTTTACCGAATTTTTAGAAGTGGTTCATTGATGCTATTACATAAGACAAAAATGTGTCCAAACCGTTCTATGTAAACCACATATCTGGCCATTTAAAAAAAAAAAAATTATGAACACAATAAAAAAATGTTTGAGGATAGTTTTGTCTTTCGGAATAGTACATTTCCATACACCAATGTTCGCCTGCCACTTCTTGTACATTTCCATACACCAATGTTCGCCTGCCACTTCTTGTACATTTCCATACACCAATGTTCGCCTGCCACTTCTTGTACATTTCCATACACCAATGTTCGCCTGCCACTTCTTGTACATTTCCATACACCAATGTTCGCCTGCCACTTCTTGTACATTTCCATACACCAATGTTCGCCTGCCACTTCTTGTACATTTCCATACACCAATGTTCGCCTGCCACTTCTTGTACATTTCCATACACCAATGTTCGCCTGCCACTTCTTGTACATTTCCATACACCAATGTTCGCCTGCCACTTCTTAAAAATTACGCAGTAAACAAATAGCAAATTTCCTTTCTCCACAGTCCATAAACGGACATATGCCGTGGTAAATGGACCCCAGGGTTTATAATTTCACACCGGGCCTCGGAGTCCGGCCCAGCCTCACATTTAGACTGCTGTAGACCGTATGTAAGACCCAATGAAGTTCTTCTGTAGATCGCTTAGCCGCAGTCTAGTTTTCGATTGGACCGAGCGTTTTCCAGGCGAACAGACAGAGCTACACGCTCGGGCAGTCGCCGTTGGTCCAACCAATAGCTGGCTGGTTTACAGGATAACTGTGTTAGTTTCGTCTGGAGAACGCCCGCTCGTTCTACTGCTGAATCAAGTGAAAACAATTATTTCATAAACCTAACCAGTTCGGGCATCGCGCCAACAATCCCGCGTGTTGCGGCAAACTCGGAACTGCTGTTAGTATGAATATCAAAATGCATTTGAAGTCGATTCCGAGCAACATAAATAAATGTGAAAAAACCGGAGAAATAATGTGAGTTGAACGATATTTTATCAGCACTGTGTATATATAAGTTGATACGATAGTATTTGAGGGTTTCCACAATTATTATTTAATGCGGAATGATAACATTAAATAGGATTCGATGCATAGATAATATTTATTACTGTGCCGCCTCGTATAGCGGTTAAATGAGCAAGTAATGTAAAATGTTATGTACTGAGATAATTATATTTGCACGACCTTAAATTTCATTAATACATTAAGCGTAATTTGTAATTGTATTTAGTAATTATGTAATAGTATGTGTGTGATTGTTTTTGTAAATCCCACTAGTAAATTCCACCACGACAAAGTATCTGTTCTTGTTATGGCTACACCATACAGCTGTCAATTGTAATACAACGTATTTCATCTTGTTAATACAGCTAATACAGCTGTCAATTGTAATTCAACGTATTTCATCTTGTTAAGGCAACCTAATACAGCTGTCAATTGTAATACAACGTATTTCATCTTGTTAAGGCAACCTAATACAGCTGTCAATTGTAATTCAACGTATTTCATCTTGTTAAGGCAACCTAATACAGCTGTCAATTGTAATACAACGTATTTCATCTTGTTAAGGCAACCTAATACAGCTGTCAATTGTAATACAACGTATTTCATCTTGTTAAGGCAACCTAATACAGCTGTCAATTGTAATACAACGTATTTCATCTTGTTAAGGCAACCTAATACAGCTGTCAATTGTAATACAACGTATTTCATCTTGTTAAGGCAACCTAATACAGCTGTCAATTGTAATACAACGTATTTCATCTTGTTAAGGCAACCTAATACAGCTGTCAATTGTAATACAACGTATTTCATCTTGTTAAGGCAACCTAATACAGCTGTCAATTGTAATACAACGTATTTCATCTTGTTAAGGCAACCTCATGCAGCTGTCAATTGTAATTCAACGTATTTCATCTTGTTAAGGCTACACCATGCAGTTGTCAATTGTAATACAACGTATTTCATCTTGTTAAGGCAACCTCATACAGCTGTCAATTGTAATTCAACGTATTTCATATGGTTAAGGCTACACCATGCAGTTGTCAATTGTAATACAACGTATTTCATCTTGTTAAGGCAACCTCATGCAATTGCAATTGTAATACAACGTATTTCATCTTGTTAAGGCAACCTCATGCATTTGTCAATTGTAATACAACGTATTTCATCTTGTTAAGGCAACCTCATGCAGTTATCATTTGTAATACAACGTATTTCATCTTGTTAAGGCAACCTTATGCAGTTGTCAGTTGTAATACAACGTATTTCATCTTGTTAAGGCAACCTCATGCAGTTGTCAGTTGTAATACAACGTATTTCATCTTGTTAAGGCAATCTAATACAGCTGTCAATTGTAATTCAACGTATTTCATCTTGTTAAGGCTACACCATGCAGCTGTAAATTGTAATTCAACGTATTTCATCTTGTTAAGGCAACCTCATGCAGTTGTCAATTGTAATTCAACGTATTTCATATTGTTAAGGCTACACCATGCAGTTGTCAATTGTAATACAACGTATTTCATCTTGTTAAGGCAACCTCATGCAGTTGTCAGTTGTAATACAACGTATTTCATCTTGTTAAGGCAACCTCATGCAGTTGTCAACTGTAATGTAACTTATTTTTTCATGCAACGGCAGCCTCCTCTATAGTTCAAAGAAGACGATGTTCTACCCTAGATCGCGCTTTGTATTGAGTATTGTATAACTGTTGTAAATTCAATACTCGTTTTGCTTTAATTTTCTTTTATACATTTAAATATTTATATATTTACATGTGTTTTTATTATATTTCATATTTGTTTATTACTTATTGAATTATGCAAAATCTTCTTTGCCGTCCCAAGTTTGTAGATTTGCTAACACAATCAGTGTGCGTGCGTGTTGCCCCTATTTAACACTTCCATATGATATTTTACGACATGCAAAACAAATATTACGGATCGGTTCTAGTATATTTTTCTTTAGGACGGACAAATGTGCGTTTAATTTTTGTTATACACGCTATGATCAAAGAATATATAACTGGTACGTTATTGAAAACGCAGTACCAATTAATACACATATATTCACAACATAAAATAATTTTCTAAAAGTTGCAAATACCAATACTGCTCTCCCGGCGTCTTTCTGTCATTTTGTGAATAACACGTGGGCCGTAAACAAGACTGATAGGGAATAACTAGGAGTATAGTTTGAGGAGGGTACGTAACAGGAATAACAGTCTGTGCAGGGTACATAACAGGAGTAACAGTCTGTGCAGGGTACGTAACAGGAGTAACAGTCTGTGCAGGGTACGTAACAGGAGTAACAGTCTGTGCAGTGTACGTAACAGGAGTAACAGTCTGTGCAGTGTACGTAACAGGAGTAACAGTCTGTGCAGGTATTAACCAAACAGGTCTACGCAGTATAAACGTAGTGGCTGCGTGTTACAGTTTCAGTGAAATTCTCGTACTAATCATTAATTATTAACTATTAATTATGGAATTACACATTAATTCTACTAATTTCTAAAAACAATAGTTAATCCTCTTTCAGAATATTTCGTCGATGTCATATAAAAAGGGCATTTCTACATGTGTGACTAATTTTGAAAATATAACCCGCAATATGTTCTTATAAATTGTGGTGTCCCTATACTAAGTTTCCTGCAGTTCGGGCAACGATCCGCCTTTGTATTGGAAACAGGTTTGACAGTTGTCGCCTACGCATGTTTTTTTTTTCAATTCTCTGGGGTGATACGGTAATTTATTAACTCATTTAACAGTTCCAAACTCGTTAATTAAAAGCAATAAATATAAGCCAAACATTGTAGCCAGAAATAAAACAATATTTGAACACGCATCCCCAGAACTAATTAAAAACTAAAAACAACTAACATTATATATTATCGGTTCGTCAGTAATCGCTAAAAGTAAGAAACGCCGCCGTCAAAGACGGGACGACGCAACTGCAATAAGCTCGGTCGCTACTTACTGGCGCTCAATCGAATTAGTGAATAACATTGCTGATTAATAAGCATATCTAAATTGCTATGTCTGCCGGTAGGTGTAGCGTATTAAGGCTTGAAAAACCATTGTGGATATGTATAATCATGTACACACATATTCATAATGCACAACTATGTATATATATAATGTATATTGTGCATAATATGTCTAATTTACAACTGATACATTATTACAATTAGTTTCTGCCCGTCCGCAATCCACAAGCTCTACGCTGGATTATAATATTATGGAATTTCAATTAATGACGTCGATACATCAGTATCTGTACCATGCAGTATGTAGTATGCATTACATAAATTATATTATATAAAGTTTATTTTTATAGTGCAGTAATTTGCACCAGTTTGTCCGTTTGCTGCGATATTTAAAAGATGCTACGTCGCATACATCTCTATTAAAATCAATAAAGCAGTCAAACAATGCACAGTCATGGCAGCCATTCTAATAGGGCTCAAGAGAAATAACTGTTTTCTTCAGGTTAGATTTTTTTTATTATTATATAAAACACGAGCGAAAATGTTTAATCGAAAAGGGACATTTAAGTGGGCAGTTGCGTGTTAATTATATTGAAACGGGGAACCGTTACACAAGATAAACTGATGCGTCCTAATATCTGATGGGATTTAAATAACATTCTGTGAGGTTCTGCTAACGGCACAAAACGCGGAAAAAACAGCGACAAACCCAATAATGATTTGCCGGCTGCCGTAGGCAGGGCTCGGCAGTGTAATTATATGGCCCCTCGCCGGAGACTTCCCGGCACCAACGCCTTCCTAGTGCCATGTCTCCTTCGTTGGTTTCGGTCTTGCGCAACACGTACTCCCGCCGATGCCCGTGGGCGCATTCTCGGCGCCACTTGGGCTACAAAACGTCATGTCAATTTCCTGGAAACTTGTAGTCGTGTTTCTCTAATTCCTCCTGGTAAGTTCCACTTGCGGGAACACTTTAAATTAATTGGATGACCTTTGTGGGACATCCAAAGGTCGTCGTACACGCACAAGGTGGCACGTATGAAAGCTCGCAAAGGCTTTGTATTTGTAGTACGTTGATCGTTTACGAGGTTACTATAGAAATAGCCTAAACCAGGTTCTCTACTTGAATGCGGTGTCTCGTCGGTGCCGCCATATGTAGTTCCACTGAGTCTTCTGCAAAACATTCTTATCAACCTATTATTGAATTATCTTAGAATGGCACGTCACGTGTGAGCATAAACTGGGGGATCCAGCAAGAGGGGTTCATCTACACGACTGTATGTGTATTTTGTACTATTGTTCCCAGTTACATAAACCGTCGACTGATGTAAGAAGTTGTAAGCAGTGATTGGGTTATACGGAGCCAACTGATCGATTATACCACCTCTACACTTTTGAAAGTTTAATCAAATTGTGGCGATGGTGAAATGTTGTGTGCCGATGGTAATATGTTGGGTGACGATGATGATATGTTGTGTGGCGATGGTAATATGTTGTGTGACGATGTTGATATGTTGTATGGCAATGGTGACATGTTGTATGGCGAAGGTGATATGTTGTGTGGCGATGGTAATATGTTGTGTGGCGATGGTGATCTGTTGTGTGGCGATGGTGATATGTTGTGTGGCGATGGTGATATGTTGTGTGGCGATGGTGATATGTTGTGTGGCGATGGTGATCTGCTGTGTGGCGATGGTGATATGTCGTGTGGCGATGGTGATATGTTGTGTGGCGGTGATGATATGTTGTGTGGCGATGGTTATATGCTGTGTGGCGGTGGTGATATGTTGTGTGGCGGTGGTGATATGTTGTGTGGCGATGGTGATCTGTTGTGTGGCGATGGTGATATGTTGTGTGGCGATGGTAATATGTTGTGTGGCGATGGTGATATGTTGTGTGGCGATGGTGATATGTTGTGTGGCGATGGTGATATGTTGTGTGGCGGTGATGATATGTTGTGTGGCGATGGTGATATGCTGTGTGGCGGTGGTGATATGTTGTGTGGCGGTGGTGATATGTTGTGTGGCGCCACTGTTGGGGAGTATAGAAGATGTCAAGTCATCCCGTTCGGAGGAAGAGCATTTGTGCAAGTGTTACTGATATGAACACCAAGCAATCCGTTCTGCTAGTTGCCTTATCTCATTATAATAACTTTTTATAATGTTTGACAATAATTTGGCATGTAAATAATTTTGTTTATGTAGTTTGCTAACAGTCTTCGCTCGCATACAAAATTAAGCATGCATACAAATGCCTTTTAGAACAAAATAATAAAACCAATTGTTGTGTTACTTTAATTATTGTGAACATTATGTTTCAAAATAGTATGAGCGTGTGGATTGCTCTTGCAACGATCGCAGCAGCAGCAACAGCTGCAGCAGCAACAGCCGCAGCAGCAACAGCCGCAGCAGCAACAGCTGCAGCATCAACAGCAGCAGCAGCAACAGCTGCAGCAGCAACAGCTGCAGCAGCAAAGATCGACATGGAAATTGTGTTTGTAGATGCGATACGATCCTGCCAGATTCTCATATAATCGTATCGCATAACACCAGGAAACACGACCTGAGTCTGCCGTGACGTGCTACGTCGTCATCGCCGACATTAAAGCAAAACAAAAGTCAAAAGTCATGGTTTTGGGCCTATGTACCTATTAGAGTTACAAAAACCATAACCATTTGTAACTACAATCAAGAATATCACGCCAGTGGTTTTCTTGGAAAATCTTAATATCGTGGATCGCGCTGTACTACTATAGACAACCCACTGTGACGAACGTAACCCACTGTGACGAACGTAACCCACTGTCACGACCGTAACCCACTGTCACGAACGTAACCCACTGTCACGACCGTAACCCACTGTCACGAACGTAACCCACTGTCACGAACGTAACCCACTGTCACGAACGTAACCCACTGTCACGACCGTAACCCACTGTCACGAACGTAACCCACTGTCACGAACGTAACCCACTGTCACGAACGTAACCCACTGTCACGACCGTAACCCACTGTCACGAACGTAACCCACTGTCACGAACGTAACCCACTGTCACGAACGTAACGCACTGTCACGAACGTAACCCACTGTCACGAACGTTTGAAGTCTCTTGAGGCCTCTACCTGCCGATAACATCTGGTCATGCTGTTTGCGTAGAATTTAGAGTGTGCGTTGCTTCGTGTATATATTGATAAATAAACTTTCTATGTAAGCACAGCACCATCCGCTGTATGCGCCACCTCTTCCTCCTCGACCGGTTCTTCCTCCGCTTCCAGGAAGCCGTCTGGCGGCTCCGCGCTGTGCCTCGCTCACCTGCGGCGCCGTTGTATAAATACTCGGCGAAGTCCGCTGTTCAGTCTAATCTCGCCGGGCCCTGGCGGCGGCGTCGCGCGCGGCCCGTGGCGACCGACTGAGACCACTGACAGAGGCCGAGACGCCGCCAGTGAAACAAGCGATTTAGGCCATTCCCCGCCGCAGGCGCCTTGCACTGACTTGGCCAAGGACCCGGCGCAAAGAGAACCGCAGTCAGACATATGTCTGCCTTGGCATTTAATTTAGCGTCAACATTTATGTTATTATGGTCAATGTTGTGTCGATTAAACGTAACCTTCGATACGTGGTAACTGTGGGTCTCTGGTCGGTTGCCAGACTATAATATCATTATAAGGCAGTGCTGTGTTAGTCTCCTCCCCAACCTACCTACCTCCCCCTCTCTCGGTCTGCGTGCGTGCGTGCGTGCGTGCGTGCGTGCGTGCGTGCGTGCGTGCGTGCGTGCGTGCGTGCGTGCGTGCGTGCGTGCGTGCGTGCGTGCATGCGTCTAATTATGATCTTATCCGTTTTGCAAATTTTCAGATTCAATGTATTCGTAGTTACTTACTTAATTGCTCCTACAATAAAATATATTTGATATTCTATATTTAAATTTGTATATTACGGGTCTGTGCAGTTGGTTAACACAAGAGTTCGACCCATTCCGACTATTCTTTGTCCAACTATAAGAAAAAATAGTTTTGGGTAGTTAAATCCACCTTTTATACGTACATGCATTCTATGAAACTCGGTTAAAACGCGTGGAATGCATCCCCGAGAAAATGGTTCGTATAATGGCACCGGAACCACACAGCGTGCTTAGTCTATGTTTACATATTTCCGGCGGTAGAATGTGTTGTGCGTGTGCGTGTGCGTGTGCGTGTGCGTGTGCGTGTGCGTGTGCGTGTGCGTGTGCGTGTGCGTGTGCGTGTGCGTGTGCGTGTGCGTGTGCGTGTGCGTGTGCGTGTGCGTGTGCGTGTGCGTGTGCGTGTGCGTGTGCGTGTGCGTGTGCGTGTGCGTGTGCGTGTGCGTGTGCGTGTGCGTGTGCGTGTGCGTGTGCGTGTGCGTGTGCGTGTGCGTGTGCGTGTGCGTGTGCGTGTGCGTGTGCGTGTGCGTGTGCGTGTGCGTGTGCGTGTGCGTGTGCGTGTGCGTGTGCGCGTGAATGTGGCTACTACTAACAAGTAATATATGCGGGAGTAGACTACAATATAATTACAGCGCCTTATTCTTGTTCTTCGTTCCACGCCTGTCGCATATGTTGATTACCGTCACATATTACCCGAAGCTACTGAAAATTCAGCGCTTCAGAAAGAAAATACCGGAAAGACATAACAGACATAACAGACAAATAACATAACATAACAGACATAACAGACAAATATTTGCGTTTGAAAATAATTAAACGTATAATGGTATTTTAAGTAAAATAGCACTTTTCAGCACTATACTAGAATATATCGTTCTACAGTGTGATGGCGGCTTGGCAATATAATTATTATAGAAACATGTGTAGTCTGTTGAAATAGCCCAAGGCGCCTCTGGTGGGCATATACGTTAACAACCATCCGTCAACCAACTGTTTCATCCACAGAAACGTGTGCCCGATCCTAGTACATTTAACAAATCATTATGTAAACAGAGAATACGCCATGCTATAAACAACGCCGGCTGCTAATTAACGGAATCAAAATGCTAGTATCCGAACACACAAACTCGGTCGAACAAATGCTCGATATAACAAAAACGGAAACGTTTCCTTTTAGTTTTAGGTCAAACTGGTATTTCAATATTTCAACATGTCCCAATTACTGGAAGTCACAATGCGTCCTCAACCTCTCAAGTTGTTGTTAGTTACCGACAAAACAAACGACAATCTTTCCGGAACGCGCATACCTGGACCATTGATCAATGACGTTTAATGACAGATAATTGCGCCAACGATCCGTGTCATTGATCAAATCAGATTAAATGGCGTCACGCCGATGTTACGACAGTCGGTTGCGAGGGACGCGGTTAACGTTTGGTGTTCGTGACTCCGTTGTCAGCTACATCAACGAGGCCTCGCAGCGATTGTTTTCACGAGGTCAACAGCGCTATTTGTAGCTCGGTCACGCTTCTCTAGCAGCGCGGTACCAAGTTGCAAAAGTGGTCTCGCGTAAACGCCGCATCATTACTCGACAGTTGACCTCGGTGTCGCACTACGTTCCAGCCAGGCTGTCCGCATTAACACCTACTGCGGGGTTGGGACCTGGTCGAACGCCGGTGTCGAGTAATTGGACCGTTTAATAAACTAAATACGGACATGAGAAATGAAACGATTGTAAATCAAGATAAAGTGAAACGAATGAGAATGTGGATAAAGAGGCTAGTGATCAAAGAAGTTTGAAGGGGAGGGAGAATTATGGCGTAGAAGGAATGGAAGGTTTCGTTAAGATTAAAGCAGAACGAACGTCAAAAGATTGGAAAATAATGGGAGGCCATGAAAGAAGACGAATGTGCGTAGGAGAAAGGAAGATAATGAGAAATGAGGAATGCGCCCTCCCCAACATGAGTAATGCTGGGGAGGGCGGGAAAATTATGTATTTGATATTAAATATGGGTAATGTTAATAGAGAGTACGACGTGTAATTATTGTTTTTTATTCTAAATGAATAGTGACGAATATGATATGTCCTCCACCGTAGACAAATATGTGATTTCAACTACTACAGGATATAGATTTACATTAGTTGTGATCGATATGTCTCAGTAATCAGTCATGATGCTGATTAATTTCGGGGTCTACACGATCAACCTACACACTAAATAAAGTAATTGCGGGGTCTACACGATCAACCTACACACTAAATAAAGTAATTGCGGGGTCTACACGATCAACCTACACACTAAATAAAGCAGACGCTTGACGCGTCTATCTGCTGTTCAATGTGTTGGTGGTAGTGTTCTAAATGTGCACGCACGTGCTTGCCACGTGTTCTGCTTATGTGTTCAGTTGCAGGTGTTCAAGTGTTCAAACCGACTTTCATTGATGAAAGCACTTCACACTTACGACGACTCAGATGAAACTACAAAATGTTCTTTATGAACAAAAAACAGCTCATCTCAGATCATATAAAAGGAATGAAATTGTTTCCCGCGACGGCTTCGACGGGTTCTATCTGTTCTAGGCATAAAGTATTGTCACTATATTAGATAGTCGGTGCACTGTGTAATAATTATATAATTAAGATACGACGTCTCATTAGTGTTAACATAGTTCAGTGGTTATATTCTTAGTACATGTTCTTTCCGCATGGCATAGTGTCGTGTTGGTTTTGAACGCTAGCGTATTGACACCTTGTCTGCATATTGACACCTTGTCTGCGTATTGACACCTTGTCTGCGTATTGACACCTTGTCTGCGTATTGACACCTGTCTGCGCATTGATACCTTGTCTGCGTTTTGACACCTTGTCTGCGCACGTGGACTTGGCCACTTCCCGGCAGCAGGATTGGCGCACGTTTTGACACCTTGTCTGCGCACGTGGACTTGGCCACTTCCCGGCAGCAGGATTGGCGCACGTTTTGACACCTTGTCTGCGCACGTGGACTTGGCAACTTCCCGGCAGCAGGATTGGCGCACGACAGAAAAGATCAGTGAAAGGAAAATTGAAGTTCAGTGAAGCTTTCACACTTTCACACTTTCACACTGTATCGGCGGCGATGAAAGGTATGGGCAATTTGATTCACTTGCTCAAACCAAGTCGTTTGTTCATCAACAGTGGGCGATGGTACAACTTATAATATAAGCTGTATCACGTTACGTCTAGTTATAAGCTAGTTTAGTGTGTCCGCTCTCTGTACCTCATGTACATGTGTACCTCATCTAGACAGAGTCACATGTGTACCTCATCTAGACTGAGTCACATGTGTATCATAATGGGAGATTTTAACCATGGACACATACAATGGAATTCTCTAGAGAGCACAGGGATTGAGGACCAACAATTTCTATTTTTAATCCAGGATAGCTTTCTTACTCAGCACGTGCTAGAACCAACCACGGGAGAAAATGTATTAGATATAGTTTTGTCATCACAAAAAGAATTAGTGGACAATGTAAAAATATTTGAACCATTGGGTAAGAGTGACCATAATCAAATACATTTTGACATCAATGTAAAATCAGAAAGTAAAAATAAGAAAGCGTACAAGAGAAACTTCTACAAAAGTAACTACAAAGATATGAGAAAATACTTAGCAAAGCTAGATTGGAATAACATGCTGATGAATAAGACCGCAATTGAATGTTGGAATATTCTAAAATATTAAATTGAGAGTATCATCGATAAAGTTGTTCCCTTCCAAAAACAAGGAAAACGGTGTAGAAAGAAACACTTGTCAAAAGAGGCTATTAGAAAAATAGTGTTAAAACAAACTATGTGGAGGGTTTATAGGCGTACCGGAAAGGAAGAAGACTAGGCAAATTACAAAGAGGCACTTAATGCAGCTACAACTAAAATCAGACAATCTAAAAGAAGCCATGAGCAAAAACTAGCATGTAACATAAAACATGACAGCAAGAGTTTTTTATGCATATGTCAGGAGTAAACAAAACGTACAAGACAAGGTTGGACCTCTAGAAGACAGTGCTGGAAATATAGTATCACAGGGGTTTTTAATGGCGGAAGACCTAAATGGTTACTTCAGTTCAGTGTTTACCAAAGAAGATATTAGTTCATTACCAGTTGCTAATGCTAAATTTCAGGAGGCTAAATCTGACTATTTAGGTCCGTTAGTTGTAACTCCAGAATTGGTAGCTAAGAAAATAAAGACAATGAAGGATAACAAATCACCGGGAGTGGATGGGATTCCTCCAAAATTACTAATGGAAACAGTAGAACAAATCAGTATACCACTTGCAAGAGTATTCAACTTGTCATTAAAAGAGGGAGTTGTTCCGTTTGAATGGAAAGAAGCAAACATCATACCATTATTTAAAAAGGGTTCGAGAAATAAGTCAGAAAATTACAGACCAGTGAGTTTAACGTCAGTGATTTGTAAATTATTAGAAAGGTTAATTAAAGACCATATGGTGGACTTCCTCGTTAAGCATAAATTATTAAATTCATCTCAACATGGATTCCTTAAAGCGAGGTCATGCTTAACAAATATGTTATGTTTTTTGGAAGAAATCACTAAGTGGATAAACGTGGGATCGCCAGTAGATATTATCTACTTAGATTTTCAGAAAGCTTTTGACAAAGTGCCACATCAAAGATTACTACTTAAATTAAAAGCCCATGGTATCGGGGATAGCATAACTGACTGGATAGAACAATGGCTGACTGACAGAAGACAACGAGTTGTAGTAGATGGAGAAGTTTCAAATTGGAAATCGGTTTTGAGTGGGGTACCTCAAGGATCAGTATTAGGACCTATATTATTCTTAATATATATCAATGACTTGGACGACAGTATAACAAGTAACGTACTGAAATTTGCAGATGAAACAAAACTGTTTAGAAAAGTTAATACTGATGGTGATAAACAACATTTACAAAACGATCTAGACAGATTAGTGAAATTGTCTGAGAAATGGCAGATGCTGTTCAATTTTGGGAAATGTAAATGCCTACATATAGGACATGGGAACTTGAATGTAAACTATAAAATGGGAGATACTGTTCTGGGTACTACTGTAAAAGAAAAGGACTTAGGAGTTACAATAAGCGCTGATATGAAAGTTTCAGAGCAGTGTGGTATTGCAGCTTCAAAGGGTAATCAAATTCTTGGATTGATTAGAAGAAACATAACATACAAGGGAAAAAAGTTAATTATACCTCTTTATAAAGCAATAGTTAGACCTCATTTAGAATATTGTATACAAGCATAGAGACCATATCGTAAGAAGGATATAGATACGCTTGAACGCATACAAAGGAGAGCAACTAAAATGATTCCAGAACTTAGAGACCTTAGTTATGAAGAACGCCTGAAAGAATGTGGTTTAACAACTCTAGAGACAAGGAGGTTAAGAGGAGATCAGATTGAAGTTTTTAAGATATTGAATGGGTATGAAAATATTGATAGAAATATGTTTTTCTCACTCAAGAAGGATAGCAGAACTAGAGGACATGAGGTAAAATTAGTAAAGGATCAATGTAGATTGGACATCAGGAAGCACTCGTTCTCACAGAGGACAATAAATGAATGGAACAAATTGTCTACAGATTGTGTAACTGCTAGCAGCGTGAATATGTTTAAAAACAAGGTTGACACATATCTCAGGAGGGCAGGTTATAAGTAGATGAACATTGTTGGACTCTCGATAGGCTTCCTTGTCCACTTGCCATCTGGGCCTTTGGCGTGGATGGCAAATCTTGTTAAATCTTGTTAAATCTACCTCATTTAGACTGAGTTACATGTGTACCTCATTTAGACTGAGTTACATGTGTACCTCATCTAGACAGAGTCACATATGTACCTCATCTAGACAGAGTCACATGTGTACCTCATTTAGACAGAGTCACATGTGTACCTCATCTAGACAGATTCACATGTGTACCTCATCTAGACAGAGTCACATGTGTACCTCATCTAGACAGAGTCACATGTGTACCTCATTTAGACAGAGTCACATGTGTACCTCATCTAGACAGATTCACATGTGTACCTCATCTAGACAGAGTCACATGTGTACCTCATCTAGACACAGTCACATGTGTACCTCATCTAGACACAGTCACATGTGTACCTCATTTAGACAGAGTCACATGTGTACCTCATCTAGACAGATTCACATGTGTACCTCATCTAGACAGAGTCACATGTGTACCTCATCTAGACAGAGTCACATGTGTACCCCATCTAGACAGAGTCACATGTGTACCTCATTTAGACAGAGTCACATGTGTACCTCATCTAGACAGAGTCACATGTGTACCCCATCTAGACATTTCTTCGACAAACTACATGCTGCTTACCAACTGTTATCTAAAATCCAATATTAATGTAAAATCGACAATAAAATATTGATAGCACATTGATAGTACAGTCCTAGTGTATGATGACAGAATGTCGAAAACAATCGTGTATGGCGAACTCTCAAACGTGAAACGATCCGTTGGCCCTGAACTGTCTTGTTTCTGACTGTACGAAAAGCAAAGGACGCGGTTGCGAAACGACAGCTATATCACGAACGACAGCTATATCACGAACGACAGCTATATCACGAACGACAGCTATATCACGAACGGCAGCTATATCACGAACGACAGCTATATCACGAACGACAGCTATATCACGAACGGCAGCTATATCACGAACGACGACGACGACGACGACGACGACGACGACGACGACAACTTTTTATATTGTAATGTTGTCGAACTTTTTATATTGTAATGTTGTCGAACTTTTTATATTGTAATGTTCTTTTAACTTTTATGAACTCTTTGTAATGTAATGTTTTAGCATGGTATGACACCAACAGCTACAAGAATATACTTTACACCTAAACAGTCGTACTATTGTGTCACGTAGACACCTACACTTAGTTGAATGTTTCTATATAGTGGAACTTTGGGAAATCTTTGGACATTCATCTCTCGTGCCCACTAGAAGTGTCCGTTTCTGTAGACATTCTTAACGTTGCGTTACGATTGTTGCGCAACGGAATTTCACATCTGGTGTAGTTCTCCTTCAGCGCAAATTCCCTCATACGTAGCGAAAAGGTTGTGCAGTACGCGTCTCCAGCAGCGCACATTTAGTAACACGGAAGTCACTGACATAGGCGTCAATATTACCGCTTTCGGGCCGGAAATACCGTTTCTCCCCTGGTCCAGCTTTCCTGCTTTTTTAATGAAATGTCCTGCTTATTTGAAGTGTTCAAAAATTTAATTCACGGAAAAATCGACATAATATTATTTGTTGCACGCGAGGCCATTCTAGGCACATTTTATTTCTTTGGTGTCACATTTCTCGCGCATACGTTCACCGCGAACGATAACGGCGCATCAAAATGGCGACCCATAAAAACGACAAGACAAAACGACGAGAAACGGCTAACAACGACGAAAGTTAGCTTTTCACGAGCACTTTCCCGTTTTTTCATGAGCAAACATTGACACCTATATGCACTGGGTCGAACTAGGCTGACTCGAATGCCGGGTTTTGTCACTCGAAGAACCGGTTAGTAATTCCAGCGCACTCTGTTGCAATATACATGTCATGTTGCACGGGTAATTTAAAAAAAAATATTGACCCAACGTTGAACCCACCGAGTTCGTACTATACTGTAAACCCATAGAGTAAATTATATGTTACACTATTTATAAATGCATTTCTGTCACAATCCGGAAATGTACTCTGTGTGTTAGGTTAGCATATTTACGTGCTACAAAAAGAGTACATTTTGCTTTTAAATTCAAAAGAATACGTACAACAACAAACATCAACAACAAACAACAACAAACATCAACAATAAACAACAACAAACATCAACAATAGCATATTTTGGGGGGTTGGGCCATGGCCCCCTGGTTTAAATTTAAGATTTTTATATAACCTGTTGTCCCACTACATGGCAGCAAATGGGTGACTAAGTTCCCCCCCCCGGCACACCCCACCCTGAGCACCCCCTTGCGAGATCCTAGATACACCAGTGAGTATCTGTATGACTTTTTTTTATCGCGAATAAGGTCATGTTCAGAAGTCATGTTCAGAAGTCTTGCTTACGCAAAGTTAGCAATGCGATTTTTTCATTTTCCTGGTAATTGTTTGGTGAGTAATCGTCTGACACCATTTGGGCAACCTTTTCAAGCGACTCATATGTTGTCCCGTTCCCCACCCCCCCCCCCCCCACCCCCCGGTTCGTAAGTAGAACGACATATGACTACAACTGACTGCTGACTGAGACCCCCCTGCCAACAAGCCTAGCTCCGCCCCGCTTGTCTCTTTTTTGCATGAAGTGTTATCATTGAACATCCAAACACGGCGCGTGCCAATTCACACTGTGTTGTAATTAGCCTATTTGGGCACCGACACGGCAGGACCTGTTTACCGAATGCGCTCATATTCTAAACTGCACGGGGTGCCATAGAAAGACCTGTTGTAAACAACCACAGAACAACACGTTCACGGCCTACGCAAATACGCTTGGTTTATTCCGCCAAAATATTGGCATAGTCTAATTTAGCCGCCGTGGTAGTCTGTTTAGCCGCCGTGATAGTCTGTTTAGCCGCGGTGGTAGTCTGTTTAGGCGCCGTGGTAGTCTGTTTAGCCGCCATGGTAGTCTGTTTAGCCGCCGTGATAGTCTGTTTAGCCGCCGTGACAGTCTGTTTAGCCGCCGTGGTAGTCTGTTTAGCCGCCGTGGTAGTCTGTTTAGCCGCCGTGGTAGTCTGTTTAGGCGCCGTGGTAGTCTGTTTAGCCGCCGTGGTAGTCTGTTTAGCCGCCGTGGTAGTCTGTTTAGGCGCCGTGGTAGTCTGGCGACAACACAGGAAACAAACCATATTTCATTTTATCACAGGCGGCAATTATAACGTTTCTTTGGATTCCTGGAATATTTGTCCAAAGATTTTCTTTTTCATTTTCATTTCACAGCACATCTATCCTCCATTAACACACATCTATCCTCCATTAACACACATCTATCCTCCATTAACATACATCTATCCTCCATTAACATACATATATCCTCCATTAACACATATCTATCCTCCATTAACACACATGCTGTGTGAAACTCGTGAAAATTATATGCCTGTTTTTTTTTTAAACTCACAAAAAGCTGATACCCGTCAATTTCGGCCCAGTTCGGTGACTGATTTTGAAATGTTTGTATACGTTCTGCAGAATTGTCAATGTAGTGATAAGCGAGCGGTCAGCGTTTGTCTGTTGCCATCAAATGAAAGATGTGAAAGTGCTCGGAATAAAATTATTCATCACGCGCAATCTTCACTTTCCTGGGGGTTCGTTGTGGGTAATGGCAGACGGATTATAAATGCGGTATATATGTTGCCTACGCAATAAATCGTGTGCGTGTCTTCGCGCACATTGTCACATCAGCCATGTTTGTGGTCAGTGGTGAACATCCGTTCATCCATTACTGACGGTAGCGTTTAACAGACAAAGTCCACATTGCGACATTTCTTTGACGCAACAGTAATACGTATTGCATACAGTTATTCCAAGTGGGAATAACTGTATACAATACGTATTGCATACAGTCATTCCAAGTGGGAATAACTGTATATATATATATATATATATATATATATATATATATATATATATATATATATATATATATATATATATATATATATATATATATATATATATATATATATATATATATATATATAGGCATTTCGTTTGCATCAACGCGCACATTTTTTGCATATATATATATATATATATATATATATATATATATATATATATATATATATATATATATATATATATATAGGCATTTCGTTTGCATCAACGCGCACATTTTTTGCATCGTCTTTTCGGAAACAATGCATTGTATTTCGGGCCAACGTTATACGCAGTAACGATGCGTTATGTATTATGATGATCATATCGTAACGATGCGTTATGTATTATGCTGATCATATCGTAACAGCAACTAATGTTAATATAACATGACATTTTATTAAATGAGCGACGCAACGACATTGTGTTCTGTACACAAAACTGAAGTACGGTCTATATATATATATATATATATATATATATATATATATATATATATATATATATATATATATATATATATATATATATATATATATATATATATATATATATATATATATATAGTGAGGTTGCGATTCATTTACTACTGTCTCACGTTGATCTCATAAACCGTTTACCTTTGAGAGGTCGACTTGTTGACGTCAGGTCGACTTGTTTTTATTGCAGGAGAATCCCTGCTTTTTCGCAAACAGGATGTGGTTTCGTGCGTTCACTACGTCACAATTCCGAGCATAGCAGAGGCGGTCAACTTGTTTATCTTTGCAGGACGTTTTGCAGCCTGCGGTTGGCATTTGTTCCGCGTCTACCGCAGTCGCCGGGCAGTCTCGTTGATTTCATTGTGTTCTCAGATGCACCAGACACCTTATATTGAGTTACTCCGATACTTCCTTGTACGTGGAAACAGCCCGGGAGCAACCGGTGTGGGTAATCGGTGTGCGTAGCGGGTAATCGGTGTGCGTTGCGGGTAATCGGTGTGCGTGGCGGGTAATCGATGTGCGTGGCGGGTAACGGTGGTTCCGAAGACATTTTCTTAACTGCGATTCTCACATTCACGGTGTTCTGATATCATTACCAAAAGTAGAACGCTTTTATGAAAACTTTATGAAAATAAATATATATACTTACTTACTTTACTTATTTAAAATAAATGCAATACTCGTACCAGTAACATAAAATATTGGTGATGAGGGTTTAATGCTGGGATTGTTGTGGTTTGTCTGCGATAATTTTGAGCGGACCATTTTGGCGGATGCTGGCCCACGACAACATTGGCCAATCATAGTGAGTGTTTAATAATGATTGTATTCGGTGCGGTCCGTCACAACAACAGTGGTCTCATTGACCTCCAAGTCAAGGAGGGATTGAGGAAGAAGCCAGATAATTACAGACCAGTGAGTTTCATATCAGTTGTATGTAAATTACTCGAAACATTAATTAGAGACCACATGGTGGAATTCCTTGTAAAACATAAATTAATAAATACATCTGAACATGGGTTCCTAAAAGCAAGGTCATGTCTAACTAATCTCTTATGTTTTTTTGAAGAAATTACAAAGTGGGTAGATGACGGGTCACCAGTGGATGTTGTCTACTTAGATTTTCAGAAAGCTTTCGATAAAGTGCCATATCAAAGTTTGTTACTTAAACTAAAAGCCCATGGTATAGGTAATGATGTAATCAACTGGATAGAAAAGTGGCTTCCACACAGAAAACAGAGAGTAATAGTAGATGGTGAGATTTCAAACTGGAAATCTGTTCTGAGTGGGGTACCACAGGGATCAGTATTAGGCCCTATACTGTTTTTAATATATATAAATGATTTGGAAGATGACATATCTAGCAAAGTACTAAAATTTGCAGATGACACAAAAGTATTCAGAAAGGTTACTAATAATACAGATAAACAAAGTTTACAGGATGATCTAGATAAATTAGTTAAACGGTCAGAAAAATGGCAAATGTTATTCAATTTTGGGAAATGTAAATGTATACACATAGGACATGGAAATATGAATGAAGAATATATAATGGGGATGCTGTATTAGGTAGAACCACACAAGAAAAGGACTTAGGAGTAACATTTAGTGCTGATATGAAAGTTTCAGAGCAGTGTGGTATTGCTGCTTCGAAAGGAAATCAAATTCTAGGGCTAATTAGGAGAACTATCATGTATAAGGAGAAACAGCTAATTGTACCCCTGTACAAAGCAATAGTTAGAACACATTTGGAATATTGTATTCAAGCATGGAGACCATATCGTAAAAAGGACATAGACAAGCTAGAAAGAATATAACGAAGAGCAACTAAAATGATTCCAGAATTGAGAGACCTTAATTACGAAAGTCGCTTATTACAATGTGGTTTGACAACACTAGAGACCAGGAGACTAAGAGGAGACCAAATAGAATATTTAAAATAGTGAACGGTTATGAGGATGTTGATAGGAATATGTTCTTCAAACTTAAATAAGGCAGTAGAACCAGAGGACACAAAGCAGAGTTAGTTAAGGAGCAGTGTAGGTTGGACATGAGAAAGTACTCTTTCTCACAGAGGGTGATAAATGAATGGAACAAACTGCCAAATGATTGTGTTAATGCTAGTAGTGTGAATATGTTTAAAAATAGAATTGACAGATATTTGATAAGGGCGGGCTACACATAGATGAGAAAATTGTTGGACTCTCGATAAGCCAATGGCTTCCTTGTCCACTTGCCATCAGGAACTTGTTGTTTGGGGTGGCAATATTGTTAAAGGCCAAGTCCAAGTCATGCAAGTCTCTGGTCATTAAAATGTGCGACTTGACTCCGACTCGCGTCAGCAACTGTGACTCCAATAAACAATCTGTGTCGTGTAAACACTAATATCCATACCAGATTTTGTTTGCATTTCAGATAAACGTATATTATATTAATATGCATGTATCTCAATTAGTACTGGTTGTTTGTCACTTGTTTTACATATTATATCAGGAAGGCAGAGATCGTAAAGGGTATCATTCTCTTGTCTCTCCAGCCTCTTTCCGCCAGTTGTCTCAGAGTGAATATCCCGTCCGCCGTACCTCTTCTGAAACCTTGTTGTTCTTCTCCCATTTCACACTCCACTATCCTCCTTATCCTTCCATCTTCTAACACCTTCACAACAAGACTCAGCAACGTGATACCTCGGTGTTTTCCAGGGTCATGAACACCTCCCTTTCGTTTGCATACAGGGACTATCAACCCCCGTCCGCCCCTCCTCTGGGATTAAAATTAAAACGCATAACATCATGAAACACATCTATTGCAATTGAGCCCATCACGAATCAGATTCGTTGATGTTCAGATTTGTAGCGCGTGAATAGTTTAAGTAACATACGCCGTCAAATAGTTTAAGTAACACGCGCCGTCAGATAGTTTAAGTAACACGCGCCGTCAAATAGTTTAAGTAACATGCGCCGTCAAATAGCTCACACTTTTGTTTACATCATCGAAATAATTCATTTTAATCGTTTTTTATGTTATTTACTATTTACAGCCATTTTTGTCATTTATCGCCGAATATTGGCCAGATCCGTTCAATATCCGATGATTTCAACAAAACTAAATAAAGCATCTTGTACAAACGAGCTCGTATTTGGATACTAGACAGGTTCAATTTTTCGCAAGATGAGACGAACAAAACAATTGAATTGAGAATTATCCTTGGCAATAAAAATGACAACTAAACATTGTCCGTTGCAACAATTCAAACAAAGACAATGCAAAGTTTTCATTTGACAAACTTAAATTGAAAATGAAAGAGCAGAACGGGATGTTTAGTGTAATATGTTTAGTGTAATATATGTTTAGTGTAATATCGATGATTTTGCGTGCAATGATCGTGACATACAATTGTTTTTATTTTGTTGTTAATTGCTACAAACTCTTCTAACGTATGATTTTTAACATGTCGATAAATATCGCAGAGACTCTATGTATCTACGGAAGTAAATCACTCGGCTATGTACAGTGAGACAAACGTAAACAGTCAAACAAATGCAATATAACAGGAGCTAGAAACATTAAAGATTGTACTTCAACAGTTACGTACAAGTATGTATTATGGACGATGGTTTTATATATCAAGCAGCTGCACATAGGCTATGCGTAACAATCTAACAACACGGAGAGATAATGACGTTTTAGACTGAATCTTTGAATATGTGCCTATTTTTGGGGCCCCAGTCATGGTAGTTTGCTTCCTGCCTTCTCAGCTAATTGTACTATATATATATATATATATATATATATATATATATATATATATATATATATATATATATATATATATAATAATAATAATAATAATAATAATTTAATAGTTTGTCTGATGTTTGCACAAACACTACATACAAAAGTTGCACAAACGAACTAGCTAGTTCTAGTTGTAGTGGATCCTGGGTAGGTTTGATTTTTCGCTAAATGGATTTGAAATTAGACAAACAAAAAGATCGAATTGAGGAGGGGTCTTTAAGAAAACGCCCTGCACTACGCTGCAGTCTACCCCTTTTGGCGCGGTGTCGTCAGTTCTATTTTTACTCCCGCGGTCATCTGTCACTGAATGTTGGGCGGTGTTAGCGTGGGCGTCAGAGATCACAGTGACCTGGTGCTTTCAGGTCACTTTCAGTATTTATATTGTTATTGTTGTGGACATCTGGGTCAACTTAATAATAAACCGCGACATATTATGTTGTGAACTTGTGATGCGCATCTGTGAGCATGTTGGAGGCCAACACATGTTCTATAAAGTGGCAGCTTTATACCACTCTAAATATTCTCATTTTTATTCCAATTGGCCTAGAGTACCCTGGGCATTTTTATTCCAATTGGCCTAGAGTACCCTGGGCATTTCCGCCGAAAAGTTCGTTCCGAAAAGAAAATGCTAACTCCAAGATGATTGGTCGACGGAATTGTTGTGTTATATGCGGGTCGTGCGATAGAAAGTAAATGTCCCGGGGATTTTTTCGAAACTTGGGCAATTTCGTTTATTACACGTTGCCTCAGTGCACTGAGCTCTAAATGAGTACCTGGCTATAGACAGTGGTTGATATGTGAACGAACAGTCTTCGCGCAGTTATTGCAGCGCGGCTGAATTCTTCCCAGTTGTGTAAAGCGTAAAACGCTTTGAGCAATCCCACGTTTTATATCGCGTTATATAAGAACTTATCTTTTATGTTGTTGTCTCTATAGCTTGTGCCGGGACATTCACATTTTTACTATTAGTTATATAAGAACTTATCATTTATGTTGTTGTCTTTATAGCTTGTGCCGGGACATTCACATTGTGAATAAATTACTATTAGTAATTGGAAAATATCATACATTTTTTTAACATAAAGTGTTATTCGAGCTGAAAATCATACTTTCGATATAAAAGTTGCCCATATCTCATCAGAGTTCAATAGCCGATATTCATAATCTTCAAACTTTGGTGGGTCTGATGCCTGAAAACACTGGAAAGTTTCAACTAGTTTGCTACAACAACGGAATCACGTCACATTGTAGTTTGATGACACGATAACGAATGTACACTGTATCATCAAACAAACAGTCGTGCTGGACTTCCAACACTTCACAGCACACGGAAGACACAGCCAGTTTGAACACATCTTTACAAATGATGTTCATAATCTCTTCAAAGTACGTCAAAGTATTGCAATGCAGTTTAATAGTAACACGCCTACGCACACGCACACGCACACGCATACCCACACGCACACGCACACGTACACCCACACGCAGACACACACACAGACACACGTACGTATGTATGTAACTATGTACGCACGTACACACACGCGCGGGCGCAGATCACTCGTGCGCGCATGCGTGCAGGGGACCTTGACAACAAAATTATCATATTTCAGATCAACGACACTGCGGTTTATCGATGAGTGTTCATTTTATGATGTATTGTTCGCCTAGTGTTAATGGCGCCTAGTGTTAATGGCTCTTCACCTGTGTCAGTTCGGGTAAACAATAGTACCTCGTTACTCATTAACGCCTCGGTTCGAATACATTCGGTATAATAACACTCACAATGTCTATGCACATTCGTGACAGTCATTGGCCTGCAATAGTTCACTCACGCGTCATGTATTTTGCTCTCCCTCCCTCTCTCCCTCCCCACTTCCTCCATCCCTCCATCCATCCATCCATCCGTCCCTACCTCCCCCCTTCCTCCCTATCTCCGTTAGTAAGTAAGAACGTTCGATTTAATGTTAAATAACTCCAACGAGGTTAAATGACGATACACATCAGGAACGTTCATGTCGATGGAAACGGCTTTTGTACTGTTTTTAACATTTTTACTAAATTTCGGACAAATCTATTTTCATAAGAACTTCATAAGAACTATGAACCCACGTGACCATCATAAATTACGCCGGTGAGAATGGGTTGTCGTTTATAGCCGACTGGACACCTGAAGACCGCCTCGCGAAACCGTATCACTCGCGCTCATTAATACCAGTTTCTTTTCGTTTAGTTTAGTCTAGATTTCGCCTACGTTCCGGGCTCAGTCTAATAAACTAGTGAATAATACGTGATGTTCCGTGCTCTCGCGTGACTTAGAACGAGACAAACATATTGTTGGGGACATATCATTATTTGACTTCCGGGTTCATGTCAGATCATTATTTTCTCTTTCTCCATCCCTCCCCCTCCCTCCCTCCTTCCCTCCCTTCCCCTCCCTCCTTCCCTCCCCTCCCGCGCTCCTTCCCTCCCTCCCTCTTTATATATATATATATATATCCATCCCCCAGCCCTCGCTCGCTCGCTCCCTCCCTCCCTACCTCCCTCCCTGCCTATGTTCCTCCCTACCTCCACCCCTCCCTTCCTCCCTTTCTCCCTCACTCCACCCCTCCCTCCACCCCTCCCTTCCTCCCTGTCTCCCTCACTCCACCCTCCCTCCACCTCTCCCTTCCTCCCTGTCTTCCTCACTCCACCCTTCCCTCCACCCCTCCCTCCCTCTCTGTGTCTGTTCCTCCCTCCCTACCTACCTACCTCCCTACCTCGCTTCCTCTCTCCCTCCATTCCTCCCTCCCTCCCTCCCTCCTTCCCTCCCTGTCTCCGTTCCTCCCCATCTCCCATAGCACCCTCCCTCGCTCCGTCCCTCCATCACCCCTCCCTCTCTGTCTCCGTTCCTCCCTCACTTCCGGTCTCCCTCCCTCCCTCCCTCCCTCCCTCCCTCCCTGTCTCCGTTCCTCCCCATCTCCCATCGCACCCTCCTTCGCTCCGTCCCTCCATCATCCCTCCCTCTTTGTCTCCGTTCCTCCCTCCCTTCCGCTCTCCCTCCCTCCCTCCCTGTCTCCGTTCCTCCCTCTCACTTTCCCTCGCTCCCTCCTTCCCTCCCTGTCTTCGTTCGTCCCTCCCTCCCTCTCTCCCCCCCCCCTCTCTCTCTCTCTCTCTCTCTCTCTCTCTCTCTTTCTCTCCCAACTGCAATATTAATATTTGGTTGATAAAGATGTTCTTTTCAGCATTTTCCAACATACTTTCGGCTATAAGATGTTCATTGTCCGGCTCACTATTTTATAAGATTTATTGTGTTGACATATTATGTGAATGATTTTTCCGTTTCGCGTGTCTTTCGCGTTTTAGGTTCTTTTGACGTGCCCATTTTTCGCAACATTCGCCGAGAGAGGTTTAGTATATGAAATAAACTACGTATCCATCGATTGATACCCAATACTTTCATAAATTCTCACCCATGTTGTAAGGTTTTCATTGTTCGGCTGATGCACAGTAAGTGTGAAATAAACAACTGGCAACCGACTGAGTTGACGCGACGTCCACGGGGCTGGGTCTGGCAGTTTGCCATGGCACTTCCAACGACGTTGCTCGGGGGCACCGCTTCGCCATGCTTGTGATTCCATCCTACGCAGGCATGTCAGGCATGTCGGGCATTATGTATGGCAGCAATGACTCAATGTCGTGCCGCTCGCTTCGTGACCAAAAGTTCGAGGGTTTGACCCCGGCTTGTGCCCCCCCCACATACGCACAGTCATTTTAATAAAACATTAATACGATTAATACGCATTTTAACTATATTTTATGCCGGGTTTGATAGATCCAGTTTGGATAAATGTTTCTCTGGAAATAGTTTTACTGTTACACCCGCCGGAATTCATAAATACCCAAATGCCTTATGGAATACCCAAATGCTTTATATGTCACGAATAAATAATCACGTCTAATGTAGCTACAACTTGCTATGAGCTTTACATAAAGTTGTCTATGTGTCGTACGTACGGGTGAACATGTAAACGCAGAGTAAAATGTTATATTTTTATAAGTAAGAACGTTCGATTTAATGTTAAATAACTCCAACGAGTTTAGATGACGATGCATCATGAACGTTCATGTCGATGAAAAGTTGTAGTACTGATGCGGACAAATCTATTTTCATAAGAGCTATGACGTCATAAATTACGTCAAAGAGAATGAGTTGTGGTTTGTAGCCGATTAACCTCTGATTGGGTACCTGAATACTTTTTCCGTTAATAAGTAAGAACGTTCGATTTAATGTTAAATAACTCCAACTAGCTTAGATTACGTTACATCATGACGTTACATCATGAACGTTACATCATGAACGTTCATGTCGATGAAAACGGTTTTTGTAGTTTGACAATTTTACAAAATTTACGACAAATCTATTTTCATAAAAACTTCATAAGAGCTATGACCCCACATGACCATCGTCAATTACGTCAATGAGAACGAGTTGTGGTTAATAGCCGATTAACCTCTAATTGGGTACCTGAAGACCACCCCGCGAAATCTTATCACTCGCGCTCAGTAATACCAGTTTCTATTCGTTTAGTATAGTGATGATTCCGTCCACGTTCCGGGCTCAGTCTAATCGACTCGTGAATAATCCGAGTAGACGCGCCGCGATGTTCTCTGCTCTCGCGTGACTTAGAACGAGATAAACATATTGTTGGGGACAATTTGACTTCAGGGTTCATGCCATAAGAATGACGTGCCAGTGACATTGAGACGTTCCCCTTTATAATTTTACTTAGCTCCTTAGAAAAGTATCAAGTTGTGTCTTAATGTGTTCTTTTATATCTTACTATCAACCAAACGCGACAACGTAATGTCCCGCACGACCTGTCAAAGCGAAACAAAAGTCGGGTTTTTTGGCATATGCACCTATAAGAGTTACTAAAACATAACCAAGAATATCACGCCAGTGGTTTACTAGGAACACCTTGTTGAACACACATCTTCATTTCATGGGCCGCGCTATACCGTTAGATAATCCTACGTCACGAGTGCGGGATTCTGGCAATATTCGCTCGACAAATGAAAATATATTCGTTTACATCTATTGCTATTCTTGCCAATAGGATATGGCCGTGCTATTGCTATTCTTGCCAATAGGATATGGCCGTGCTATTGGCGTCCAAACTCAACTTATTTAACATATATTAAATAAGTTTGTTTACTGAAGTAGAATTCTTTCCGGAATACAACACGCTTGTTTGAGACTCTGCATTGATTCCGTGTTTGCCGGCCTCCCTCAATACGGCACTTTAGTCCAGGTTGCCCCGATATATAGAACTGCGCATGCGCTTATCGGTGACGCTGGTTAACGTGTCAACCCTCGGTTACTCGGAGAAATGACTGGAATTTCCAACTCTTAGAACACATTCTGAGTAAACCACTGGTGTGATATTCTTCATTTTAGTTGCACGTGGTTAGTTTTTATTACCTCTTTTAGGAACACAGCCCCACAACCGTAACTTTTGTTTCGCTTTAATATGTATCAAGTCGATATCGCTGACATCAAATCAACACAGATGTAATTTAGATACGAGACACGCTCTACCCATTCCTAAAGTTTACTATCACGCAGAGACCTGTATCGTAGATACGCTCTACCCATTCCTAAAGTTTACTATCATGCAGAGACCTGTAACGTAGACACTCTCTACCCATTCCTAAAGTTTCCTGTCATGCAAAGACCTGTAACGTAGACACGCTCCACCCATTCCTAAAGTTTACTATCATGCAGAGACCTGTAACGTAGACACGCTCCACCCATTCCTAAAGTTTACTATCATGCAGAGACCTGTATCGTAGACACGCTCTACCCATTCCTAAAGTTTACTAACATGCAGAGACCTGTAACGTAGACACTCTCTACCCATTCCTAAAGTTTCCTGTCATGCAAAGACCTGTAACGTAGACACGCTCCACCCATTCCTAAAGTTTACTATCATGCAGAGACCTGTAACGTAGACACGCTCCACCCATTCCTAAAGTTTACTATCATGCAGAGACCTGTATCGTAGACACGCTCTACCCATTCCTAAAGTTTACTATCATGCAGAGACCTGTAACGTAGACATTCTCTACCCATTCCTAAAGTTTCCTGTCATGCAAAGACCTGTAACGTAGACACGCTCCACCCATTCCTAAAGTTTACTATCATGCAGATACCTGCAACGTAGACACACTCCACCCATTCCTAAAGTTAACTATCATGCAAAGACCTGTAACGTAGACACGCTCTACCCATTCCTAAATTTTACTATCATGCAGAGACCTGTAACGTAGACACGCTCTACCCATTCCTAAAGTTTCCTGTCATGCAAAGACCTGTAACGTAGACACACTCCACCCATTCCTAAAGTTTACTATCATGCAGAGACCTGTAACGTAGACACGCTCTACCCATTCCTAAAGTTTCCTATCATGCATAGACCTGTAACGTAGATACGCTCCACCCATTCCTGAAGTTTACAATCATGGAGAGACCTGAAACGTAAACACGCTCTACCCATTCCTAAAGTTTCCTGTCATGCAAAGACCTGTAACGTAGACACGCTCCACCCATTCCTAAAGTTTACTAGCGTGCAGAGACCTGTAACGTAGACAAGCTCCACCCATTCCTAAAGTTTACTATCATGCAGAGACGTGTAACGTAGACACGCTCTACCCCATTCCTAAAGGTTCCTATCATGCAGAGACCTGTAACGTAGACACGCTCCACCCATTCCTAAAGTTTCCTATCATGCAGAGACGTGTAGCGTAGACACGCTCTACCCATTCCTAAAGTTTACTATCATGCAGAGACCTGTAAGTTGTAACGTAGACACGCTCCACCCATTCCTAAAGTTTACTATCACGTAGTCCGGGACTACAGACTTGTGAATACCCTACTGTGACGTAAATGTGACTTGGCCATCTCTTGAAATGCGTCTTATAACCTTTTCGTTTCATGCTTTCTGTAGCAATTCATTAACCGGATCTTGAAGTCCATAAATGTCGGAAACGGTGTTTCTAATAAAGAACTAACCCTATCCCCGGCTGCCGAGGTCAACACGACCAACCTAAACTGTCCCAAGTATGCCTGCTGCGATCAAGCTGCTGGCACAATGATAGGTCGTCTAAATATAGCCTAATTGCCCGTTCTGTTTACTTCGCTGATGTCCGAGATGTCATCGATCTCGGCAGGGCGTTGACCATTTGACACGTCGCAAAATATGACATAGGCCTACAATTGCGTGTCGCCATATTGTTTCTAGCTGCACGGAACAACAGGTCTGCCATGGGAGGAGTGGAAAACGCTTTGAACAGTCCCAAGGACTGGATACCGCGCAATAAAGAACGTCCGGTAGAAACAAGAGAACTAACGATCTGGCAGGTCCGTGGTAAAAAAACAACCATCTGGCAGGTCCGTGGTAAAAAAAAAAACGATCTCGCAGGTCCGTGGTAAAAAAACAAAGATCTGGCAGGTCCGTGGTAAGGGACCATCCATGAAGTACGTCACGCTCAATGGATGGGGGTGTCCGGATAAGCGTCAGCCGGAGCGTTACTTGGGGTGTGGGTGTCTTGGGGATCGTTCTGTTCGTTATTAAAACAGTGTTTTGCTCGGATAGCTGAATATATCAGACCGATTGGATTGATTGCTATTGCCAGATTTTGGGTATATTTCCACTGAATTTGAACGAAAAGGAACTCTATCACGTACCAGTGACGTCTGTAATGGCTCGCGAAAAGTCTGCAAACTTGGTGAAAAATAGATGTATGCAAAATATGTGGGGGGGTGTCTTTCTCAAAACGAACGTAGTTTTATGGGAGAATACATGTCAACGACTCTCTCTCTCTCCCTCTCTCTCCCTCTCTCTCCCTCTCTCTCCCTCTCTCTCCCTCTCTCTCCCTCTCTCTCTCTCTCTCTCCCCTCTCTCTCTCCCTCTCTCTCCCTCTCTCTCTCTCTCCCCCTCTCTCTCTCTCTCCCCTCTCTCTCTCTCTCTCTCTCTCTCTCTCCCTCTCTCTCTCTCCCTATCTCTCTCTCTCTCCCTCTCTCTCCCTCTCCCTCTCTCTCTCTCTCTCTCTCTCTCATCTCTCTCTCTCTCTCTCTCCCTCTCTCTCCCTCTCTCTCCCTCTCCCTCTCTCTCCCTCTCTCTCTCTCTCCACATCTCTCTCCCTCTCCCTCTCCCTCGCTCTCTCTCTCTCTCTCTCTCTCTCTCTCTCTATATATATATATATATATATATATATATATATATATATATATATATATATATATATATATATATATATATGCGTATGCGTACGCGTACGCGTACGCGTGCGCGTGCGCGTGCGCGTGCGCGTGCGCGTGCGCGTGCGCGTGCGCGTGCGCGTGCGCGTGCGCGTGCGCGTGCGCGTGCGCGTGCGCGTGTGTAAATTATAGAAACATATCAATGAATATGTCTTCAGTGTGCGGTATTATAGCCGTCACGTGACATCACTAAATATTGCGGCGGAGTTATTCCTGCTATTGAAGATTTGAGTAGATTTACTCAATAGATCAGGTCCAGGACCAAGCTGTGGACCGAGCTGTGGACCAAGCTGTGGACCAAGCTGTGGACCAAGCTGTGGACCAAGCTGTAGACCAAGCTGTGGACCAAGCTGTAGACCAAGCTGTAGACCAAGCTGTGGACCAAGCTGTAGACCAAGCTATGGACCAAGCTGTGGACCGAGCTGTGGCCCAAGCTGTGGACCAAGCTGTAGACCAAACTGTGGACCAAGTTGTAGACCAAGCTGTGAACACAGCTGTGGACCAAGCTATAGACCAAGCTGTGGACCAAGCTGTAGACCAAGCTGTAGACCAAGCTGTGGACCAAGCTGTAGACCAAGCTATAGACCTAGCTGTAGACCAAGCTGTGGACCAAGCTGTGGACCAAGCTGTAGACCAAGCTGTGGACCAAGCTGTAGACCAAGCTGAGGACCTAGCTGTAGACCAAGCTGTGGACCAAGCTGGACCAAATCCATCTAGATCATTTATTCCACCATAACCCTATAGATCGTTGGCTCCACCATAACCCTCTAGATAATTTATTCCACCATAACCCTCTAGATCATTTATTCCACCAAATCCCTCTAGATCATTTATACCACCATAACCCTCTAGATCGTTGGCTCCACCATAACCCTCTAGATCTTTAGTTTCATTGTAACACTGGTGTACCTTCTATTTCAAACCAAATGAACGCCCTGCCGCTACCAAATGAACGCCCTGCCGCTACCAAATGAACGCCCTGCCGCTACCAAATGAACGCCCTGCCGCTACCAAATGAACGCCCTGCCGCTACCCCCCGACATACGTGTGACTGCTGACGAGGATAGCAGTTTGCATGCAGCCAATGAATGATTAAATCGCTGTTTTCGAATTGATGCAAGCTATGGACATGTTTAACACAAGATTCTCGATCAATCATCGAAGTGACATTGAAACAACATCATGCGTGTATCGCAAGCGACAGCGGCAATGAGCGTGTGACAAAGTTCACGCCTGTGATCAACAACAACAACAACACCAACAAACGTACAACATTATTACTTCAACAACAGTGCGCATTGTTTGAGGAATTAACATTTTCCCACAGTTGAGTTTTGGTAATTAACAAATCAAAGATTTGATCTCCGCTGCATAATATTGAAGTGAACAGTGAGAGATTATTTCAATTTGAATTTAGTAAATGATTTGGCGTTCGACAAATCACATAGGCTTAACTTGCGTGTACCCTCCACCATCACAACCACCGCCACTACCACCATCACACCACCATCACCAACACCACAATCACAGCCACCCACTCACCACCACCACCACACCACCAGCACCACAACACCACCATCACCACTACCATCACAACCACCACTACCATCACAACCACCACTACCATCACAACCACCACCACCACCACCACCACCACTACCACTATCACAACCACCGCCACTACCACCATCACACCACCAACACCAACACCAACACCACAATCACAGCCACCCACTCACCACCACCACCACCACACCACCAACACCACCATCACCACCACCATCACAACCACCGTCACAACCACCGTCACCACCATCACAACCACCACCATCACAACCACCACCACCACCATCACAACCATCATCACCACCACCACCATCACCATCACAACTACCATAACCATCATCACCACCACCACCATCACCACCACCATCATCACCATCACAACTACCACCACCATCACCACCACCATCACAACCACCACCACCATCACAACTACTACCACCACCATCACAACCACCACCAACACAACCACCACCACCATCACCACCACCACCATCACAACCACCACCACCATCACAACCACCACCACCATCACCACCACCACCACCAACACAACCACCACCACCATCACCACCACCACCATCACCACCACCACCATCACAACCACCACCACCATCACAACCACCACCGCCATCACCACCACCATCACCACAACCACCACCACCATCACCACCACCACCACCACCAACACAACCACCACCACCATCACCACCACCACCATCACCACCACCACCATCACAACCACCACCACCAACACAACCACCACCACCATCACCACCACCACCATCACAACCACCACCACCATCACAACCACCACCGCCATCACCACCACCACCACCATCACAACCACCACCGCCATCACCACCACCACCATCACAACCACCACCGCCATCACCACCACCACCATCACAACCACCACCACCAACACAACCACCACCACCATCACCACCACCACCATCACAACCACCACCACCATCACAACCACCACAGCCATCACCACCACCACCATCACAACCACCACCGCCATCACCACCACCACCATCACAACCACCATCGCCATCACCACCACCACCATCACAACCACCACCACCAACACAACCACCACCACCATCACCACCACCACCATCACCACCACCACCATCACAACCACCACCACCAACACAACCACCACCACCATCACCACCACCACCATCACCACCACCACCACCAACACAACCACCACCAACACAACCACCACCACCATCACCACCACCACCATCACCACCACCACCATCACCACCACCAACACAACCACCACCACCATCACCACCACCGCCATCACCACCACCACCATCACAACCACCACCACCAACACAACCACCACCACCACCACAACCATCACCACCACCACCATCACAACCACCACCACCATCACAACCACCACCGCCATCACCACCACCATCATCACAACCACCACCACCATCACCACCACCACCACCAACACAACCACCACCACCATCACCACCACCACCATCACCACCACCACCATCACAACCACCACCACCAACACAACCACCACCACCATCACCACCACCACCATCACCACCACCACCATCACAACCACCACCACCAACACAACCACCACCACCATCACCACCACCACCATCACCACCACCACCATCACAACCACCACCACCAACACAACCACCACCACCATCACCACCACCACCATCACCACCACCACCATCACAACCACCACCACCAACACAACCACCACCACCATCACCACCACCACCATCACCACCACCACCATCACAACCACCACCACCAACACAACCACCACCACCATCACCACCACCACCATCACCACCACCACCATCACAACCACCACCACCAACACAACCACCACCACCATCACCACCACCACCATCACAACCACCACCACCATCACAACCACCACCGCCATCACCACCACCATCATCACAACCACCACCTCAACACCATCATCACAACCACCACCATCACCACCACCACCATCATCACAACCACCACCACCACCACTATCACCACTACCACTATCACCATCATTACAACTACCACCACCACCACCATCACTACCAGTACCACCATCATCACAACCACCACCATCATCACCAGCACCGTCACCACCACCACCACCACCACCGAGGACCATCACAGCGTGGTTAAGTGTTGTCCTCTAAGCTTGTTTGCGTCTTGACGTTAGCACAGCCGTCCTAGCCACGAGACTGCAATGATGAGATCCTGGTCTTCCATCATCAGTGTTTACAAAGCCGACGTGTTAACCACAACACTATCGAGGCTGCCGTATAAAACAGTTGTCTTTGTGTGTTATTAATGTTATTATGTTTTATGTGTTATTAATAATTATATTGTATTATTATCGCGCCGACCAATTTACGTAACGATATTCTGCATTGGCAGTCGTCCACTTGCCGAGGTGATAGAATTAATTGAAGGTGTTTTCATCCCAGATGTGTGCAAACATAACTCTGAAGTGTTTGCTTATAGTAAGTGGCACGTCGTTGACCACAATAGTGCTTATGAATACACAATAATGACAGTCGTAGGACATCGTCTTAACGGTATGAAGGAGGCTCGCGGACCTTTTCAAGATATCCCAGTTTCACATGCTAAAGTGTAATTTGAATGAAAAAAGTTATATCTTAAACTATGTTTGCGGAATTATGATTTGTTATTTTGGAGTAAGTAAAAAACTAATTAAAATTAACCTTACCAGACAGCGTGTGAATTGACAGAGTAAATCTTACCATATGTGCAGTAGAGTTATGCTTAGCTAAATATGGAATCTATAGTTTCATTTGTAAACACAGATCTGGCCGTGTCGTGCAGGAGCTCCCCTTGTGGTCGGCGCTCGTACTAAAGACTGTACCAATACAAACGGCAGTACTTATTAGACCCAAGGTTTGGCTGCCACTATGCTACATGTAGTATATTTCATGAGAGCTCGACTAAAGTATTAGACCCAAGGTTTGGCTGCCACTATGCTACATGTAGTATATTTCATGAGAGCTCGACTAAAGTATTAGACCCAAGGTTTGGCTGCCACTATGCTACATGTAGTATATTTCATGAGAGCTCGACTAAAGTATTATACCCAAGGTTTGGCTGCCACTATGCTACATGTAGTATATTTCACGAGAGCTGGACTAAAGTATTAGACCCAAGGTTTGGCTGCCACTATGCTACATGTAGTATATTTCACGAGAGCTCGACTAAAGTATTAGACCCAAGTTTTGGCTGCCACTATGCTACATGTAGTATATTTCGTGAGAGCTCGACTAAAGTATTAGACTCAAGGTTTGGCTGCCACTATGCTACATGTAGTATATTTCATGAGAGCTCGACTAAAGTATTAGACCCAAGGTTTGGCTGCCACTATGCTACATGTAGTATATTTCACGAGAGCTGGACTAAAGTATTAGACCCAAGGTTTGGCTGCCACTATGCTACATGTAGTATATTTCATGAGAGCTCGACTAAAGTATTAGACCCAAGGTTTGGCTGCCACTATGCTACATGTAGTATATTTCACGAGAGCTCGACTAAAGTATTAGACCCAAGGTTTGGCTGCCACTATGCTACATGTAGTATATTTCATGAGAGCTCGACTAAAGTATTAGACCCAAGGTTTGGCTGCCACTATGCTACATGTAGTATATTTCGTGAGAGCTCGACTAAAGTATTAGACCCAAGGTTTGGCTGCCACTATGCTACATGTAGTACATTTCACGAGAGCTCGACTAAAGTATTAGACCCAAGGTTTGGCTGCCACTATGCTACATGCAGTATATTTCGTGAGAGCTCGACTAAAGTATTAGACCCAAGGTTTGGCTGCCACTATGCTACATGTAGTATATTTCACGAGAGCTCGACTAAAGTATTAGACCCAAGGTTTGGCTGCCACTATGCTACATGTAGTATATTTCGTGAGAGCTCGACTAAAGTATTAGACCCAAGGTTTGGCTGCCACTATGCTACATGTAGTATATTTCGTGAGAGCTCGACTAAAGTATTAGACCCAAGGTTTGGCTGCCACTATGCTACATGTAGTATATTTCACGAGAGCTGGACTAAAGTATTAGACCCAAGGCTTATGGCGCCCCTTATACAAGTAGCAAGACGTCTAGGCAGTGACGTTACGACGTCTAGGCAGTGACGTCACGACGCCGTGCTAACAATCGCGTTTCGCCACTAGCCTCGATCGCGACGGTCGTCCGTCACGTGAGCGTGCAAGTCATGTGGAGATTTGTTTTAATTTACTTCACTCGGTGACTATTAACGCATGAGGTATTTCGCTAAAATAATTTCTACAATTCTGATGAAGCCACTAATCGATATTGGTAGATTTTATCGCAACTATTGGAATGGGCAATATGTTAAACATTCAATTATATGGCTACTATATTTTCTGTAGGCAGCATTTGTCTTCTAGAACACTCAGTTGGACGCTGAGTCTCTGAGGCGGGGTCCGTGTGAGTGTGAGCGGGTGCGTGAGAGCGGGTTTGGTCAACAACGCGCCAAGCACAAACAAACACTGAAGTGTTGTGTGTGCTTGTTGTGTGTGCCCAGCCACGTCGTGCTGTTGTTCATAGAGTCAACAAGGACGCTGGCTGAATCCGTCTTCTGTTAATCCGATTATGCGGACAAGTGGATGACTTGCTCGCTAGGCCACTGCCAAGTAACATTACGTAAGCAGAGCAACAGCTCAGATTTAGTTGTGGTTGTGGTCGTGGTGGTGGCGGTGGCGGTGGCGGTGGCGGTGGCGGTGGCGGTGGCGGTGGCGGTGGCGGTGGCGGTGGCGGTGGCGGTGGCGGTGGCGGTGGCGGTGGCGGTGGCGGCGGTTGTAGTCGTGATCGTACTTGTGATGGTGTTGTTGTTGTTGTTTTTGTTGTTGATGGTGGTGTTGATGGTGGTGATTATGATTATCATGGTGGTGGCGGTGGTTGTGGTTGTAGTAGTGGTTGTGGATGTGGTGGCGGTGGTTGTGGTGGCGGTGTTAGAAGTGGTGGTCGTAGTTGTCGTCGTCGACGTCATTGTAGTTGGGTCGAGTCGTGTAATAAATAATTAGTTACAGCAGCAATCGAGGCTGATACTAGAAGTGGAGGTTGCCTCGGTAGAGTAGGTCGACACTGCTGTAGCAGTCGAGACTGAAACTAGAAGTGGAGGTTGCCTCGGTAGAGTAGGTGGACACTGCTGTAACAGTCGAGGCTGATACTAGAAGTGGAGGTTGCCTCGGTAGAGTAGGTCGACACTGCTGTAGCAGTCGAGGCTGAAACTAGAAGTGGAGGTTGCCTCGGTAGAGTAGGTGGACACTGCTGTAACAGTCGAAGCTGAAACTAGAAGTGGAGGTTGCCTCAGTAGAGTAGGTGGACACTGCTGTAGCAGTCGAGGCTGACACTAGAAGTGGAGGTTGCCTCAGTAGAGTAGGTGGACACTGCTGTAACAGTCGAGGCTGAAACTAGAAGTGAAGGTTGCCTCAGTAGAGTAGGTCGACACTGCTGTAGCAGTCGAGGCTGACACTAGAAGTGGAGGTTGCCTCGGTAGAGTAGGTGGACACTGCTGTAACAGTCGAGGCTGATACTAGAAGTGGAGGTTGCCTCGGTAGAGTAGGTGGACACTGCTGTAACAGTCGAGGCTGAAACTAGAAGTGGAGGTTGCCTCAGTAGAGTAGGTGGACACTGCTGTAGCAGTCGAGGCTGACACTAGAAGTGGAGGTTGCCTTAGTAGAGTAGGTGGACACTGCTGTAACAGTCGAGGCTGACACTAGAAGTGGAGGTTGCCTCGGTAGAGTAGGTCGACACTGCTGTAACAGTCGAGGCTGACACTAGAAGTGGAGGTTGCCTCAGTAGAGTAGGTCGACACTGCTGTAGCAGTCGAGGCTGACACTAGAAGTGGAGGTTGCCTCGGTAGAGTAGGTGGACACTGCTGTAACAGTCGAGGCTGACACTAGAAGTGGAGGTTGCCTCGGTAGAGTAGGTCGACACTGCTGTAACAGTCGAGGCTGACACTAGAAGTGGAGGTTGCCTCGGTAGAGTAGGTCGACACTGCTGTAGCAGTCGAGGCTGATACTAGAAGTGGAGGTTGCCTCGGTAGAGTAGGTCGACACTGCTGTAACAGTCGAGGCTGACACTAGAAGTGGAGGTTGCCTTATTAGAGTAGGTCGACACTGCTGTAGCAGTCGAGGCTGATACTAGAAGTGGAGGTTGCCTCGGTAGAGTAGGTGGACACTGCTGTAACAGTCGAGGCTGATACTAGAAGTGGAGGTTGCCTCGGTAGAGTAGGTGGACACTGCTGTAGCAGTCGAGGCTGATACTAGAAGTGGAGGTTGCCTCGGTAGAGTAGGTCGACACTGCTGTAGCAGTCGAGGCTGAAACTAGAAGTGGAGGTTGCCTCGGTAGAGTAGGTGGACACTGCTGTAACAGTCGAAGCTGAAACTAGAAGTGGAGGTTGCCTCAGTAGAGTAGGTGGACACTGCTGTAGCAGTCGAGGCTGACACTAGAAGTGGAGGTTGCCTCAGTAGAGTAGGTGGACACTGCTGTAACAGTCGAGGCTGAAACTAGAAGTGAAGGTTGACTCAGTAGAGTAGGTCGACACTGCTGTAGCAGTCGAGGCTGACACTAGAAGTGGAGGTTGCCTCGGTAGAGTAGGTGGACACTGCTGTAACAGTCGAGGCTGATACTAGAAGTGGAGGTTGCCTCGGTAGAGTAGGTGGACACTGCTGTAACAGTCGAGGCTGAAACTAGAAGTGGAGGTTGCCTCAGTAGAGTAGGTGGACACTGCTGTAGCAGTCGAGGCTGACACTAGAAGTGGAGGTTGCCTTAGTAGAGTAGGTGGACACTGCTGTAACAGTCGAGGCTGACACTAGAAGTGGAGGTTGCCTCGGTAGAGTAGGTCGACACTGCTGTAACAGTCGAGGCTGACACTAGAAGTGGAGGTTGCCTCAGTAGAGTAGGTCGACACTGCTGTAGCAGTCGAGGCTGACACTAGAAGTGGAGGTTGCCTCGGTAGAGTAGGTGGACACTGCTGTAACAGTCGAGGCTGACACTAGAAGTGGAGGTTGCCTCGGTAGAGTAGGTCGACACTGCTGTAACAGTCGAGGCTGACACTAGAAGTGGAGGTTGCCTCGGTAGAGTAGGTCGACACTGCTGTAGCAGTCGAGGCTGATACTAGAAGTGGAGGTTGCCTCGGTAGAGTAGGTCGACACTGCTGTAACAGTCGAGGCTGACACTAGAAGTGGAGGTTGCCTTATTAGAGTAGGTCGACACTGCTGTAGCAGTCGAGGCTGATACTAGAAGTGGAGGTTGCCTCGGTAGAGTAGGTGGACACTGCTGTAACAGTCGAGGCTGATACTAGAAGTGGAGGTTGCCTCGGTAGAGTAGGTGGACACTGCTGTAGCAGTCGAGGCTGATACTAGAAGTGGAGGTTGCCTCGGTAGAGTAGGTCGACACTGCTGTAGCAATCGAGGCTGATACTAGAAGTGGAGGTTGTCTCGGTAGAGTAGGTCGACACTGCTGTAGCAGTCGAGGCTGACACTAGAAGTGGAGGTTGCCTTAGTAGAGTAGGTCGACACTGCTGTAGCAGTCGAGGCTGATACTAGAAGTGGAGGTTGCCTCAGTAGAGTAGGTCGACACTGCTGTAACAGTCGAGGCTGACACTAGAAGTGGAGGTTGCCTTATTAGAGTAGGTCGACACTGCTGTAGCAGTCGAGGCTGATACTAGAAGTGGAGGTTGCCTCGGTAGAGTAGGTGGACACTGCTGTAACAGTCGAGGCTGACACTAGAAGTGGAGGTTGCCTCGGTAGAGTAGGTGGACACTGCTGTAGCAGTCGAGGCTGATACTAGAAGTGGAGGTTGCCTCGGTAGAGTAGGTGGACACTGCTGTAGCAGTCGAGGCTGATACTAGAAGTGGAGGTTGCCTCGGTAGAGTAAGTCGACACTGCTGTAGCAGTCGAGGCTGATACTAGAAGTGGAGGTTGCCTCGGTAGAGTAGGTCGACACTGCTGTAACAGTCGAGGCTGATACTAGAAGTGGAGGTTGCCTCAGTAGAGTAGGTCGACACTGCTGTAACAGTCGAGGCTGACACTAGAAGTGGAGGTTGCCTCGGTAGAGTAGGTGGACACTGCTGTAACAGTCGAGGCTGATACTAGAAGTGGAGATTGCCTTAGTAGAGTAGGTCGACACTGCTGTAGCAGTCGAGGCTGATACTAGAAGTGGAGGTTGCCTCAGTAGAGTAGATCGACACTGCTGTAACAGTCGAGGCTGACACTAGAAGTGGAGGCTGCCTCGGTAGAGTAGGTCGACACTGCTGTAGCTGTCGATGCTGACACTAGAAGTGGAGGTTGCCTCAGTAGAGTAGGTCGACACTGCTGTAACAGTCGAGGCTGATACTAGAAGTGGAGGTTGCCTTAGTAGAGTAGGTCGACACTGCTGTAACAGTCGAGGCTGAAACTAGAAGTGGAGGTTGCCTCAGTAGAGTAGGTCGACACTGCTGTAACAGTCGAGGCTGACACTAGATGTGGAGGTTGCCTCGGTAGAGTAGGTGGACACTGCTGTAGCAGTCGAGGCTGATACTAGAAGTGGAGGTTGCCTTAGTAGAGTAGGTCGACACTGCTGTAGCAGTCGAGGCTGACACTAGAAGTGGAGGTTGCTTCAGTAGAGTAGGTGGACACTGCTGTAGCAGTCGAGGCTGACACTAGAAGTGGAGGTTGCCTCAGAAGAGTAGGTCGACACTGCTGTAGCAGTCGAGGCTGACACTAGAAGTGGAGGTTGCTTCAGTAGAGTAGGTGGACACTGCTGTAGCAGTCGAGGCTGACACTAGAAGTGGAGGTTGCCTCAGTAGAGTAGGTCGACACTGCTGTAGCAGTCGAGGCTGACACTAGAAGTGGAGGTTGCCTCAGTAGAGTAGGTCGACACTGCTGTAACAGTCGAGGCTGAAACTAGAAGTGGAGGTTGCCTCAGTAGAGTAGGTCGACACTGCTGTAGCACTCGAGGCTCGTATATCGCCACAATGTGTAATATCTTGATTGACATCTGCACTGATCATGATCTGTGTCCCGCAAATAGGCCATAGTGGGAGGATTATAGCATTTTATAGATGTTAGTGTTACAGCTTAACACTTTCAACGACATATTTATTATAACTATTATTAACTTATTACATGTTGTCTGTCATGTTTACTAAGTACTGTATTCGGTGTGATGGGTGAACATCGAAGAATGCTAATTGCCGCAGTTTTTTGTCAATGTAACAGCCTCCGTGAAAATGTGCCATATTGTTTGGTTCAGTTTGCGGCACAGTCAGGCGAAATATGCTGGAGTCTTCAGTCTCCAGTCTTCTTACAGGGTGTGTTTTGTGCATAAAGGTGAAACAAATGAATTTTACAAAAAAAGATTGCACAATTCATGTGTGCGGCTAAGCACAGCGGCCATGTAGTTGCTGTTACAACCAGTAATGTAATAATCGACCAGTAATGTAATAAATCGACCGGTAATGTAATAAATCGGCCGGTAATGTAATAATCGACCAGTAATGTAATAAAAATGATGATGATAATCATTATGATGGTGATGATGATGATGTTAATAATGATGATGTAGAAGGTGATGATGAGGTGATAAACGATTATGATGATTATGACATTTAAAGGGGCGTCTAATTGACGATGATAATGTTGATGATGATTATGACGATGATAATGATGATGATGATAACGATGGTGATGATGAGGGTGATAAATGGTTATGATGATGAGGAAGAAATTAAAGACAATTAAGCGGTTTTAGTGATGATGATGATGATTATGACGATGATGATGATGATAAAGATTATGATGATGATGATATTGATGATGATGATAATGATGATAACGATGGTGATGATGAGGGTGATAAATGGTTATGATAATGAGGAGGAAGAAGATGAAAACAATTAAGCGGTCTTAGTGATGATGATGATGATGATGACGAAGATGGTGACAATGAGGGTGATCATTATTACGATTATGAGGACGAAGACAATGACACATTCAGCTTCCTCCTCCTCCTCCTCCTCCTCCTCCTCCTCCTCATTGTCATCTTCCTCCTCCTCCTCCTCCTCCTCATCGTCATCCTCCTCCTCTTCCTCCTCCTCCTCCTCATCGTCATCCTCGTGGTCACCCTTATAACGGCTAGCCATGCTGACACCCACTCGACGTTCACAAACATACGATTAACATAGAAATCTCAGAACTAGTGAGCCGCATGTTTTCTGGGAGGCCGTTCATATAACCTCCCAGGTAACTCACGGCAGTAACTACATGTTGGCAAACAATCGGACCGAGTCAGACAGATTGGTAAGGAAGAAGGGCGTGGGTCATTAAAAAGGGTCACTTCAACACATGAAAGAGGTAATCTACACTCAATTAAGGGATCATCTGAAATAATTATTTAAGGGATCATTAAAAATTATTAATAACTTATCATCATTTGATAAAATTAAGGGGTCAAATCAAACAAGTTAGGGGAAATCTCAAAATGCAATGTGATATTATATTAGAAACTTAAGCTTAACCGTAAAAATAATAAAATAAGGGACCAGCTAAAGCAATTAAGGGGTTACATAAAAAAAAATTTGTATGGTTCATTTCAGTCAAATAAAATGTTCATCTAAACGATTAAAGGGCACCCAAAGTATTTTAAAATATAACTAAAATTAAGGGATTTTATCAAAAACAAGTTATAGGATAATTTAAAAAGGTCTTATTAAGGGTCATTTAATAATAAACTAGCTGATAATGTCAAAGCATTATGGGATAATCTCATCAAGTCAAGTGATCGTTTCAAAAAAGTTAAATAAATTAAGGGAACATCTCATAAAATGACTGGGTCTTCTAAAAAAGTTAAGGGATCGTCACGAAATATATAAAAAGTAAGTAACAAGTTAACAAGCTGATCGTCTCAACAAATTAAGGGATCATCTCAAAAAATAAGTGGGTGCCCTCGTTTAAATGAACACACTGCTTCGCTGCAGTGACTTCGTAAAAACGAGCTGCACTTCATTTAAGTGTATCTGCTGTGTCGGGTTTGTTTTGGGGTCTAGCGATTCCATGTTACTGGTCTACTGGTTTTGGTCACGGTATAGGCTGTCTCCTTTATCTTTGGTACTGCTGGGTAGAACGCGAAGGTCAGTGGTTCAGTTGCTTTGCTTTGGTCGTCAGAACATAATCAGACAAGGATTTGGTTTCAGTTTACGGTTAGACTTGTGAGCAATTGCAAGGAAGGTGGCATTTGATGCCTTGAAATAGTGTTGCCACACATTTAACCCAAATTTCTGAATGACTGGAATCTGATATAGAAGGAAGAAATGACGACCTGGCTACACCAGAGGTAAGATTTGGCGGCCAGAATGCTGTGACCGAAACACGCTGCGGTCAGTTTGAAAGGAAAGATAACATCATAACAACGACATATTTAGGTTCTCGTGTGAGACAAAAGGGATACGCTGTGGCTCTCATTAGTTTACCAAGCCACCATGTAGCGGCGCAGCGGGAAATAAAACATCAGCCTAAGGCAGTCGGTGGTCCAATGCCCCCCAACCCGAAAATACACAACTGAAAGACATTCTGCTTTGTAGTGTGGTCCCTTTGTTGTCACATTAGATAATGGGAGCATTAAAACGTATACACCCGGTTTGTCTACGTTACAGAGTGTGGATTAACACAACAGCACTATTGTTTTAGCTGTGGTCGTCCAGCGCGGCGCCACAGACGTGACGTCATTGTTCCGTGAGGGCTCCCGAGCGTGTCTCGTGACCGGGTGTCGCGTAACATCGTCACATGAAGCACTTGCGAAAGTGTGAAACAACTCAATCGTCTCAGTTATGATTGAAATCACAACTTCGGTTCATGCAATATCGGTGCCGTATCTGACCCTGCCAGTAACGTATCTGACCCTGCCAGTAACGTATCTGACCTGCCGTAACGTATCTGACCCTGCCAGTAACGTATCTGACCAGCCGGTAACGTATCTGAGCTTGCTATCGGCAACCACGAGTAACATTAGTACGAGTTACCGTGAGACGCTACGTATTGAGAAACACGCGACCTATGCCACATAGTTAACCTCTCACTTCCATGGGCACCGTCAAAAGAGGCGCCGACACAGAGGCCCGACTAGGGGGTACTTACGTGAAAGACACCGACTAGGGGGCACTTACGTGAAAGACACCGACTAGGGGGTACTTATGTGAAAGACACCGACTAGGGGGTACTTACGTGGAAGACACCGACTAGGAGGTACTTACGTGGAAGACACCGACTAGGGGGTACTTACGTGGAAGACACCGACTAGGGGGTACTTACGTGGAAGACACCGACTAGGGGGTACTTACGTGGAAGACACCGACTAGGGGGTACTTACGTGGAAGACACCGACTAGGGGGTACTTACGTGGAAGACACCGACTAGGGGGTACTTACGTGGAAGACACCGACTAGGGGGTACTTACGTGGAAGACACCGACTAGGGGGTACTTACGTGGAAGACACCGACTAGGGGGTACTTACGTGGAAGACACCGACTAGGGGGTACTTACGTGGAAGACACCGACTAGGGGGTACTTACGTGGAAGACACCGACTAGGGGGTACTTACGTGGAAGACACCGACTAGGGGGTACTTACGTGGAAGACACCGACTAGGGGGTACTTACGTGGAAGACACCGACTAGGGGGTACTTACGTGGAAGACACCGACTAGGGGGTACTTACGTGGAAGACACCGACTAGGGGTCACTTACGTGGAAGACACCGACTAGGAGGTACTTACGTGGAAGACACCGAATAGGGGGCACTTACGTGGAAGACACCGACAGGGGGCACTTACGTGGAAGACACCGACAGGGGGCACCAACAGGACGCTTTTTCGGCCTCTTACTGGCTTTGCGAAGACGTCAGGTTGTGGGGTGACTGTGTGTAGCTAATCAGTAAACGAATTAATGTTTTACACCTCACACGTGATGTTTATTTGTGTGAGAGGATTTGTGTTTGTTATTTCATCCAAAAGTATGTAAGTCTGGTCAACGTTTTCAGTTCCCACTACACACGCACGGGTTCAGCATACACCTCAATTTCGATTCGATAGCAGTCCGGAAACATACGTGGCGACGCAGTGGTTGGAACAGCGCACTCTCGATCGAGGGAACCGGGGCTGGAATGATCTTGCTGACGAAGCTAGGGCAATTACTTCTCTCCACATTGTCTCCGTTCATTCAGCTGTATACATGAGTACTTGGTTACATACATCGATGGAAGTATGTGAACAAATAGTCTTCGCGCAGTGGTTGCAGCATGGCTGAATGCTTCTAAGACAAGACGAGTTTGTGTTGGAATGAACACGTCTGCCGGGGGTGATTATAAGAACTTATATTTTAGTAATGTCTTGTAGAATTACAGTGTACGGGTGTTGCTCTACAGAGTCTAGACTACAACAGAATAATCATATTTGGAATATATCTGCCAACGGCCACGTACTAGCCTCACATTCCAAATATGATTCAATCTCGACAATCTACAAAATCATAGCGTCGGTCTTGATCTGTGTAAACTCTATTGGTAGTTCCAGCACGGCCTGGCACTGTTAAGTGTCGACAATGATTTGCGATCAAACGCCTGTTTTTTCAGGCTTTCTTGGTTTGGTTGTTAGAAAAATTCCAGCCTCGTGCGTTGAACGCTACCTGTGGACTAGGAGCTAAATGGGGCAAAGTATACTGATTGAAATCGGCGCCGTTGGACATCTTTGCCGTCGCTGCTCAAACGTACGGATTGCAGATCGGCACTTTTTCTAACATTGCGCAATATCGACTAGGGCATTGTGGAAGGCGCGGCGGGTTTTACCGGCTGTCAGTCACGACATCACCCCATGCTGGGCCCGCCCTATAGTGTTCGTTGCGTTCTGTTTGCGCGTGCGTCAAGCGTGACGGAAAACTCCTGACGAATCATCCAATGGAATCATATCGTAATCGCTAAAAATAAACGGGCGCGAGACACGATTGAAAAACAAGTGCTGCAGTTGCTGCGTAGACAGCGATACATTACCAGAGCTTGTCTTCAGTTCCAAGTGCGAGTCAACACCAAGTCCAAGTCTCAACGTCCCTGACGTGTCAAAGTGTCAGTGCCACTCGTTGTCATACTACTGTCATACTACTGTCATACTACTGTCGGCAAACCGGCATCGTTCGAAATATGGGTTAGAAGTAACGACAGAATTTCGTTCAGTTTCGCACGCGCGCACTCACGCACGCACGCACGCGCGCACGCACGCACGCACGCACGCACGCACGCACGCACGCACGCACGCACGCACGCACACACACACACACACACACACACACACACACACACACACATCAAATAGCTTAAGTCATTGTTCAAGTCCTAGGTATCGGATTGACTTATCAAGTCTTTGGCTGACAAGTCAGAAGTAAGTCACAAGTCCCAAATGCTGGATTCTCTTGTCAAATTTCAAATCTTGTAAAGTGCGACCCTAGTCGTACTTGAGGAGGTCTCTTGTTCTCCGGCTCTGTAAATTACCCAATTTAGTAGATATCTTGGTTTCCACCAACGCAACAATTTAGTAGATATCTTGGTTTCCACCAACACAACAACCTACGCGCGTTCACGAAACTACTGATAAACGTAAAGGGTTATCTATAAAGTTATCTATAAAGTTATCTATAAAGTACGTCACGCTGTTTTGTTATACTTTTGAGACCCCCCCCCCCCCCCGTCATGCTTCGTAATGCTGGCCTGTTCACCCCCTAAAACTACGTTCGCTTTGAGACCCCCCCACATACCATGCATACATCTACTTTATATTTGTCGTATATCTGTATTGATTCTCTAGTTCACATGTATAATTTAGGTCTGTGTAATTAATAATCAATGAAATATCCATGTTTATGACCGTTTTGTATGTGTAATGACGCATGAAGTCAAGCAATTTAGATTTATTTTCTGTACTGATACACTCTGTACTGATACACTCATGAATCGGAGTCACGACACGCCAAAATCGTACACTTCTGCTTGCGTGCCTGTGTCCACACACAAGACACGCTCTCAAGGATTCTCAGTGCAGCCCATTGAGATTACTGGTGTCCCAGACACCATTGCTGCTTGGGGCAGTGCAATGAATGGTCTCCCCACCGAGTCACTCCAATCCAACATCATCTATGTACGCGCATTAATTCTTGGTGACGTTTTTTCAGGAGTTGGGGCTGATATCTTGTAGAGCTTTTAGTCGGCAGACCAAGTCTGCAGACTTGTCGCGTTCCACTCCAAACGTCACTGCCGCACAATAAACTCCGCATTCCTTTTCCGTTAGAATTCAATTGAAATTTACCCCAAAACATAAACTGGCATAACAATCAATGCCATCGGTATGATAATAAGGAACGTATTGATCGCCAAGACACCCCACCCCCTTGTAACGTATTGATCGCCAAGACACCCCACCCCCGGGTAACGTATTGATCGCCAAGACACCCCATCCCCGGGTAACGTATAGATCGCCAAGACACCCCACCCCGGGTAACGTATAGATCGCCAAGACACCCCACCCCCGGGTAACGTATAGATCGCCAAGACACCCCATCCCCGGGTAACGCTTCGTAGCGCTTACCCGGACACTCACCCCCTGAACGTGACGTATTTTATATATGGTCCCTAACCGTAAAATGTATTTTGGAAATAGCACGTAGTAGAAGAACAAAGCGACGTAACAGCAAACAACGTAGTATCGGGTTTGCGTGGTACAGGTAGCAATGAATTACTGCATGCGACGTTTTTATTATTATTTATCAGGGGAAACCCCTTCGTGGGACAACCAATGGAATCGCATCGAGAGAACAGCATCGCGTATGAATCAGTATGAATCAGAGTTAAGTGAATACAAAATAAACAATTCATGAATGTCGTGACAACGAAAAAAAAACAATGCCGTCAACAGCTACAAACTACGCTTATTTGCACTTATAGTATCAATCATTAGTTGGTCAGTGAAACTTCGCAGAGGATTCCACGAAGACACGGAACGTGACCTGCGCACTCGCAGTTGGTCACACTGCACCAACGTCGACATAGGGGTATAGATTTAACCTTTCCCCCAAGCCCTGTCCATCCATGTAGCCGTCCGCTAGACTTTTGCATATTTTTATGTTCTTTTCCGAAGTGGTCCAGCGTAGTTAATAATGTCGTCACGCCATAGTCTCTTCGGTCAGCCTCTTGCGCTGTTCTAGCTTCCCATTCAGTTGTTGTGATGGTCCGCCTGTTGTCTTTATACTTGCTCTATGACCGGCCCATTCAGTTGTTGTGATGGTCCGCCTGTTGTCTTTATACTTGCTCTATGACCGGCCCATTCAGTTGTTGTGATGGTCCGCCTGTTGTCTTTATACTTGTTGTATGACCGGCCCATTCAGTTGTTGTGATGGTCCGCCTGTTGTCTTTATACTTGCTGTATGACCGGCCCATTCAGTTGTGATGGTCCGCCTGTTGTCTTTATACTTGCTCTATGACCGGCCCATTCAGTTGTTGTGATGGTCCGCCTGTTGTCTTTATACTTGCTCTATGACCGGCCCATTCAGTTGTTGTGATGGTCCGCCTGTTGTCTTTATACTTGCTGTATGACCGGCCCATTCAGTTGTTGTGATGGTCCGCCTGTTGTCTGTATACTTGCTCTATGACCGGCCCATTCAGTTGTTGTGATGGTCCGCCTGTTGTCTTTATACTTGCTGTATGACCAGCCCATTCAGTTGTTGTGATGGTCCGCCTGTTGTCTTTATACTTGCTGTATGACCGGCCCATTCAGCTGTGATGGTCCGCCTGTTGTCTTTATACTTGCTGTATGACCGGCCCATTCAGTTGTTGTGATGGTCCGCCTGTTGTCTTTATACTTGCTGTATGACCGGCCCATTCAGTTGTTGTGATGGTCCGCCTGTTGTCTTTATACTTGCTCTATGACCGGCCCATTCAGTTGTTGTGATGGTCCGCCTGTTGTCTTTATACTTGCTGTATGACTGGCCCATTCAGTTGTGATGGTCCGCCTGTTGTCTTTATACTTGCTGTATGACCGGCCCATTCAGTTATTGTGATGGTCCGCCTGTTGTCTTTATACTTGCTCTATGACCGGCCCATTCAGTTTTTGTGATGGTCCGCCTGTTGTCTTTATACTTGCTGTATGACTGGTCCATTCAGTTGTGATGGTCCGCCTGTTGTCTTTATATTTGCTGTATGACCGGCCCATTCAGTTGTTGTGATGGTCCGCCTGTTGTCTTTATACTTGCTCTATGACCAGCCCATTCAGTTGTTGTGATGGTCCGCCTGTTGTCTTTATACTTGCTGTATGACTGGCCCATTCAGTTGTGATGGTCCGCCTGTTGTCTTTATACTTGCTGTATGACCGGCCCATTCAGTTGTTGTGATGGTCCGCCTGTTGTCTTTATACTTGCTGTATGACCGGCCCATTCAGTTGTTGTGATGGTCCGCCTGTTGTCTTTATACTTGCTGTATGACCGGCCCATTCAGTTGTTGTGATGGTCCGCCTGTTGTCTTTATACTTGCTGCATGACCGGCCCATTCAGTTGTGATGGTCCGCCTGTTGTCTTTATACTTGCTGTATGACCGGCCCATTCAGATGTTGTGATGGTCCGCCTGTTGTCTTTATACTTGCTGCATGACCGGCCCATTCAGTTGTGATGGTCCGCCTGTTGTCTTTATACTTGCTGTATGACCGGCCCATTCAGTTGTTGTGATGGTCCGCCTGTTGTCTTTATACTTGCTGTATGACCGGCCCATTCAGTTGTTGTGATGGTCCGCCTGTTGTCTTTATACTTGCTCTATGACCGGCCCATTCAGTTGTTGTGATGGTCCGCCTGTTGTCTTTATACTTGCTCTATGACCGGCCCATTCAGTTGTTGTGATGGTCCGCCTGTTGTCTTTATACTTGCTGTATGACCGGCCCATTCAGTTGTTGTGATGGTCCGCCTGTTGTCTTTATACTTGCTGTATGACCGGCCCATTCAGTTGTTGTGATGGTCCGCCTGTTGTCTTTATACTTGCTGTATGACTGGCCCATTCAGTTGTTGTGATGGTCCGCCTGTTGTCTTTATACTTGCTGTATGACTGGCCCATTCAGTTGTTATGATGGTCCGCCTGTTGTCTTTATACTTGCTGTATGACCGGCCCATTCAGTTGTTGTGATGGTCCGCCTGTTGTCTTTATACTTGCTCTATGACCGGCCCATTCAGTTGTTGTGATGGTCCGCCTGTTGTCTTTATACTTGCTGTATGACCGGCCCATTCAGTTGTTGTGATGGTCCGCCTGTTGTCTTTATACTTGCTGTATGACCGGCCGATTCAGTTGTTGTGATGGTCCGCCTGTTGTCTTTATACTTGCTGTATGACTGGCCCATTCAGTTGTTGTGATGGTCCGCCTGTTGTCTTTATACTTGCTGTATGACTGGCCCATTCAGTTGTTGTGATGGTCCGCCTGTTGTCTTTATACTTGCTGTATGACCGGCCCATTCAGTTGTTGTGATGGTCCGCCTGTTGTCTTTATACTTGCTGTATGACTGGCCCATTCAGTTGTTGTGATGGTCCGCCAGTTGTCTTTATACTTGCTGTATGACTGGCCCATTCAGTTGTTGTGATGGTCCGCCTGTTGTCTTTATACTTGCTGTATGACTGGCCCATTCAGTTGTTATGATGGTCCGCCTGTTGTCTTTATATTTGCTGTATGACCGGCCCATTCAGTTGTTGTGATGGTCCGCCAGTTGTCTTTATACTTGCTCTATGACCGGCCGATTTCCAGTCTGTTTTCAAGCGTATTCCAACACAGACTGAATATAAGCAATATTAAGTTTTTGTTACGGATTATTCTCGATTTGCAGTTGGGATGCACTGTCGAAAATGTATTCATTAACAGCTTCCAAATTCATTGGTTTGAGGTTGTTGTTTAGTCATTTTCTAGAATGAGTGTTTAAAATATGCTCTTATATAAGTAAACGTAAAGCGCTTTGATGTGTGAATATTTCTATAGCGTGTAACATCAAATTGCTCAGTTGTGTGAGATAGCACAGTGATCTACACATCAATCAATTCATTCATTCATTTACACAACAGGCGATAGCTATATTCTCATATGACTCCACCGCGTTGTTGTTGATGGAAACCGAACTGGGAGGCCTACTGTCCTAGCGTTCACACTTGCACAGTGCAGGTGTCTAGAGTTCCTAGGATTTCATTGTTTCCGAAATAGAAATGTTCTTCGTGGGGGGTTTTTGTGTACAATTATTTGGCGGCAGTGGATAAGACTGGGCACTATTGAACTGTTTACTGTCGTCACGTGGGCAGCAGAATCCATTCAATACACTGTTCATTGTAACCATTAACTTATAACACAGACAGATGAACACATTAGAAGAGCATCAGAGAGTAAGCATCAGAGAGTAAGCATCAGAGAGTAAGTCATGGAACAGAAGAACAATCGTGATGAGTTTGTGGGAGTAACTTGTGGGAGTAACTTGTGGGAGTAACTGAATAAAGTAAACCAGTTTAATCAAATGAAATCGTCTCACGTCAATGCGTGCATGTGCGCGTATTGGCGCCAACACGTCCCACGCACACACCCGGCGTCAGTTTGTCACTCGCTCTGCACGTGTAGTAGAAATAACATCGCGGTTGCGTTAGTAGGTTATTACCAGTGGTCTGTGGCTACACGCCTGGCCACGGTCACCGGCCGTGACTACACGCCTGGCCACGGTCACCGGCCGTGACTACACGCCTGGCCACGGTCACCGGCCGTGGCTACACGCCTGGCCACGGTCACCGGCCGTGGCTACACGCCTGGCCACGGTCACCGGCCGTGACTACACGCCTGGCCACGGTCACCGGCCGTGGCTACACGCCTGGCCACGGTCACCGGCCGTGGCTACACGCCTGGCCACGGTCACCGGCCGTGGCTACACGCCTGGCCACGGTCACCGGCCGTGGCTACGGTCACCAACTCATATCACGCACGACGTGAAAACAACCAGTCATCTTTGGTAGTAATGCGGAGTGTTTACAATTGCCCGATAGAGAAGATATTGCGGAGCGGGTTCGCAACAGATGGTTAAGTGTCATCTTTATATTCGTAGGGAATATTTATAGATATGTTTATTGTGTCTTTCTTTTGATTCCCGGGTAACACCATTTCATTTAGACCACCATATGTCCTCTGCAAGTAAATAAATATATAGAAAAGTTTTCTGAAAAAACATTTTCTGAAAACACATAAACATACACATAAAAACGCATAAAAATACAACAAACACTATTTTGTTTAATGTAAAGCCTTTCATTAATACGTAGGAATGAATTTTCCAAAAATACACACGCACGCACGCACGCACGCACGCACGCACGCACGCACGCACGCACGCACACACACACACACACACACACACCATATACACGAAGGTAAGCGCGCAATGTATGCGCGCTTACACACATTATAATTAATCGACCACCAGCAAATCTATGATGCGTCCCGAGACAGACACATCGAATAAATATTACACAGTTTGTTCCGAGAATGTTAAGCAATCCGTTCACGTTAGCGTTTTTCTGTATTGGCTGAAAAGGCACTCAATGTGCATAATGTGTCATTCATTATATTGCCTTTCCGTCTTTAAATGTTAACCTAATACCAATTTGATTAATGTTTACTATTATTTTACAGGACATTAGTTGCCATATACCGATGGAAGCCTTTCATCTCAATCAACAAGGCGAGAACGCCAGTTGATGTATATATCCATGATTTCCCCCTAAGCTGATAACCAACTTTAGACAACGTGTCTTCTAAGACGTTCAGACATGGGTCAGTACATTTGTGGTTATTAATGCCTTCGTAATTGGCCAGTAAAATATCTTTTCTTCGCGCAGTGTGCCGGTCATCTGATTGCCCGCCGGTTTGTAATGCATGAATGCATGTTTGTATTGCGCATTGATAGAGATATTAGTCCAAAGTTTAGTGCGTACAGCCGATATACTTAGACGCAGCCGCGCGTGATGTTGTCTGGGTGAGGCCGTTCCGCCTGACCGAGCAGCGTCGGCGGCTGTTCTGACACCTACCTATACAGGCTTGCGGCAACGGCTGTTCTGACACCCTCCCTATACAGGCTTGCGGCAGCGGCTGTTCTGACACCCTCCCTATACAGGCTTGCGGCAGCGGCTGTTCTGACACCCTCCCTATACAGGCTTGCGGCAGCGGCTGTTCTGACACCCTCCCTATACAGGCTTGCGGCAGCGGCTGCTATGTTACCCCCAGCCATAATAATAATAATAATAATATACTTTATTTATTCACCATCAAATCCGGGACTAGTGCCCCGTTCACGGGTGATTACAAATCGGCAAACTTTTAAGAGACATAAAGATGCTTTTAAGAGAAATAAATAAAAAGTAAAATTAGGAAACAAAATGCTAATATGTATACATACGTATATATAAATAAACCTATGTATAGTAAAATTGCAGGTAAGTGCAATGATAAAGCAAACGATTTGCAAAAGTGCTGAACACCTGATCCTATTGGATAATAAATAATAAAAGCCTACATTATATTAAATAGGTTAAAAAGATACTAAAAAGGTAATTAAACCTAAGATAAATAAAACTATACATTAGTAAAACTGTATGCTTGAATAATACCAAGGTTAAATGAGGTCTGATTAAATTAGTTTAAGAACAGAAATGTCTTCAATAGTTTTCCAAACTGTCTGGTGTTCTGGATCGCGCGTTGTTCCAGTGGCAGAGGGTTCCACAATGTCGGCCCAGCACAAGCAAACGCCCGGCGACCATAACGTTCTAGGTTTACGCGTGGAACATCAAGAAGTAAACCACCACCAGAGCGTAGGGTCCTGCGTGGCGAGTGACGATGTAGCAGTGACGTAAGATACACTGGCGTGCCTGCATACAGTGCCGTGTGTACAACCATAAGTAATTTGTACTCGATACGCTTTCTCACTGGGAGCCAGTGTAGGTGTTCCAGGACAGCGGTGATAGATCACCGATCATCTCGTCGAAGTTGCATCACAACACGAGCGGGTGAGCGTTGAACCCTCTCTAGACGGTGCAGTAGACGGTCAGATAAGCCAAAGAGCATAGCATTACCATAGTCGAGTCTTGATGTCACAAGTGCATGGACAAGGCATTTGCAGACACTGATCGTCATTGCCCCTCGGGCCCGTGCAATTCTCGAGAGATGGTAGTAAGCACTTCGACATGCATTTGCCACCTGCGTCACCATCGACAAATCAGCATCGATTGCAGCACCAAGGTCACGGACGATGGTCGATGTAGCTACATATTGTCCGCAGACGTCAACGTGCTCAATGTGTATTGGTCTGCGCAAGCTCGATGAATGTATGACAATTGCTTCCGTTTTGCTCTCGTTGAGAACCAGTCCGTTGTCATAGAGCCACGTTTTAACTTCACTGATGCACGCCTCCATTCGGATAAGAGCATTTGTATGGTCAAACGGTGGGAAATCAACGTATAACTGCGTATCATCGGCGTACAGATGGTGGTGTACGTCGTGTCGGTTGAGTAAATTCGTTAGAGGCGCAATGTAGGCGTTGAAGAGCACCGGCCCAAGAACCGACCCCTGTGGAACTCCAGATCTCATCACGGTACATTCAGACACTTCTTTCCCGACACGCACGGCAGAGGTACGACCATATAGGTATGACGCCAACCACGCATGCGCTTCGCCGCTTATGCCATAGCCATACAGTCTCCGTAGTAGGATATCGTGATTTATTGTGTCGAAGGCTGCTGTTAAATCAAGAAGCACAAGAAGTACCCCACGTCGAGCACCAATCGCTTGTGCCCCATCACTGTGAATACGTAAGAGTGTCGTCTCCGCACTGTGGCGTGGTCGGTAGGCACTCTGGTAGACGCCAAGTATGCCATTCTCATTCAGGAAGCGTTGCAGTTGTCTCGAGACGAAGCGCTCCATTGTCTTAGCGACAAACGAAATGTTAGATATTGGGCGGAAGTTAGACAGCACATTGACACCAGAGCCTCGTTTTTTCAGTACCGGTGTCACAATGGCGTGCTTCATCGATTGTGGGACTATAGCAGTGGAGAGCGACGCATTAATTATGCGTGTAATGGCCGGACACAGAGCTTTAATGTTCTGTTTAAGGAGTGACTTTGGCAGCGGGTCCAGCTCACACGACTTGGTAGCAGATTCTAAAATTATGTTCTTCACGTCTGCAGGTGAAGCAGCTTCAAAACACAGTAAACTTGCAGCCACATTCGTCGCTGCATCTTCAGTTGACGATTGAGTCATATTGCGGCGCAACGCATCAATCTTCTCCGTAAAACTCTCCTGGAATTTCGCTGCCATAGTAGCTTGTGTAGCGTCTTCGGGTAGCGGCCGGTCTCCGGCTTGACCGAGTAGTGTGTTTGCGATCTGGTAGACACGTCGGATGTTGCCACCAGCACTTGTCAACTCAGTTCGGTAGTAATGCGATCGCAGTGTCATAAGTGATTTTCGGAACGTGTTGCGCAAACTGGTGTATATTTGACGATGTACAGTTAGTCCAGTTTGTCGCCAGTTACGCTCAGCACGACGCAATGCCCGCTTCTCGTCAGATAGTTCCCTTGTATGCCACGGTGTCATCGGCCTAGCAGTGATAGTCCGCGAGATTACTGGGGCATGGGCGTTAACAATGCTACGTATGCATGCATCATATCGAGTGAGGATAACTTCAGGATTTTGTTCAGGAACGTTAAGATCTGCCGCCGCGAGATCTGCAGTAAGGCGGCTGCCGTCAATGGCTGAGCGATAAGCCACCTCACTGCAGTGAAGCGGGCGTGGACCACTGGGCGGCATTTCATTGCACGGCAGAAACAATTGCATCCACTGCATGACACATAGGGTAGTACTGTTTATAGTGTGAACATAACATGTTACAAATAGTTGTCTAACATATGTAAGTAAGTAAGTGAGTAAGTAAGTTAATTTATTTCCTCCTCACCATCATCAAAATAAGGCAAACAAAAGCAATGAAGTTGAGATGGCTACCAGAGAAGTATAAACTTATCGGGCTAGTTGCCAGTGACAATGAAGATTTGTCATTGGTATTTGTTCTTAATGGGGCATGGCCACCAGACTGATTACTAGTTTGGGTGAGGGTGTCAACTGATAAGAGCTCAGCGGTCTTGTTTTACTAACGGGTGTTCTATCTATGTCTATGGTGTCGCCGCAACAACAAACACACGCACACGCACACGCACACGCACACGCACACGCACACGCACACGCACACGCACACGCACACGCACACGCACACGCACACGCACACGCACACGCACACGCACACGCACACGCACACGCACACGCACACGCACACGCACACGCACACGCACACGCACACGCACACGCACACGCACACGCACACGCACACGCACACGCACACGCACAAAGAGGTTTCGGTTTCGTCATCTTCTGTATAATAAAGTAGTCCGCCCGCCCGCCCGCCCGCCCGCCCGCCCGCCCGCCCGCCCGCCCGCCCGCCCGCCCGCCCGCCCGCCCGCCCGCCCGCCCGCCCGCCCGCCCGCCCGCCCGCCCGCCCGCCCGCCCGCCCGCCCGCCCGCCCGCCCGCCCGCCCGCCCGCCCGCCCGCCCGCCCGCCCGCCCGCCCGCCCGCCCGCCCGCCCGCCCGCCCGCCCGCCCGCCCGCCCGCCCGCCCGCCCGCCCGCCCGCCCGCCCGCCCGCCCGCCCGCCCGCCCGCCCGCCCGCCCGCCCGCCCGCCCGCCCGCCCGCCCGCCCGCCCGCCCGCCCGCCCGCCCGCCCGCCCGCCCGCCCGCCCGCCCGCCCGCCCGCCCGCCCGCCCGCCCGCCCGCCCGCCCGCCCGCCCGCCCGCCCGCCCGCCCGCCCGCCCGCCCGCCCGCCCGCCCGCCCGCCCGCCCGCCCGCCCGCCCGCCCGCCCGCCCGCCCGCCCGCCCGCCCGCCCGCCCGCCCGCCCGCCCGCCCGCCCGCCCGCCCGCCCGCCCGCCCGCCCGCCCGCCCGCCCGCCCGCCCGCCCGCCCGCCCGCCCGCCCGCCCGCCCGCCCGCCCGCCCGCCCGCCCGCCCAATCAGGTGCCATCAAGAGCTCCATATGTCGGTGATCCCAATCAGGTGCCACCACGAGCTCCATATGTCGGTGATCCCAATCAGGTGCCACCACGAGCTCCATATGTCGGTGATCCCAATCAGGTGCCACCACGAGCTCCATATGTCGGTGATCCCAATCAGGTGCCACCACGAGCTCCATATGTCGGTGATCCCAATCAGGTGCCACCACGAGCTCCATATGTCGGTGATCCCAATCAGGTGCCACCACGAGCTCCATATGTCGGTGATCCCAATCAGGTGCCACCACGAGCTCTATATGTCGGTGATCCCAATCAGGTGCCACCACGAGCTCTATATGTCGGTGATCCCAATCAGGTGCCACCACGAGCTCTATATGTCGGTGATCCCAATCAGGTGCCACCACGAGCTCTATATGTCGGTGATCCCAATCAGGTGCCACCACGAGCTCTATATGTCGGTGATCCCAATCAGGTGCCACCACGAGCTCTATATGTCGGTGATCCCAATCAGGTGCCACCACGAGCTCTATATGTCGGTGATCCCAATCAGGTGCCACCACGAGCTCTATATGTCGGTGATCCCAATCAGGTGCCACCACGAGCTCTATATGTCGGTGACCCAATCAGGTGCCACCACGAGCTCTATATGTCGGTGATCCCAATCAGGTGCCACCACGAGCTCTATATGTCGGTGATCCCAATCAGGTGCCATCACTAGCTCTATATGTCGGTGATCCCAATCAGGTGCCATCACGAGCTCTATATGTCGGTGATCCCAATCAGGTGCTATCACTGGCTCTATATTATGTTACGTTCATCAAAAAGCAAACAATACATCAGCTCTATTTTGACAATTTGATTGTTTTAATACAAACCACACCAAACGAAATTATTTACATATAGTATTTACTTATTCGACTGAATTTTTGGCGGGGACAGCAATTAGGGGTTGTCCATAAAGTACTCTATATTGTTTGATACCCCACCCCTTGTTACGCTTCGTAATGCTGGTCTGTACACATCCCCTAAAACTACGTTCCTTTTGAAAACCCCCCTAATCACACACCATTTATGCATACATCTATTATTCACCAAGTTTGGTGCGCACCATTACATATTTCACTGATGTATGGTAGAGTCCTCGTTCCTTTTCCGTTCGAATTCACTTGAAATATACCCCCCCCCCCCCACTGGCATCGCAATCAATGCCATTAGTCTAACGTCGACAGCTAGACAAGCATAAACATCTTTCTAATGAATCGAACGATCGCCAAGACACCCCCTACCCCCAGATACCCGCCGCCCCCGCCCCCGCCCCCCTCCCCGAGCGTGACGTACTTTATGGATGGCCCCTGAGTATCGGGGCAGCAATTATGCGTGACTTCATTTGAACAAACAGGTTAAACACGAATGGACGGGATACGGAATGTGTGTCGTTATGTTTGCTGCAGTGTTCCTCTCGCGGTCAGGTCCTCGTCGTTCTGAGCAACATTTCCATGAATTCGACGCACAATAATATTAGTCATCGCCAGAACACGGACCACTATGACGCTGTCTGTTTACGAAGCCATTGACCGATTAGTGAGTCGTTCTGTGAGCTACAAGGTCGTAGTTTAAAACTCCATCGTCAACTGATTCAGCCTACCGCGAATCCGGTTCGTTGATGTCCAAATATGTAGTGTGTGAATAATTTAAGTAGTTGCAGTCGATTTAATAAAAGAGTGTAAGAGTGTACATTTACGCGTTGAAGTCGGCAAGAGAGAGGGAGAGGGAGAGGGAGAGGGAGAGGGAGAGGGAGAGGGAGAGGGAGAGGAGAGGAGAGGGAGAGGGAGAGGGAGAGGGAGAGGGAGAGGGAGAGGGAGAGGGAGAGGGAGAGGGAGAGGGAGAGGGAGAGAGGGAGAGGGAGAGGGGGGGAGAGAGGGAGGGAGGGAGGGAGGGAGAGAGAGAGAGAGGGGGAGATGGAGAGGGAGAGGGAGGGAGGGAGGGAGGGAGGGAGGGAGGGAGGGAGGGAGGGAGGGAGAGAGAGAGAAATCTGTACAATATGTTTGATTAGTTAATCAATAATCAGCGGCAGCATGTCTCTACACAATCCGTATACGGGAAGTCCGTGCGATGTAGCATATATGGTTTTTATAATATAGCATGTACTTCATAAATATGATTTTTATATATATATATATATATATATATATATATATATATATATATATATATATATATATATATATATATATATATATATATATATATATATATATATATATATATATATATATATATATATATATATATATATATGTAATTTAGCATTCTTTGTAAAGTTTTTTTATTATGAATAGGTGAGCTACTAAGACACATAAAGTTCTGCTGTTGTAATAATGCGTGTAGACAGTAGCGCAACGAGGCCAAGTGCCGCTGGGGGCAAGAGTAAAATGCCGCCCCAAAAAAGTGCGGTAATGGAATATGTATCGCTAGTGATATTGTTACGTACACCAATATTGGCTAATGTCAACTGAGTTACATTTGACGTATTAAAGCATGATTTATGTAATATAACAACGATGTGTTCAGAATTCGTGTAGACCACAACTACACGTATAGTATAGTTGTGGTCTATACTTTACGAGTATAAATATGTATGAATGTGGCTTAAGTAAAACAATCTCCCCTGTTACGCCAGTGTATGCAGACGACCCAAAAGTCGACCAACACGCCACGTTGTCGCGTCGTCTAGTAAGTGTCACCCACTATCTACGAACTCATTGTCGCGTCGTCTAGTAAGTGTCACCCACTATCTACGAACTCATTGTCGCGTCGTCTAGTAAGTGTCACCCACTATCTACGAACTCATTGTCGCGTCGTCTAGTAAGTGTCACCCACTATCTACGAACTCATTGTCGCGTCGTCTAGTAAGTGTCACCCACTATCTACGAACTCATTGTCGCGTCGTCTAGTAAGTGTCACCCACTATCTACGAACTCATTGCAGTATATAGGGCGTGTGACCGGATTCCTCTGTCCGTCAAACGTGTAACGATCTATTTTCGCATTCTTCACGATATACGAAAACATAAACGGTTGCCCTTTTACAACTGCAGTTGTGCTGCGGGAGAAATGCGCTCATGTCAAGAGTATTAGAAAAGTACGCTTTTATAAAATTCTTCGAATTCTGAAGTTCTTTCTCCCGCTGCGAGAGGCTGACTCGCTTGATGCCTCCCCATGTAGTGATAATCTAATCTGTATTTCCTTTATCCAAATAATAAACTTAACTAACATTTAGTGCATCAGCAAAAAGGAAATGCATTCAACATTACAGTGATTATCCTCTCGTGCTCACGTCGTATGATACTTAGTGTTAATAAATTGCAATGTCGTGGTCACGTCGTATGATACTTAGTGTTAATAAATTGTAATGTCGTGGTCACGTCGTATGATACTTAGTGTTAATAAATTGTAATGTCGTGGTCACGTCGTATGATACTTAGTGTTAATAAATTGCAATGTCGACATAACGCTTGATTTGTTTTGTCGCATTTGGCAACCGAATGATTTCGGCCACCAATACAATACGTCATTGTCGTAACCGACGTGGCAATTTCGGCTGATTGGTATGTTACTGGTTGACGCGAAGTTGTACACGTTGATAACATAGTAGTGGCCAGCGCCTGTTTCTTGGCTTGTTTTAGCTGCTTCGTGTCGGTACATTGCCAGCACAGAGCTTCGTGTCGGTACATTGCCAGCATAGAGCTTCGTGTCGGTACATTGCCAGCACAGAGCTTCGTGTCGGTACATTGCCAGCACAGAGCTTCGTGTCGGTACTTTGCCAGCATAGAGCTTCGTGTCGGTACATTGCCAGCACAGAGCTTCGTGTCGGTACATTGCCAGTATAGAGCTTCGTGTCGGTACATTGCCAGCATAGAGCTTCGTGTCGGTACATTGCCAGCATAGAGCTTCGTGTCGGTACATTGCCAGTATAGAGCTTCGTGTCGGTACATTGCCAGCATAGAGCTTCGTGTCGGTACATTGCCAGCACAGAGCTTCGTGTCGGTACATTGCCAGCACAGAGCTTCGTGTCGGTACATTGCCAGCATAGAGCTTCGTGTCGGTACATTGCCAGCATAGAGCTTCGTGTCGGTACATTGCCAGTATAGAGCTTCGTGTCGGTACATTGCCAGCATAGAGCTTCGTGTCGGTACATTGCTAGCATAGAGCTTCGTGTCGGTACATTGCCAGTATAGAGCTTCGTGTCGGTACATTGCCAGCATAGAGCTTCGCACTCTTCATCTCCCGGTTTGTCCGGTACGCTCAGCTATGATTTGCCCCTAACTCTCTAAAATGCTACATTTCCTTGAAACGTATATAACGGAAGAGTCAGGGAGAGCAATGTTCGATGAGGTGAACGAAACCATACGTGTATACGTGTATACGTGTATACGTGTATACGTGTATACGTGTATACGTGCATACGTGCATACGTGCATACGTGCATACGTGTATACGTGTTTACTGTATACGTGTATACGTGTATACGTGTATACGTGTATACGTGTATACGTGCATACGTGTATACGTGTATACGTGTATACGTGCATACGTGCATACGTGTATACGTGTATACGTGTATACGTGTATACGTGTATACGTGTTTACTGTATACGTGTATACGTGTATACGTCTATAACTGTATACGTCTATACGTGTATACGTGTATACGTGTATACGTGTATACGTGTATACGTGTATACGTGTATACGTGTATACGTGTATACGTGTATACGTGTATACGTGTATACGTGTATACGTGTATACCTGTATACGTCTATACGTGTATACGTATATACCTGTATACGTCTATACGTGTATACTTGTATACGTATATACGTGTATACGTCTATACGTCTATACGTCTATACGTCTATACGTGTTAGTACCCTGCACGGGCCGGGCTTTAGGTCCAAGCCGGGCCGGGCCGGGCCTCCACAGAATTTTGCGGGCCGGGTCGGGCCTGGGCCTACATATTGCGGGCCCGGGCTTACATGTGTTTAAACACATCGGGCTTGGGCCGGGCCTGGGACTAGTGTGAGCGGGCCGGACCGGGCTTCGGCTGGGCCTGGACATAATAAAAATATTCATACAAACCCAGATTATTAATTTTACTCTTAATAAAAACTTATTATAAATTGTACTTCCGGTTAAAGTTGCAAATTGAGACCTTGCATGGAATTATGAATGACTCTAGAGCTTTATACATTGGAATGCAGTTTAACCTCTTTTCAACAATGGTGCTTCCTATGGTATCATTTTAATAATGTGCATTCTTTTAATAGAGACATTTCATATAAAACATATGCGTAGTCGCATGCCCATATCTTTGTATTGTAATTCTTTAGACATGTACTGGCTTTCCAAGACACTGTGACTGGAGTAGTGGCACTTGTTTCACTGGCTTCATCACATTTAGTGCATGTTTCCCATAATTCTTCATCAGCTCAAACTTAACTTCCTATCCCTTAATCCGTGATGTCTAGACTCTGTAAACCGCACATTTTTGGCATGAATGTACCCTTTTGCATAGATCTAATGGCCCCACATCAGGCCACTTAAGTTCACCTGGCTGGAAGCAGCCAGTCCCAAATGTTTACTTTAGACATATTTGCAGCGGCAATCAAGTCATGACCATCAACTTATCACCCTTTGACCCAACCAGTGGACATTCTATTGTCTAGGTCTTCCCTCCAAACATTGCCCACCTGAATGACCAGCCCACTGGCCACTGCCCACTGCCCACTACCCAGTAGTACCAGTACCCAGTACCCACCCCAGTTGGTAATTGGTATTTTTCAATTGTGTGAATTAGTATCTATTATTTATTGTCTACAATTTCCCCAGTACTGATTCATTCACACTTGTACTAATTCACACATGTCTGAGCCTGATCTGTCTCAGGCTAGTGACTGCAGACCTGCTGGAAATGCCACTGGGTGTCAGTGCCAGTGGGTGACATAGTAGTAGCTAGTACTAGCTACTAGGGCACTACTAGCTAGTAGCTAGACACTACTAAACAACAACTGACATTAGTATTTCAGTAGTAAACATTATATAATGTTCATATATTATTTTTTATTTAATAAAACAATAAGTCTGTTTTACAGTTTATTTGTGTTTCGTCTTGCTGATAAGATTATAGGTGTATATTCCCTAAACTTAGCGGGCCGTGGGCTTGCGGGCCGCGGGCGTACCCGTCTTTGGCCCGCGGGTATGGGCCTGAAACTTGTGGGCTGGGCTGGGCCGGGCCTGGGCCAAACATTCACGGTCTGGGTCGGGCCTGGGCCGGGCCTGGGTCTAAATTCTAGTTTGCGGGCCTGGCCCGGGCCGGGCTTGAAAATTTGTTGCGGGCCTGGACTTGGGCTCAAATTATGGGCCCGCGCGGGGCACTAATACGTGTATACGTCTATACGTGTATACGTTATACGTCTATACCTGTATACGTCTATACATCTATACGTGTATACGTCTATACGTGTATACGTCTATACGTGTATACATCTATACGTGTATACGTTATACGTCTATACCTGTATACGTCTATACATCTATACGTGTATACGTCTATACGTACATACGTCTATACGTGTATACATGTATACGTCTATACGTGTATACGTGTATACGTCTATAGGCGTACACGTGTATATGTATATACGTGTATACGTTTATACGTTGATACGTATATACATGTATACGTTTATACGTGTATACGTGTATACGTGTATACGTGTATACGTATACGTGTATACGTGCATAATCATACTTTGTAAAATATCACACAAACCGAGCTATTTCGTTCGTTTCCCCCATGACAGATGCATAGCATTCTCGTCAAACGTATTTTAATATGTTCAATGACGTGCTTGAATGACGACGTCGTTACGCATGTCAATTAAAATTTTACAACAATTTGGTAGATGCCTGCCTCATATACCTCCGTTATGTGAGATGTGCTTGTACACGTTATGTGAGATTGTTCTTGTACACGTTGTACGATATCAGCAAATCAACGCGGCATGATACAATGTATAAGTTATGGTCAAGTGATCAGTGATCGACTGATAGCAAATGACAGGGAATTGATACGTGGTTCCCACTGGTATAAGGCTGATTTGATGCTGATATCGTGGTTTCGCTTTGTCGTTGACGTCGCCCATGCAAGACAGGCAGTCGCGTTGTCTGGGGTGTTTGTGCGAGCCCCAGACATTATATGTCAGCCGATACGACGAACAAGATGTATCTTGTAGTCGCCTGACAAAGAAAACGAAAGAGTCATGTGTATTATTATCCTGGCGGGTCGTCAACTGGAACACGAGTGAACAGTGATGTCGAGATAACGTGCCGCCGCACGACGCGCAAGTATAAGGCAGCCGTGGGGGGTTCTCGAGGCCACCTCGTCTTTAAAACACGATAAACATCACATGGCGTGATCTTTCAATAATAACGTAGGGTCAACAGATAGGATACAGGGGTCTATACAGATCAGTTTAACAAGATTTAACAAGATTTGCCATCCAAGCCAAAGGCCCAGATGGCAAGTGGACAAGGAAGCCATTGGCTTATCGAGAGTCCAACAATGTTCATCTACATATAACCCGCCCTCCTGAGATATGTGTCAACCTTGTTTTTAAATATATTCACGCTGCTAGCAGTTACACAATCTGTAGACAATTTGTTCCATTCATTTATTGTCCTCTGTGAGAACGAGTGCTTCCTGATGTCCAATCTACATTGATCCTTTACTAATTTTACCTCATGTCCTCTAGTTCTGCTATCCTTCTTGAGTGAGATAAACATATTTCTATCAATATTTTCATACCCATTCAATATCTTAAAAACTTCAATGTGATCTCCTCTTAACCTCCTTGTCTCTAGAGTTGTTAAACCACATTCTTTCAGGCGTTCTTCATAACTAAGGTATCTAAGTTCTGGAATCATTTTAGTTGCTCTCCTTTGTATGCGTTCAAGCGTATCTATATCCTTCTTACGATATGGTCTCCATGCTTGTATACAGTATTCTAAATGAGGTCTAACTATTGCTTTATAAAGAGGTATAATTAACTTTTTTTCCCTTGTATGTTATGTTTCTTCTAATCAATCCAAGAATTTGATTACCCTTTGAAGCTGCAATACCACACTGCTCTGAAACTTTCATATCAGCGCTTATTGTAACTCCTAAGTCCTTTTCTTTTACAGTAGTACCCAGAACAGTATCTCCCATTTTATAGTTTACATTCAAGTTCCCATGTCCTGTATGTAGGTATTTACATTTCCCAAAATTTAACAGCATCTGCCATTTCTCAGACCATTTCACTAATCTGTCTAGATCGTTTTGTAAATGTTGTTTATCACCATCAGTATTAACCTTTATAAACAGTTTTGTGTCATCCGCAAATTTCAGTACGTTACTTGTTATACTGTCCTCCAAGTCATTGATATAAATTAAGAATAATATAGGTCCTAATACTGATCCTTGAGGTACCCCACTCAAAACCGATTTCCAATTTGAAACTTCTCCATCTACAGTTGTTGACATACAAAAGGACACAAGTTACCCTGTTTATATTGCATTCGTGCAAACCCGTTTTGAGCGATATCAACACATAGGTGCCATTATGAAGGGGGGCCTATGTGTTAAATGTGACATGCTTTGCACTATATTCGATTAATCAAGATGATGGGCTAACATTGTACTCTTTCTGGACCAATTCGTGTTTCTTTGGTTCTCCACAACCGAGTGACCTTGACCCCCGAGCTGGAGGAGGACTTTTTTAAACTAGTGTCTAGTCATGGTGCTGAGAAAAACGAACCATAATTAAGCAGTTCCGCGTGTGTGAATAAAGAACATTAATGTCCTCGCGGCGTCCTATCAAACAAACAACAAAGCGTCTCTTTATCAACATGTTTATTCTCTACGATCATAGTCAAGCGAAGTGCTTATTACACGCTGTGCGTGCAAGACGGCACTTGTCTTGTCTTATTACACGCTGTGCGTGCACCCAAGACAGTACTTGTCTTGGGGATATGATAATTAAGCGGATCAGCACATAATTCCTGGTGACGTCCTCGAGTAGGTCGGTACTTGTAAGCAGCCTCCAGGCCAGCACGGGAGACCGGGGCATCACGGGCACTGGGGAAAAATGGATATATATATATATATATGTATGTATATATATATATATATATTTATTTATATATATACTAGGTGAATTGTATATATATATATATATATATATATATTAAACACAGACAACAAATACAGGTGACAGACAATTCGCCTAGTAATGCTACAAAGTGCATTTTAGACACACATAAGTATTGTTAGGGACGGAATGTACTATTTCTGTTGGCCGGTAGGTTGCCGTGTGTTTGGTTCCCTCTCGTGGAGTTGGTTTGGCTCCCTCTCGTGGAGTTGGTTTGGCTCCCTCTCGTGGAGTTGGTTTGGCTCCCTCTCGTGGAGTTGGTTTGGCTCCCTCTCGTGGAGTTGGTTTGGCTCCCTCTCGTGGAGTTGGTTTGGCTCCCTCTCGTGGAGTTGGTTTGGCTCCCTCTCGTGGAGTTGGTTTGGCTCCCTCTCGTGGAGTTGGTTTGGTTCCCTGGCAGCGCCGTCTGTGTGAACTACTTTACTTTGCACTCGCTGTCGGTACACATCACTCGCTGTCGGTACACATCACTCGCTGTCGGTACACGTCACTCGCTGTCGGTACACGTCACTCGCTGTCGGTACACGTCACTCGCTGTCGGTACACGTCACTCGCTGTCGGTACACGTCATTCGCTGTCGGTATACGTCACTCGCTGTCGGTACACATCACTCGCTGTCGGTACACGTCACTCGCTGTCGGTACACGTCACTCACTGTCGGTACACGTCATTCGCTGTCGGTACACGTCATTCGCTGTCGGTACACGTCACTCGCTGTCGGTACACGTCACTCGCTGTCGGTACACGTCACTCGCTGTCGGTACACATCACTCGCTGTCGGTACACGTCACTCGCTGTCGGTACACGTCACTCGCTGTCGGTACACGTCATTCGCTGTCGGTATACGTCACTCGCTGTCGGTACACATCACTCGCTGTCGGTACACGTCACTCGCTATCGGTACACGTCACTCGCTGTCGGTACACGTCATTCGCTGTCGGTATACGTCATTCGCTGTCGGTATACGTCACTCGCTGTCGGTACACGTCACTCGCTGTCGATACACGTCACTCGCTGTCGGTACACATCACTCGCTGTCGGTACACATCACTCGCTGTCGGTACACATCACTCGCTGTCGGTATACGTCACTCGCTGTCGGTACACATCACTCGCTGTTGGTACACATCACTCGCTGTCGGTACACATCACTCGCTGTCGGTACACGTCACTCGCTGTCGGTACACGTCACTCACTGTCGGTACACGTCACTCACTATTTACTCGTTATTTCGATATCGTCAACTTGCTACGTCAAATATGTATCCGTCAACTTACCGGGTGCTCCGTGTATCCGTCGATAGTTATACTCAAAGGACAAATAAAGCGAGCGTTACTTAAAATGGCCTTGTCATACGATACCCGTGGTGCCCCAGACAATGCCCGTGGTGCCCCGGACAATGCCCGTGGTGCCCCGGACAATGCCCGTGGTGCCCCGGACAATGCCCGTGGTGCCCCAGACATTGCACGTGGTGCCCCAGACAATGCCCGTGGTGCCCCGGACAATGCCCGTGATGCCCCGGACAATGCCCGTGGTGCCCCAGACATTGCACGTGGTGCCCCAGACAATGCCCGTGGTGCCCCGGACAATGCCCGTGGTGCCCCAGACAATGCCAGTGGTGCCCCGGACAATGCCCGTGGTGCCCCTGACGATGCCCACTGTGTCCCGAATGATGCCCGTGTTGTCCCGTGGTGCCCTGAATGATGCCCGTGGTGTCACGTAGTGCCCCGAATTATGCCCGTGGTGTCTCGTGGTGCCCTGAATGATGCCCGTGGTGTCCAGTGGTGCCCCGAATGATGTCCGTGGTGTCCCGTGGTGCCCCGAATGATGCCCGTGGTGTCCCGTGGTGTCCAGGCCCCGGGAAATTATTGACATCTTTGTCAACATTTGCTATGTTGAGTTTAGCAAAATCATCAAATAGTGCTGACGGAAGACTTGGAGTTACCACATAATGATGACTAAAGTGGCCGGTTACTTATGCCGGGCGGATACCCGTGACCCGTGACCTAGGCTGTCCAACAACAACAATACTACTACATGGTGTACAATTACATTAAAACAATACCTTCAATAGCTGTGTATTTAAAACAGAGAGCAATGACATCAGCTCGTAACTGGCTAAACAAGAAGTGTCACATATATTATCTACATTACACACACCTTTGATCAATTAAACGTTTTTAAAACGTTTCTCATCCAACCCTCCTTGGCTTCTGGAGGAGATCGCGAAAATAACTTCGCTTCATATTGCAGAAGTCGTGGCGTCAAGTTTGTAGTTTAAACCTTTAGACAAATATGGACAACTAGTGTGAAGAGCTGGATGAGAAAGCATCTTCAAACTGTTGTTATTGCATGTCTGCATAGAATGCCACATTCGAATCATAATCTGAATTGGTATACATTCCACTAATAGTGGCACCATATTACAGTGAGTGCAAACTGATAGATTAAAACGTTTACCGATACATTGGCGCCATGTAGTATAACATTCATTTACACATTTACCAAGTTCCAGATAAACACACAATAGAAAGAGATACAGTATGACATATCCCGGCGAACATCATTTGATATATTAAACCCGATCCTCGATTAGAAGACATTGCTTAGACCCATCATTAAATGACACCAACTGAGACATAGCGTCTGCAAGGTGGTTTGTCTTATACATATTTTTCATCGCTTTCAATGCCTATTGCACTGACGAATCTGTCATGTAAACCAGCTCGTGTTGTTCCACATCTAAGTTATCCTATATCTAATAGTAATAAAGAAAAGAAGAGATTTATGTTCTCCCTTCTCTGGAGCGTGGCTCACCATGTTGGCGTGTCCAGGACTCACCATGTTGGCGTGTCCAGGACTCGCCATGTTGGCGTGTCCAGGACTCGCCATGTTGGCGTGTCCAGGACTCGCCATGTTGGCGTGTCCAGGACTCGCCATGTTGGCGTGTCCAGGACTCGCCATGTTGGCGTGTCCAGGACTCGCCATGTTGGCGTGTCCAGGACTCGCCATGTTGGCGTGTCCAGGACTCGCCATGTTGGCGTGTCCAGGACTCGCCATGTTGGCGTGTCCAGGACTCGCCATGTTGGCGTGTCCAGGACTCGCCATGGTGGCGTGTCCAGGACTCGCCATGTTGGCGTGTCCAGGACTCGCCATGGTGGCGAGTCCTGGACACACAACGATGGGGATGCGAAATGTATACACGCATTGGCCGTTGAAAAAGAAGACCTGGTAGCCTGGTACTTACCAGCAGGAAAACTATGAGGAACACACGAAGAAGTAGAAGACAAATGGGCTGAATTGACAACGTGAAGCATTGGACAAAAGGTGGACTCAAAGTGACTAGATCACAAGGAGACGTCCATCGGAGCCTACGACTATACAACAATAATGATAGTATTACTAATGTTAATACTGTTATCGCAACGAAACTCCACAAACACTGTGTGGCAAAGGTGCAATCAATGGATCGGCTGGTTCCCTGCTGCTCTTTGTCGTCACGCAATTGTCTTCCCCGATTACTGCCACGCGACACTGCCGCTATTTCAGTTGTCGGCGTCCTTTGTACTGACGCCAGAGAGGGAGTTGCGAGGTTGGTGAGAAATGCGAGGTTGGTGAGAGGTGCGAGGTTGGTGAGAGATGCGAGGTTGGTGAGAGGTGCGAGGTTGGTGGGAGGAGCGAGGTTGGTGAGAGATGCGAGGTTGGTGGGAGGTGCGAGGTTGGTGAGAGGTGCGAGGTTGGTGAGAGGTGCGAGGTTGGTGGGAGGTGCGAAGTTGGTGAGAGGTGCGAGGTTGGTGGGAGGTGCGAGGTTGGTGGGAGGTGCGAGGTTGGTGAGAGATGCGAGGTTGGTGAGAGGTGCGAGGTTGGTGGGAGGTGCGAGGTTGGTGGGAGGTGCGAGGGTGGGATTCGTGTGAGGTTGGCCCCAAAACAGGTGGGACTGAGGTTCAGATCCCTGCCACGCACCCCTCTAGTGTATTTCGCGGTCTTCGCCATGTCACGCATGAGTGATTTTCAACCAGCGGGGGTGCCGACTCGTTTATAAACGTATAAACTGTTGTCAACGTGGCGAATAGACATTGATGCCCAGACGGAGAGAGAAAACATCGAGGCCCTGGAACACCGGCAACAGGTGGCCGTCATACACTCAACAAATCAGTTGTGTTGCCAGTCACGAGCAGCCGTTTGACGCGCCTACATCAATAGTTTGGTAATTAATGACTACTTCATAGTATCCAAAATGGCCACAATGGCTGTAACCCGATAGTAAATCATAATTATATACCGAGCTAAATAAGAAATCGCTATGTCATATTCGACTAAGTGCATACGCAATAGCCTTTGTGACTTCTGATCGTTTCGTTTCTCTTTGCCTAGTTTCCCGGATGATTAGTTGAGAATGAAGCGCCTGTGTAGTATGTTACAGTCACCTCGTCCTCAAAGTAAATGAAGTAAATGAAGAATGAAGTGCCTGTGTAGTATGTTACAGTCACCTCGTCCTCAAAGTAAATGAAGTAAATGAAGAATGAAGTGCCTGTGTAGTATGTTACAGTCACCTCGTCCTCAAAGTAAATGAAGTAAATGAAGAATGAAGTGCCTGTGTAGTATGTTACAGTCACCTCGTCCTCAAAGTAAATGAAGAATGAAGTGCCTGTGTAGTATGTTACAGTCACCTCGTCCTCAAAGTAAATGAAGTAAATGAAGTAAATGAAGTAAATGAAGTAAATGAAGAATGAAGTGCCTGTGTAGTATGTTACAGTCACCTCGTCCTCAAAGTAAATGAAGTAAATGAAGAATGAAGTGCCTGTGTAGTATGTTACAGTCACCTCGTCCTCAAAGTAAATGAAGAATGAAGTGCCTGTGTAGTATGTTACAGTCACCTCGTCCTCAAAGTAAATGAAGTAAATGAAGTAAATGAAGTAAATGAAGAATGAAGTGCCTGTGTAGTATGTTACAGTCACCTCGTCCTCAAAGTAAATGAAGTAAATGAAGTAAATGAAGAATGAAGTGCCTGTGTAGTATGTTACAGTCACCTCGTCCTCAAAGTAAAGTAAATACAAAACTAGTACTACTAGTATGATATTATAAACTTCAATAACAGTTAAATTAAACATGCTTCATTCACTAAAACTACCGGGTAGATTGTGTCCCTACTAAATAACTGCACTTCTAATACCCTGTTTACACGGCACACGGACCTCGATCACTTGTGCCGCGTAGACTAGTGCCCTGCGCGGGCCGGGCTTTGGGTCCAAGCCTACATACTGCGGGCCCGGGCCGGGCCTGGGCTGAACACAATTTAAACACATCAGGCTTGGGCCGGGCCTGGGCCTAGTGTGAGCGGGCCGGGCCGGGCCGGGCCTGGGCTGGGCCTGGACATAATAAAAATATTCATACAAAACACAGATTATTACTTTATTTTTTAATAAAAACTGATTTTAAATTGTAATTCCGGTTAATGAATGCCTAAAATTATTTCTTTAGTATTATATAGTTGCAAAATGAGACCTTGCATGGAATCTAATAGCCTCATAATTCACTTGGCTGGAAGTAGCCAGCCCCAAATGTTTACTTTAGAAATATTTGCAGAGACAATCAAGCCATGATTAACCATCAACTTATCACCCTTTGACCCTACAAGTGGACATTCTATTGTCTAGGTCTTCCCTCCAAACATTGCCCGCCTGAATGACCTGACCACTGCCAAGTGCCCACTAGGCCACTAGCCCACTACCCAGTACCCAACCCAGTTGGTAATTGGTATTTCTCCCCAGTCCTAATTCATTCACACTTGTACTAATTCACACATGTCTGAACCTGTCTGTCTCAGGCTAGTGACTGCAGGCCTGCTGGAAATGCCACTGGGTGTCAGTGCCAGTGGGTGACATTTAATTGAAATATCATATTAAATTATGTTAACTTAGTTGAACTAATTCAATTAACAATATAAATTGGGGTTATGGCTTGCATATGGGTTAAGTGAGGGTTAGATAAACAAATCTCGTACCCTAACCATAAGCCAATACATTAAAGCCAAATATAACAAATGTTATCATATTTAATAGTAATGACACTAAGAAGTTTTTCTTTATTTTTCTTCAGGATATTCTTAAGTTTTAAGAAGTTGGTGGAGCTGGATTTTTAGAACTCATCCTCGTCTTTGTAATAAGATTATAGGTTTATCTTCTCTAAACTTAGCGGGCCGCGGGCTTACCCATCTTTGGCCCGCGGGTATGGGACGGGCCTGGGCCTGAAACTTGCGGGCCGGGCCGGGCCTGGGCCAAACATCTACGGTCTGGGTCGGGCCTGGGCCTAAATTCTAGTTTGCGGGCCAGGGCCGGGCAGGGCTTGAAAAATTATTGCGGGCCTGGACTCTAACTGCTAATTGCGGGCCGGGCTTGGGATCAAATTCTAGGCCCGCGTAGGGCACTAGCGTAGACGCTCGCATTGCGCCGCGCAGAAGCTCGCATTGCGCCGCGCAGAAGCTCGCATTGCGCCGCGCAGAAGCTCGCATTGCGCCGCGTAGACGCTCCCATTGCGCCGCGTAGACGCTCCCATTGCGCCGCGTAGACGCTCCCATTGCGCCGCGTAGACGATCCCTTTGCGCCGCGTAGACGATCCCTTTGCGCCGCGTAGACGCTCCCGTTGCGCCGCGTAGATGATCCCTTTGCGCCGCGTAGACGCTCCCATTGCGCCGCGTAGACGCTCCCGTTGCGCCGCGTAGACGCATATTTTGACATTGTTAAAACATATGTCGACATAATAAAACTGGTTATAACAGTTATGTGACTGGCCAAGCTAGCCCTCTTAATCCCAACGGCAGTATTTCCGTTCTAACAGGGTTAATATTACACGCAAAGCGGGTGGTTTGGAGCTTACCAGAAAGACAAATTCGATTGTTCGTAGAAAGGGTTATAGCGGGGAGAATGTCAAAAACATAAAACCGAGACGATCCGACCGTGGGTTCGTAGATGATCCGACCGTGGGTTCGTAGATGATCCGATCGTGGGTTCGTAGATGATCCGACCGTGGGTTCGTAGATGACCCCCGACCTTGGGTTCGTAGATGATCCGACCGTGGGTTCGTAGATGATCCGACCGTGGGTTCGTAGATGATCCGACCGTGGGTTCGTAGATGATCCGACCGTGGGTTCGTAGATGATCCGACCGTGGGGTCGTAGATGACCCGACCGTGGGGTCGTAGATGACCCGACCGCGGGTTCGTAGATGACCCGACCATGGGGTCGTAGATGACCCGACCGTGGGGTCGTAGATGACCCAACCGTGGGGTCGTAGATGACGCGTACACGTAACCACACACGCCTACACGTAACCACGCACGCCTACATATGTCCACACACGCCTACACGTAACCACACATGCCTAAATATGTCCACACACGCCTACACGTAACCACATACACTTGGACGAACTGCTTAACATATAACGTTACCCGCACATGTTGACGACATACAATTTCAAAGGATTTATTGAAACACAATATAAATTTATAAAACATTATAACGTTTCTCTTTCTGTATTGTGAACCGGACTACTTTGAAAAACGTCCTTCAAAGATACGCAGTGCGCAAGGTTCATACCCATCCTCTGTGTTGTGGCTTTATATTTGTTGTGTTAACTATAGCTTGTGTTACAATGTACCAACTGCCATACCACCAGTTTAACATTAAGTGAGTTATGTACGTTTAAAGTAGCCCTTTAAGAGGCAATTTTGAAAGCAGAATTTAAAGGGGATGACATTTCACACTTACTTTATTATGATGACTAAATTAAAGCATAACAGCAAATAATAATTTTTTTAACAATGAAAGCTGCAAAAGCAAATATAATAATTACTAATGTTTTTCTATGGAAATCTAACGAGAACACACCACGTCATGCACCCAAACAACACATGAATAAACCAAATGAATATACATGTAATGAAATATAAGGTTCAGTGGTAGCCATCAAACCATTAATCTTATACCACAACATACAGAAACACCTTTTTATCATTTGTCTCCCCCTCTACTACTCTGGACAGTGTTCAAAGTAACCCCTTTTCTCCTTTTCCCAATAACATGTTACCTGACGATTCGTGACATATGGAATCAAAACTAAAAGGAAGTCAATTTGGTGCCTCATGGTGACAGGAAAAAAATCACAGATAACACAATCGTGTTTGTATCATAACATCATTTATGCTATATGTAATTCAGCACAAGATATCACTTCAGCACGAAAAAAAAAAAATTTCGAAAGCTAAATTGTAATGTCGGTTTTATTTCATTTTAAAATGAAGAAAAACATTACAAACCATTAACTTGAAACTTAAGTAGCCCCATTTCACGGTATATAGTTTAGAAGTTAATTATCGTGTATATACTTTCAGCTAGGTGTAGAAACACATGCTCTGGTATCAAAGTAATATCACAAAATTATGCTCCATTTGAGGCGGATACCAGGTTCAAAGTGTAAACATTTGCTCACGGAAGTGTTCACGAAAACGTGCTCACTCGCGAAAAGCAGAACACCTCCTCCACTCAACGTTCGTTAGAACACCTCCACTCAACGTTCGTTAGAACACCTCTTCCACTCAACGTTCGTCAGAACACCTCCTCCACTCAACGTTCGTCAGAACACCTCCTCCACTCAACGTTCGTCAAAACACCTCCTCCACTCAACGTTCGTCAGAACACCTCCTCCACTCAACGTTCGTCAGAACACCTCCTCCACTCAACGTTCGTTAGAACACCTCCACTCAACGTTTGTCAGAATACCTCCTCCACTCAACGTTCGTCAGAACACCTCCACTCAACGTTCGTCAGAATACCTCCTCCACTCAACGTTCGTTAGAACACCTCCACTCAACGTTTGTCAGAATACCTCCTCCACTCAACGTTCGTTAGAACACCTCTTCCACTCAACGTTCGTCAGAACACCTCCTCCACTCAACGTTCGTCAGAACACCTCCTCCACTCAACGTTCGTCAGAACACCTCCTCCACTCAACGTTCGTCAGAACACCTCCTCCACTCAACGTTTGTCAGAATACCTCCTCCACTCAACGTTCGTCAGAATACCTCCTCCACTCAACGTTCGTTAGAACACCTCCACTCAACGTTTGTCAGAATACCTCCTCCACTCAACGTTCGTTAGAACACCTCTTCCACTCAACGTTCGTCAGAACACCTCCTCCACTCAACGTTCGTCAGAACACCTCCTCCACTCAACGTTCGTCAGAACACCTCCTCCACTCAACGTTCGTTAGAACACCTCCACTCAACGTTTGTCAGAATACCTCCTCCACTCAACGTTCGTCAGAACACCTCCACTCAACGTTCGTCAGAATACCTCCTCCACTCAACGTTCGTCAGAACACCTCCACTCAACGTTTGTCAGAACACCTCCTCTACTCAACGTTCGTCAGAACACCTCCTCCACTCAACGTTCGTCAGAACACCTCCTCCACTCAACGTTCGTCAGAACACCTCCTCTACTCAACGTTCGTCAGAACACCTCCTCCACTCAACGTTCGTCAGAACACCTCCTCTACTCAACGTTCGTCAGAACACCTCCTCCACTCAACGTTCGTTAGAACACCTCCTCCACTCAACGTTCGTCAGAACATCTCCTCCACTCAACGTTCGTCAGAACACTTCCTCCACTCAACGTTCGTCAGAACACCTCCTCCACTCAACGTTCGTCAGAACACCTCCTCCACTCAACGTTCGTCAGAACACCTCCTCCACTCAACGTTCGTCAGAACACCTCCTCCACTCAACGTTCGTCCATTTAGCGTTTTTCGTCGTTTCACGCCATTTTGATGTCCCGTTCTTGTTCGCGGTGTACAAACGCGCGAGAAAAACGTTAAATCACGTGAGACCAAAGAAATAAGCGTGCCTAGCAGTAACGTTGACAGCTATGGTTGTCAATTAACAAAAAAATGTGACGCACCTGGTGTCCTCTTGGATGTGGATGACATCAACATATCCCATTAACGTCAATATGCTAATTTCACAACACGTCATAAGATGACCCAGTGACATCAACAGCTTTATTAGAAGCAAGTCACAATATTGTAAACAGCGTATGACGTTGACATGAACAACATACATAGAACCAGAAGCCAATGAGAGTTCTGACAGTGTTTCACTAATTTTCGCATGTGTTGGTAATAAAGAAACAGTTCTATCATACCTTACTATAAACACTTTTGTGTCACATTTTAATAATTGTATTTGTCAATGCTCACCATTATTTCACGAAAGAAATTATGGTCGACATTTTATGGGAGGAATATTAACGAGATGGACCCTTAGTTACTACTTGAACGATACCATACACGCACGAATAAATGTTCACAAAACAATGAGATCAGTTTAATGTGTTTAACGATTTAAAAGTCCGTCCTCAACTGATTTTGCCTATCGCGAATACGGTTCGCTGATATCTTATAATATAATTATATAAATTTGTTCAAACCATAGAAAGAATTTACTTTGGTCGTTATCTCTAGTAACTTGCAGTCATAACAATGTTAGCATGCTGTAGTGGGTCACAACAATGTTAGCATGCTGTAGTGGGTCACAACAATGTTAGCATGCTGTAGTGGGTCACAACAATGTTAGCATGCTGTAGTGGGTCACAACAATGTTAGCATGCTGTAGTGGGTCACAACAATGTTAGCATGCTGCAGTGGGTCACAACAATGTTAGCATGCTGTAGTGGGTCACAACAATGTTAGCATGCTGCAGTGGGTCACAACAATGTTAGCATGCTGTAGTGGGTCACAACAATGTTAGCATGCTGTAGTGGGTCACAACAATGTTAGCATGCTGTAGTGGGTCACAACAATGTTAGCATGCTGTAGTGGGTCACAACAATGTTAGCATGCTGTAGTGGGTCACAACAATGTTAGCATGCTGTAGTGGGTCACAACAATGTTAGCATGCTGTAGTGGGTCACAACAATGTTAGCATGCTGTAGTGGGTCACAACAATGTTAGCATGCTGTAGTGGGTCACAACAATGTTAGCATGCTGTAGTGGGTCACAACAATGTTAGCATGCTGCAGTGGGTCACAACAATGTTAGCATGCTGTAGTGGGTCACAACAATGTTAGCATGCTGCAGTGGGTCACAACAATGTTAGCATGCTGTAGTGGGTCACAACAATGTTAGCATGCTGTAGTGGGTCACAACAATGTTAGCATGCTGTAGTGGGTCACAACAATGTTAGCATGCTGTAGTGGGTCACAACAATGTTAGCATGCTGTAGTGGGTCACAACAATGTTAGCATGCTGTAGTGGGTCACAACAATGTTAGCATGCTGTAGTGGGTCACAACAATGTTAGCATGCTGTAGTGGGTCACAACAATGTTAGCATGCTGTAGTGGGTCACAACAATGTTAGCATGCTGTAGTGGGTCACAACAATGTTAGCATGCTGCAGTGGGTCACAACAATGTTAGCATGCTGTAGTGGGTCACAACAATGTTAGCATGCTGTAGTGGGTCACAACAATGTTAGCATGCTGTAGTGGGTCACAACAATGTTAGCATGCTGTAGTGGGTCACAACAATGTTAGCATGCTGTAGTTGGTCACAACAATGTTAGCATGCTGTAGTGGGTCATAACAATGTCAGCATGCTGTAGTGGGTCACAACAATGTCAGCATGCTGTAGTGGGTCATACGCAGATTTGATGTTTCACAAAAGTAATTTGAAATTAGACGAGCTAAAAATCGAATTGAGGGCGGACCTTTAAATGACGCGTCACGGCTAGAACCGGTAAGTACGCGAACAGTGAACGTTGCCATTTCGTGGATTGAACTCGTGTGTAGGAGGAATGGCCCAGCGTTGGGTTCCGTAGAGTACTGACGAAGGGTTGCCGAAGACAATAACTGCACACGATTACAAAGGTTCTCGAGCGTCACTGAAGAAATGACGAAGAGGCAACGGTTCAGATGGTTGATGTGACATGCAACAAGGTAAATATGATAGAAAAACTACCTTCCTTTAATATCTGATGTCAAAGTATCATAACTCATTTAAGAAAAATGTGTAAAGAAGTGTTACAAATACTAATCTTCAACCATGTTCCCTTTCCAGCTTACACAAACAATGGTGTTTTGCGTGTCGTGAAGACTGCGATAGGGCACAACTCAGGCGAACCAACCAGACCAGACTGTCGATAGGGCACAACTCACACGAACCAACCAGGCCAGCCTGTCGATAGGGCACAACTCAGGCGAACCAACCAGACCAGCCTGTCGATAGGGCACAACACACACGAACCAACCAGGCCAGCCTGTCGATAGGGCACAACCCACGCGAACCAACCAGAGCAGCCAGTCGATAGGGCACAACACACACGAACCAACCAGGCCAGCCTGTCGATAGGGCACAACCCACACGAACCAACCAGACCAGCCTGTCGATAGGGCACAACCCACGCGAACCAACCAGACCAGCCTGTCGATAGGGCACAACTCACGCGAACCAACCAGGCCAGCCTGTCGATAGGGCACAACCCACGCGAACCAACCAGACCAGCCTGTCGATAGGGCACAACCCACGCGAACCAACCAGACCAGCCTGTCGATAGGGCACAACCCACGCGAACCAACCAGACCAGCCTGTCGATAGGGCACAACTCACGCGAACCAACCAGACCAGCCTGTCGATAGGGCACAACCCACGCGAACCAACCAGATCAGCCTGTCGATAGGGCACAACTCACGCGAACCAACCAGACCAGCCTGTCGATAGGGCACAACCCATGCGAACCAACCAGACCAGCCTGTCGATAGGGCACAACTCACGCGAACCAACCAGACCAGCCTGTCGATAGGGCACAACCCACGCGAACCAACCAGACCAGCCTGTCGATAGGGCACAACCCACGCGAACCAACCAGACCAGCCTGTCGATAGGGCACAACTCACGCGAACCAACCAGACCAGCCTGTCGATAGCGTAAACGGTCTGTAGCATGGCACGAACCTATCCGTTGTGACCAGACCCTCGCCATGATGAAATTCGTATATAGACAGAATTTTACATAACGACCATGTAAGTCTTAAAATGTCTTACAGAACATGTAGAGCTAGAACACAAAAGCAAGCATGTTTGTTGTTGTTGTAGTGTCTCATTTATTCACACTAATATTTTAGGCAGAAGGTATCACAGAGCAGTGTGTTCCCTGGAACAGCTGTCTTGCAACATGGAGGAACATGGCTAGGCAAGGAGCAGCAGTCTTGCAACACGGAGGAGCATGGATAGACAAGGAGCAGCAGTGTCTCAACAATGAGGAACATGGATAGACAAGGAGAAGCAGTGTCTCAACAAGGAGGAACATGGATAGACAAGGAGCAGCAGTCTCTCAACAAGGAGGAACATGGCTAGACAAGGAGCATCAGTCTCTCAACAATGAGGAACATGGCTAGACAAGGAGCAGCAGTCTCTCAACAATGAGGAACATGGCTAGACAAGGAGCAGCAGTCTCTCAACAAGGAGGAACATGGCTAGACAAGGAGCATCAGTCTCTCAACAATGAGGAACATGGCTAGACAAGGAGCATCAGTCTCTCAACAATGAGGAACATGGCTAGACAAGGAGCAGCAGTCTCTCAACAAGGAGGAACATGGCTAGACAAGGAGCAGCAGTCTTGCAACACGGAGGAGCATGGATAGACAAGGAGCAGCAGTGTCTCAACAATGAGGAACATGGCTAGACAAGGAGCAGCAGTCTCTAAACAAGGAGGAACATGGCTAGACAAGGAGCATCAGTCTCTCAACAAGGAGGAACATGGCTAGACAAGGAGCATCAGTCTCTTAACAAGGAGGAACATGGCTAGACAAGGAGCAGCAGTGTCTCAACAAGGAGGAACATGGCTAGACAAGGAGCATCAGTCTCCCAACAAGGAAGAACATGGCTAGACAAGGAGCATCAGTCTCCCAACAAGGAGGAACATGGCTAGACAAGGAGCATCAGTCTCTTAACAAGGAGGAACATGGCTAGACAAGGAGCATCAGTCTCTCAACAAGGAGCATCAGTCTCTCAACAAGGAGGAACATGGCTAGACAAGGAGCAGCAGTCTCTCAACAAGGAGGAACATGGCTAGACAAGGAGCATCAGTCTCTCAACAAGGAGGAACATGGCTAGACAAGGAGCATCAGTCTCCCAACAAGGAGGAACATGGCTAGACAAGGAGCAGCAGTCTCTCAACAAGGAGGAACATGGCTAGACAAGGAGCAGCAGTGTCTCAACAAGGAGGAACATGGCTAGACAAGGAGCAGCAGTGTCTCAACAAGGAGGAACATGGCTAGACAAGGAGCAGCAGTGTCTCAACAAGGAGGAACATGGCTAGACAAGGAGCAGCAGTCTCTCAACAAGGAGGAACATGGCTAGACAAGGAGCATCAGTCTCCCAACAAGGAGGAACATGGCTAGACAAGTAGCAGCAGTCTCTCAACAAGGAGGAACATGGCTAGACAAGGAGCAGCAGTGTCTCAACAAGGAGGAACATGGCTAGACAAGGAGCAGCAGTGTCTCAACAAGGAGGAACATGGCTAAACAAGGAGCAGCAGTGTCTCAACAAGGAGGAACATGGCTAGACAAGGAGCAGCAGTGTCTCAACAAGGAGGAACATGGCTAGACAAGGAGCATCAGTCTCTCAACAAGGAGGAACATGGCTAGACAAGGAGCATCAGTCTCCCAACAAGGAGGAACATGGCTAGACAAGGAGCAGCAGTCTCTCAACAAGGAGGAACATGGCTAGACAAGGAGCAGCAGTGTCTCAACAAGGAGGAACATGGCTAGACAAGGAGCAGCAGTGTCTCAACAAGGAGGAACATGGTTAGACAAGGAGCAGCAGTCTCTCAACAAGGAGGAACATGGCTAGACAAGCTTTCACGGACATACTCAAAAGCTGCATTGCTCATCGACCACCAATAGCACTGTATTTGCTGCAAGCAACAACAAAACAGAGTGCGCTCATTGTACGTCAGACTCTGGCAGTTCTCGCTGGCTTCTGTCAGTCTTGAACGAGGGCAACCAGGGTAAAGTTGAGGTTGCTGGGATCACGAGCCATGAACTTCTTGACCACGGCTGCGGCATCCTGCATCAGACAAACGTAGGTGACACGACATTGACAGGCCACTCCATCACTAAAGGTGCAATTGAAATCATGATGGATTACGGTCAATAGCAAGATATCATTAAATAAATAAATAATATATCAGCATGGAGTTAGACATCAACAGTTGTGCTGTTAGAGGTGGATATGATTGGACTAGGTCACTAACGAGCAACAAGTTGGTCTCTAAGTTATGGTTAGAAATATTGGATTAATATTACATTTTCCAATAGCACATGTTTATAGTAATCGTAACGATCCATTGCATTATAGTGACATACAGGCTAAAAGCTAAAACCATGGTGCCAAGTCTGTTCATCATCGAAGCGTAACAGTTACTTTTTACAGCATTTATAATAGTTATCTAACTATCTTTGATTCCATTTATAATAGTTATCTAACTATCTTTGATTCCATTTATAATAGTTATCTAACTATCTTTGATTCCATTTATAATAGTTATCTAACTATCTTTGATTCCATTTATAATAGTTATCTAACTATCTTTGATTCCATACTGCAATGCACAATCACCTTAGATAGATAAATCATTCAAAGTTCAGCACAAGCACTATCTGAACCCCCCCCTGCACACACACGCACGCATGCACACACGCACGCATGCACACACGCATGCACCAATAATGACAAATGGTGTCCCTATAACATGCATAATTACAGCAGCACAGCAGCCGTAGTCTCTAACATTTTAATTGGAATTATAAGATGATTTCATCCAATATATCTTTCAACATAAAATAAAAGATTTCAACATTTGTAAGTTACGGGTACACCAAAAACGTCTCCTGTGGCCTGATGCACCAACTAAGGAACAAAGAGACTAAGTGAAATAGTAAATACACACATACATACACATTTTTTCTCCATTATCAGACCTGGGGCCGAGTACATTTTCATGAGTAAAGTACGAGTACGAGTACATTGGTGATGGCTGAGTACGAGTACATTGGTGATGGCTGAGTACGAGTACATTGGTGATGGCTGAGTACGAGTACATTGGTGATGGCTGAGTACGAGTACATTGGTGATGGCTGAGTACGAGTACATTGGTGATGGCTGAGTACGAGTACATTGGTGATGGCTGAGTACGAGTACATTGGTGATGGCTGAGTACGGGTACATTGGTGATGGCTGAGTACGAGTTCATTTCCATGAGTATGAGTACATCTTGTATGATATTATAGTAATAGCATATTTTTAAAATAAACATTGTGATTGAATTTATATAATTCGGGAAGAGTATTTTATGCAACGCCAGTTAATCAGACTTTTTTATGAGGAAAACTGTAAAAATCCTATTTATGTTTGGGACCAAACTGGGGGTTGCATTCCATTCAAAGGTGCATTTCGCATTCAAATGCAAATGATTTAACAAGATTTAACAAGATTGCCATCCCAAACAACAAGTTCCAGATGGCAAGTGGACAAGGAAGCCATTGGCTTATTGAGAGTCCAAAAATGTTCTCATCTATGTGTAGCCCGCCCTTATCAAATATATGTCAATTCTATTTTTAAACATATTCACACTACTAGCATTAACACAATCATTTGGCAGTTTGTTCCATTCATTTATCACCCTCTGTGAGAAAGAGTACTTTCTCATGTCCAACCTACACTGCTCCTTAACTAATGCTGCTTTGTGTCCTCTGGTTCTACTGCCTTCTTTAAATTTGAAGAACATATTCCTATCAACATCCTCATAACCGTTCACTATTTTAAACACTTCTATTTGGTCTCCTCTTAGTCTCCTGGTCTCTAGTGTTGTCAAACCACATTGTTATAAGCGACTTTCATAACTAAGGTCTCTCAATTCTGGAATCATTTTAGTTGCTCTTCGTTGTATTCTTTCTAGCTTGTCTATGTCATTTTACGATATGGCCTCCATGGTTGAATACAATATTCCAAATGTGGTCTAACTATTGCTTTGTACAGAGGTACAATTAGCTGTTTCTCCTTATAGTGATAGTTCTCCTAATTAGCCCTAGAATTTGATTTCCTTTCAAAGCAGCAATGCCACATTGCTCTGAAACTTTCATGTCAGCACTAAATGTTACTCCTAAGGCGTTTTCTTGTGTGGTTCTACCTAGTACAGCATCCCCCATTTTATATTCTTAGTCCATGTTTCCATGTCCTATGTGTATACATTTACACTTCCCCCCAAAATTTAATAACATTTGCCATTTTTCTGACCATTTAACTAATTTTTCTAGATCATCCTGTAAACTTTGTTTATCTGTATCATTAGTAACGTTTCTGAATACTTTTGTGTCATCTGCAAATTTGAGTACCTTGCTAGATATGTCATCTTCCAAATCATTTATATATTTTAAAAACAGTATAGGGCCTAATGCTAATCCCTGAGGGACCCCACTCAAAACAGATTTCCAGTTTGAAATCTCACCATCTACTATTACTCTCTGTCTTCTGTGTGTAAGCCACTTTTCTATCCGGTTGATTACATCATTACCTATACCACTGGGCTTTTAGTTTATCTTTGATGTGGCACTTTATTGAAAGCTTTCTGAAAATCTAAGTAGATAACATCCACAATTATGTTTTACAAGGAATTCCACCATGTGGTCTCTAATTAATGTTTCGAGTAATTTACAAACAACTGATGTTAAACTCACTGGTCTGTAACTATCTGGCTTCTTCCTCGTTCAAGGTATGTAATCAAATATGGGTTAAAATGTATTTAAATTGAAAATACTTTTCAAAGTACATTTTATAGCACAACATAACAAGAGAAAAGAAATCTAACCATTAAATATATTTGATATATGAATCAATGAACACTATTAGGCATGTTGTGGCTGGCAGTGACCAAAGTCCACAATTAATGTTTGCTGAGAGGGTGGATTAGCGGGTCTACGACTTTTCGTCTAACGACATTTGGTCTAATGCGACAATTCGTCTACTACGACATTTGGTCTAACGGGACAATTCGTCTACTACGACATTTGGTCTAACGGGACAATTCGTCTACTACGAACCACATTAGCGCATATCAATCACATATGGAGATCACACGATGCACAAAGTTTTATAGTAGATGTACTATAAACACATATTCAGTGACTGTCATATAACGATAAAAAAATTGATAAACTAAACGGAAATACGTAGTACATCGGCTATATGGAAAACGAAAACACCGCGGTGCTCCCCGATGAGTATGTCACAGTAGGACCAGGGATCATCGCAAAGTTTGGTGCAGTAAATGTCGGTGATTTTCGTTTAGTTTTCATTGTTTTATCACTGGGTAAGTGTTTATTAGGGGTTTCATTGTGCGTCATGTAATCTCCGGATGCGCGGACAGTCGATTGATATGCACAATATTGGTAAACACAACTGTAACTAAATAAGCCAACGAGCTGTTACAACAAACTCCCCCTGCACGCATCCTTCACAATAATAAGCAATACAGCATTATTTATAATTGTTTAATGAAAAATAATAAATTAGGAAGGTATTGTTACGGTTAGTTGTTCGTTGTATGCCTTCCATATTAGTTCCGCATTAAGTATTTATTTGCATCTGATGATAACATTATTAAAATGTTTACTTTAAATTTGTTACACGTATTATTATGTATGTGATTGATGTTTTGAGAATAAAGATGTTTTTCCAACTGCATCATACTTATTCTGCTGCCAGGTTGCGAGCTCATGAAACACACAATAGACACAGTCCTATTCTGCTCCAAGCGGAGCTCACAAAGAGGCAATTGTAGCAGTTGAGGTTTCACTTTCAACTGCCTGAGTAATTATGAAAGGCTCTTTGTATCCTCTCCCAATTGCGGTGTTTAAGGTGTCGTTTTGAAGTAACATTTGTCTGAAGTGCTACGTCGATCGATAGCAATACGCGATTGATTGTACAAGAGTTGCGTTACTTCTACGTGCGATATCAAAATGCAATTACTCCACGAAGTAATATTGAAGTTGTGTTTCTTTGTGTTACACTCAAGATGAAACAAACAGTGAACACAAAATTAGCTAAGTGCACTTTATTTCAATCTCAACACCTTTTAAACCAGTTGCATGGGCAACACGTTCATAGTGTCTGTATTTTATCGAACGAACACGTCTCTGCATATGTGCTATGGCTGAATTTTTTAAGAGTAGTCATGGCAAACCGAAATTAGCATTAGATGGGTATTGCTATACACAAAATCGAACAGAGAATCCATCATCATGCACCGAATACCGCAGAAGTGAAAATTAAAATCCAAAAGTCGAAGATGAAGAGCGCCACTGATAGCACAGAATCCACAGCTTCAATCATCAGCAGATTTATTGCACGACCTTTGCACGCTAACCCCGACTCATCACTCCCAAAACTCAACAGCCTCAAACGTACGATCCAGCGTGCTAGATGTCAGCACATGCCGCCGCTTCCATTGACTACCGTAGACTTGAAACTCGAGGGTCGTTGGAGAAACACGTCGACCGGTGAACCTTGGATCATCCGGGAGGTCGAGGTGCCAGATGAAGACGACAACAACCAAGTACATCAGATGGTCATCTTGGCTACGACCCAGAACCTGAAGTACCTGGCAGCTGCGACGGTTTGGTATGGGGACGGAACCTTTTCGATAGTCCCATCACTCTTCTACCAACTCTACACAATACATGCTCCTGTGTTCGGCAAGATTGTTCCGCTTGTGTATGCTCTCCTTCCTCGCAAGACGTACACTTGCTATCACGAGATGATGCAGACCATCCGCGATGCCATCGTCAATCGGCAACTGCAACTTCGCTTGACGACATACTGCTGCGACTTCGAAGGTGCCTGCATCCATGCTGCTCACGCCGTCTTCGGTGATGGACTCATTGTACAAGGCTGCTTCTTTCATCTGTGTCAGGCAAACTATCGCCAAGTCGTCTCCCTGGCACTCCGTAACAAGTACATGTCTAGTGAGGAGTTTGCCCTCGACTGCAAAAAGATAACTGCACTAGCCTTTGTGCCTGCCAACGACATCTGTGCCACATTTGATGAGCTTCGTGCCACAATTTGCAACGACGCAAAGCCAGTCGCCAAGTACTTCGAGCGGACTTACATCGGCAGACAGACAACTGTCATGCGTGGCCCGAGGCTCGCCATTGTAAGGAAAACGCCCAAGTTCGCGCCGAGAATGTGGAGTGTGTACGACCGTGCTGTATCTGACCAGCCACGTACCACCAACAGTCTGGAGGGATGGCACCGTCGAATGGGCCATATCATGGGAAAGACGCATCCCAACATATTCGAATTTCTGCTGCGCCTGTGTGATGAGCAGTGTCACACAGAGTTGACCATTAAGAAGCTGGTTGCTGGCGATGCCGTGGAACCTCCCCGCAAGCGAATGCGCATCGTCAATGACCGGATATCGCGAGTGGTGGCGCAGTATCACGAACGAAACACCATGGATTACGTGCTTGGCATTGTGCACAACATCACATACGTAATGTGAACATTTTAAACAACAATACAAGGTTTGAACTTACATGAGTTACACAATTTGTGTTTAATGGGTCGTCAAGATGATTCGTGTATTTACTTCCGTCTGTTGTGCAATAAACGATTAAAAAAAATATTATTATTTATTTATTGAAGCCTAGATCAATGCCTTGTTGGAAGTTGACAGAGGGAGTAACACGGAACAGCGTCCTTGGTCATTAACAATATATTCGCGAGACCAGAAGACTCTGAATCATGGTTTCGTTGCAGCGCCGGGTAACAGCGAAGACGAAGTGCAAGTGACCTGAATTGCAACGCCAACGCCAAGTGACCTGACTTGCAACGCCAACGCCAACACAAATGTCGTAGTAGACGAATTGTCCCATTAGACCAAATGTCGTAGTAGACGAATTGTCCCGTTAGACCAAATGTCGTAGTAGACGAATTGTCCCGTTAGACCAAATGTCGTTAGACGAAAAGTCGGACACCCGGATTAGCACCTGCCAATGTCCAGGGCTCAATATCCCCTTTGTACTTTAACCACACTACAAATTGGCACCAGGCAATACTGGTGCAGGCTGTCTGACTGAGTCACCAAACTTCTTCAGGAGAAGACTCAGCTAGCAGTACTTAGCACTGTCACTTGTGAGAGCAACAAAGGCATTTTATGGCTAACTGATGAATGACCTTTTCATTATGGACTTACTGGACTTCCTGGCTTAATTAAACAAACACAAGGATTATGGCCTGGACTGGTAACTAGTACAACTATGGATACATACTAGGGATTTCTAACTAGCAAAAGAATCAAAAGATGCTGCCTCTTGAAGCGAAGCCTTTGTGGCTTCAGTGCATTCAATGTGCAGAAAAGTGATCCACGGTGTGAATTTGTGAAAACTCATCAATACCAAGTAAAAATTAAACCACATCTACTAAATGTAACAATAATAATTATTACAAATCAGGGGCTATTATGTTGCAATTAATATCATGGTTATTGCAATAGAATTGACATAATAAAAGTGTTTTTAATGATCCTGTATTAGAAAACATGTATAACTCAGCTGAGATGCATGCAAGAACACAAAATATTTTTTTTATTTAATTCATATGCAGGTAATACAATTTGCTACCATACTTTTTGAAATTATTGTTGTAGTTGTTAATGATTTGATAAAATAAGAAATAAAATAATGTTCACAATATCATATTGAAAAAGTACTTAGATGTACTCCGAGTCGAGTACATTGACATGAGTATAAGTACTTGACCATAATTTTTACGAGTACGAGTATTTCGAAAATGTACTCGAATACATGAGTACCGAGTACTTCGGCCCCGGGTCTGTCCATAATATATATAATCTTCGTTATAAACAGATTTATTTCCAAAGCAATTTTTCTACATCCATGATTAATCCCAGCAGAAAAAGGTATTTCCTGCCAAATGTATTTGTTTGTTTGCTACATTTGGGATACGTACCTCAAGAAGGGTGTCTTCAGAGCTGTTGCCATGGCAGATTGGGTTGTTTCGTCGTCCATCTGATCAACAGATCACAAGGTGTGAATTAAAAAGTAAGTAACAGTTCTTAATTTATACAACAATACCTGGTCCTAACCAGCTTTGAAGGGTAGCAAAATGGTCCGAAACATTGACCCTACACTATTAATAGTACTAGCAAAAATGCCCACCCTCCGGACATTAGTTCGTAAGTGTTTACCAAAATGGCGTGTACCAAATTTCAGGATACACATTACAACAGAAATGTCCATCTATGCCTTGGTACTTGGTGCTGCCAGTCAATATCTTAGAAACTGCGACGTAACACTGGCAATTACAGTAACGTCTGACAATGTCTTGTTACGTCACTTTGGACACTCAAAGAACAGACGCATGATGCTATCAACAATTGTACGTAGTTGTTGACGTAGCATTGTGAACAATTGTACGTAGTTGTTGACGTAGCATTGTGAACAATTGTACGTAGTTGTTGACGTAGCATTGTGAACAATTGTACGTAGTTGTTGACGTAGCATTGTGAACAATTGTACGTAGTTGTTGACGTAGCATTGTGAACAATTGTACGTATTTGTTGACGTAGCATTGTGAACAATTGTACGTAGTTGTTGACGTAGCATTGTGAACAATTGTACGTAGTTGTTGACGTAGCATTGTGAACAACTGTACGTAGTTGTTGACGTAGCATTGTGAACAATTGTACGTAGTTGTTGACGTAGCGTTGTGAACAACTGTACGTAGTTGTTGACGTAGCATTGTGAACAATTGTACATAGTTGTTGACGTAGCATTGTGAACAACTGTACGTAGTTGTTGACGTAGCGTTGTGAACAATTGTACGTAGTTGTTGACGTAGCATTGTGAACAATTGTACGTAGTTGTTGACGTAGCGTTGTGAACAATTGCAGGCAATAACAATAAAGCCAAAGGGCAATTCGATTGTTCGTAGAAAGGGTAATAGCCAAAGGGCAATTCGATTGTTCGTAGAAAGGGTAATAGCAGGGTGAATAAAAAAAGTAAAACTAAGACGAGCCGACCGTGGGGGTCGTAGATGAACCCTTGAAAGTTTGGCGTCCTAGAAGCAAAGCGCCTGGGAGTAACATAACAAACAAACATACATATTTAGAAACTCACAGTGGATTATAATAAGATTACTAGTTTGTCACATAAACGACTTATTTTGTTTAATGGAAGAGATAGGATAACTACTGGAATTTAAAATACACTAAAAGAAAGAGAGTTTCCACATTTCAATAAAAAAGGTGCACATTTCCATAAAAGGGCATCTTACTGCTGGGGCAATGACACAAATGGGAAATTCAGTGGTCAAACATTCTCAAGGGGCTTGGCTTCAAATAGGTACTTCTTTAAAATAAAGTAGTTTGTGACTCTGTATGTATGTATGTGTTTGATTGTATATCTGTATGTTCCCTCGTATCTCCGTCAGTTTGTGACTCTGTATGTCTGTTTGATTGTATATCTGTATGTTCCCTCGTATCTCCGTCAATTTGTGACTCTGTATGTCTGTTTGATTGTATATCTGTATGTTCCCTCGTATCTCCGTCAGTTTGTGACTCTGTATGTCTGTTTGATTGTATATCTGTATGTTCCCTCGTATCTCCGTCAGTTTGTGACTCTGTATGTCTGTTTGATTGTATATCTATATGTTCCCTCGTATCTCCGTCAGTTTCGCATGCATGGGTCTGAAATTTTGTATGTGTGCCCGGGTGGTGGCGGTTCGTACATAAAAAAAATTGAAATTCCCCTGGTGGGTGAGGTATTATGGTGAAGGAACCACCGAACGCTTTGTGAAACTGGCAGTTGTACATGTTTTTGGAGAGTGTAGTTGTCATTGGCATTGCACTACCAAAACTTGACTGGGTGTGAGGAGTCGCGAGCCCTGCAGTGGTTGTCTTTACAACTCTTGCAGTGGTTGTCTTTACAACTCTTGCAGTGGTTGTCTTTACAACTCTTGCAGTGGTTGTCTTTACAACTCTTGCAGTGGTTGTCTTTACAACTCTTGCAGTGGTTGTCTGTACAACTCTTGCAGTTGTTGTCTGTACAACTCTTGCAGTGGTTGTCTTTACAACTCTTGCAGTGGTTGTCTTTACAACTCTTGCAGTGGTTGTCTTTACAACTCTTGCAGTGGTTGTCTGTACAACTCTTGCAGTGGTTGTCTTTACAACTCTTGCAGTGGTTGTCTTTACAACTCTTGCAGTGGTTGTCTTTACAACTCTTGCAGTGGTTGTCTTTACAACTCTTGCAGTGGTTGTCTTTACAACTCTTGCAGTGGTTGTCTATACAACTCTTGCAGTGGTTGTCTTTACAACTCTTGCAGTGGTTGTCTTTACAACTCTTGCAGTGGTTGTCTTTACAACTCTTGCAGTGGTTGTCTGTACAACTCTTGCAGTGGTTGTCTTTACAACTCTTGCAGTGGTTGTCTTTACAACTCTTGCAGTGGTTGTCTTTACAACTCTTGCAGTGGTTGTCTGTACAACTCTTGCAGTGGTTGTCTGTACAACTCTTGCAGTGGTTGTCTTTACAACTCTTGCAGTGGTTGTCTTTACAACTCTTGCAGTGGTTGTCTGTACAACTCTTGCAGTGGTTGTCTGTACAACTCTTGCAGTGGTTGTCTTTACAACTCTTGCAGTGGTTGTCTTTACAACTCTTGCAGTGGTTGTCTTTACAACTCTTGCAGTGGTTGTCTTTACAACTCTTGCAGTGGTTGTCTTTACAACTCTTGCAGTGGTTGTCTTTACAACTCTTGCATTGGTTGTCTTTACAACTCTTGCAGTGGTTGTCTTTACAACTCTTGCAGTGGTTGTCTTTACAACTCTTGCATTGGTTGTCTTTACAACTCTTGCAGTGGTTGTCTTTACAACTCTTGCAGTGGTTGTCTTTACTACTTAGTTAGTCCAATTATACAGTAGAACCCAATTTTCTATAAAAGGGTAGTTTACTGACAGTGCCAAAATCCAAAAGAATATTTTCAATTACCAAAAGGGCATCATTTTCCACAGAAGGTAATAATTTACTTATTACCTATGTTACCCTGGGGTTGTGTATGAAGGCTCCGTTTATTTATGGGTCATTGTTTGAAAACCTGCTCAGCACAAACAGTTGCAAAATCAATGCACCATCAAGGTGTCAATCCTCTAATACCCACACTGTCTCTTGTTGTCCAATCAATAATTACATTCCACATGGTAATGCCACCAACATCGTTGTTTTGTGCTTGATAATCAATTAATTAATTATTGGATATTAGTCTTATTAATACTGCGGTCAGAACAGCACAACGCAGCCATGAGTGGCGATCCAGGGAGCCTTCCAAGAGGCGATGGCACCACATGATGTGTCTAACCCCCAAGATTGTTGTTGACTGACTGAGACATGTTTGTCAACATAGGCAGGATTTGGCAAAGGAGGGTTGTGCTACATTAACACAGGGAACAACATGCAACCAAGATGGTAATGTCTAGTGAACACAGTGGCTACAGAGCTGATTGTGGAAGCCCAACAATGGAGGGTTGTGCTACATTAACACAGGGAACAACATGCAACCAAGATGGTAATGTATAGTGAACACAGTGGCTACAGAGCTGATTGTGGAAGCCCAACAATGGAGGGTTGTGCTACATTAACACAGGGAACAACATGCAACCAAGATGGTAATGTCTAGTGAACACAGTGGCTACAGAGCTGATTGTGGAAGCCCAACAATGGAGGGTTGTGCTACATTAACACAGGGAACAACATGCAACCAAGATGGTAATGTCTAGTGAACACAGTGGCTACAGAGCTGATTGTGGAAGCCCAACAATGGAGGGTTGTGCTACATTAACACAGGGAACAACATGCAACCAAGATGGTAATGTCTAGTGAACACAGTGGCTACAGAGCTGATTGTGGAAGCCCAACAATGGAGGGTTGTGCTACATTAACACAGGGAACAACATGCAACCAAGATGGTAATGTCTAGTGAACACAGTGGCTACAGAGCTGATTGTGGAAGCCCAACAATGGAGGGTTGTGCTACATTAACACAGGGAACAACATGCAACCAAGATGGTAATGTCTAGTGAACACAGTGGCTACAGAGCTGATTGTGGAAGCCCAACAATGGAGGGTTGTGCTACATTAACACAGGGAACAACATGCAACCAAGATGGTAATGTCTAGTGAACACAGTGGCTACAGAGCTGATTGTGGAAGCCCAACAATGGAGGGTTGTGCTGCATTAACACAGGGAACAACATGCAACCAAGATGGTAATGTCTAGTGAACACAGTGGCTACAGAGCTGATTGTGGAAGCCCAACAATGGAGGGTTGTGCTGCATTAACACAGGGAACAACATGCAACCAAGATGGTAATGTCTAGTGAACACAGTGGCTACAGAGCTGATTGTGGAAGCCCAACAATGGGGCTCAGAACTGAACTCTACTCCAGACCCTGAATTCGAACCTAGGAGGGCTTCAGAAATGGAGTCACCTAAAGATATTAATTCACAAGCTGCTCCAACAACTTGACAACACAGGTGTTAGCCAAATCCAGGATCTCATTCAAAGCAGCCTTTCAGGCTGTTGCCCCCCTCCCCCATTGGGAATTCACTAAAACTTGCCCTTGACTGAAACAGTGGGACAAGGGAAACAAGTCTTGATTTTCGGCCTAAGCACCTATAAGACTTACTAAAACATAACCAGTTATTACTACAATTCAGAACATCACGCCAGTGGTTTACTGGGGAAACCTTGTTGAACACACAGTATCTTAATTCATGGGCCGTGCCATATTGTTAGATAAGTGCGTGTACTCCGGCAACATTCGCTCACCAAATGAAAATCTATTTGCAAACACCTACCAGGTAGTCCTATACTTGCCAATAGGATATGGCTATGTTGCTTGCACCTAAACACAACTTCTGCAACATATTTTGGCCTTTGATTACTTATCCGGTTCTGACTTAGCAGCTCGTTTGTTTGGGAGTGTGCATTGCTTCCGTGTGTACCTGCCGGCCCTTTGATTTCAGTCGAAAGCACTTAACATGTTGTAGCGGAAGTCTAGCTGCTTCAATTTCATAGAACTGCGAGAAGCATATTATGTCAGCCGCCAGGAAAACAGAGATTTTACCAGAATCTTCCACTTTTACAAACAATTCTGAGTAAACCACTTGCATGATAATCTTGTTTGCATTTGCAATTGGTGAATTTGTCTTAACTTTTAGGTGCATAGCCCTAAAACTATGACTTTTGTTTCCGTTTAATTTGATTAAAGTTATGACTTCCTCAATGATCAATTCTAACTACCAGAAACGTTTGAAATGTGTTTCTGCCATATACAATGTTATGTTAATTTCTTGGTAGTCAAAAACTAGTACAGCTTGGTCAACATGATTTTTGGTTCAAAATATATGTTAATCCACTAGTCCAGACTAGTATATTTTGACGAGTATATTTTGTGAAGAAAAAAACGTGACTAGTGCAAATAATCAATGTCAGTAGCTCCACCTGGAAGACATATTTCAGAAAGTAGAGAGGACGAAGTGTTCCTCTCTCGGGCTGTGAGGTGAAACAAGTGTCTAAACAGATGAATTATGGCCATCCAGCGTGGTGCGGGGCAAAGGGAAGTCTCCAGGGGAGGCTAAGCAGATTCCCCACTGCCAGATGCCGCCCAAGCATACCATTGTCAGCTCAGCGAAAGCCAGTATGTGGACTAGTGCGAAACAGTTAATTTCTAACCCTGAGGAGACAACTGTTAATGTTGAGCCCTGCTGCAGTAGTGTGATACAACATTAGTATGGTGACTGGTGTCATAGTGTGACACAACATTAGTGTGGTGACTGGTGTCATAGTGTGACACAACATTAGTGTGGTGACTGGTGTCATAGTGTGACACAACATTAGTGTGGTGACTGGTGTCACAGTGTGACACAACATTAGTGTGGTGACTGGTGTCATAGTGTGACACAACATTAGTGTGGTGACTGGTGTCATAGTGTGACACAACATTAGTGTGGTGACTGGTGTCATAGTGTGACACAACATTAGTGTGGTGACTGGTGTCACAGTGTGACACAACATTAGTGTGGTGACTGGTGTCACAGTGTGACACAACATTAGTGTGGTGACTGGTGTCACAGTGTGACACAACATTAGTGTGGTGAATGGTGTCACAGTGTGACACAACATTAGTGTGGTGACTGGTGTCATAGTGTGACACAACATTAGTGTGGTGACTGGTGTCATAGTGTGACACAACATTAGTGTGGTGACTGGTGTCATAGTGTGACACAACATTAGTGTGGTGACTGGTGTCACAGTGTGACACAACATTAGTGTGGTGACTGGTGTCACAGTGTGACACAACATTAGTGTGGTGACTGGTGTCACAGTGTGACACAACATTAGTGTGGTGACTGGTGTCATAGTGTGACACAACATTAGTGTGGTGACTGGTGTCACAGTGTGACACAACATTAGTGTGGTGACTGGTGTCACAGTGTGACACAACATTAGTGTGGTGACTGGTGTCACAGTGTGACACAACATTAGTGTGGTGACTGGTGTCATAGTGTGACACAACATTAGTGTGGTGACTGGTGTCATAGTGTGACACAACATTAGTGTGGTGACTGGTGTCACAGTGTGACACAACATTAGTGTGGTGACTGGTGTCTCAAGTTACACGTTCCTTGTGGATCAATTTTAACTGCCAGAAACTACTGTAAAATGTCTTTCTCTCAAATAATTAATTAATTATCTTCAACAAAGACAATTATTTGCCTAGAAATGTCCCTGGCATTGCACTTCTTGGAAACCCTCAACTAAACAACAGCTGGAGACATTTATGTGTCCTTGGTGTTATAATTAATTACACATCTGGCAAGGAGGCAATGGAATTCAATCAGTATTGGTATCAAAGGTAATATAGCCAGTTTAGAGGATGTGAACTACCTGACCAATCATGTGGACACAGTGGACACAGTGGACATAGTGGACACAGTGGACACAGTCGAACAACTGGCAGACATGGGGCCAATTCCATTGCGGAATTGGAATCGACCCTCAATTCCAATTCCGGAATTGTAACTGATTTTCGAAAGTCTGTTGGAATTGATTTTTTTTGGGAATCGGAACCGTCTTTTTTTTGGAATTGGAATAATTTTTTTTGGAATTGGAATTGATTTTGTTGGAATTATTGACTTGATACTGTTAATCTTTACCCCTTAAATTTACTATTAAAATCATATTCGTCTACTATTAGTATGTCACCCTGAATCTGGTAACAGCCAGGAAGCTGTCAACATTATAGCATGTACACTATCTACTATGTTATTGAAACATTGTGAACAAGAACAATATGATCAAACATTTGCATCAAAAACAAATACTAAGTTACTGTAACAGGCAGTAAAACCAAAGTCAGACCATTCAGGCCTTATCTCATTTTCTTTCTCAGTGGACAAGGTTTATTTTCCCATGGAGAATACATGTTGGTGATTGGGATGTTGAAAAGGTTACAGTAAACGGGTTGTCCAAAATGTCTGGTTAGCAAAAATTCAGGAGAGGTGTCGCAGCAGAAAGTACATATCAAATGGCTGAATGCCATTTTTTAGTTTTTTTATAGCAAACCTTTTTTTATAGCACACGCACGCACGCACGCACGCACGCACGCACGCACACACACAGGGTTGACTGAATTACTTTAATTTTGTACTTGAGTAAAAGTAGAAGTAATTCACCTAAAAATTACTTGAGTAAAAGTAATTTGTAAAAAAGTAATTGAGTAAAAAGTAAAACTACTTTTCAAAAGTACTTGAAGTAAAAGTAGAAGTAAAAGTACAACACTTAGAAATAACAACAAAATCATGAGTAATATTATATAAATCACACAACTTGCATATGACAACTGTTTTGCAACCACTCTGCTTATAACAAAGTGTTCCCAGACAGCCTTAGCTGGTCAATAGGTCTGCCACCCTTGAACATGGTGCTCACTTGGATGCTTGGAAAATTACATTATCTTTAATAAGAGCTCACAACATCAAATAATTTCAGTTAAATACAGAACTTAATTAATGATGAGGCACAATCTGTCTTTTTATCGACCCGTTCCACAGAGGTATGGGAGGAGCTAGATTGTAAAACAGGATATGTGTACGCAGGTGTGATTGTATCCGAGTACGTAGAGGGTCAGTCCAGTAGTAGTAGTAGCCTCTCTGGTCAGATGTAAGTCCTAGCACTGTCCATAGTAAAGTTAACAAAGACATTTAATGCCTAGCTGATGAAGTGGCTTGTGAACTCTCACCTTCTCATGTCTTCCCAGACATGTCTTATCAGCACACACAAATAACAGGCTTTAGCAGCTAGCTGTGTTGGTTACCTGGTACCAGCTGGGGCTAGAATTGATCAGAAGACAGACCAGTGCAACAGAGGAATGCTGTTGCTAATTGCAATTAAAAGTGTGCCCTGTCAGGGCCCCTGTCTCTGTCCCTGATTATTATGGGTCAGCTTGAATAAGCCATTGCCGGAAAAAGATGCTGCCAAATGGCGGAGTATCAATTCTTTACTCTTTAGTTCTGTAGAGTAATCATTACTATGAATTTATTAAACATCTCAATATGAATTTTATTCGTGAAAGAAAAATGCTATTTAATCGTGATGCAAGCCGGTAAGGCCATTGCTGATAATGGGCGAAAATCGGTGAAGTTCTAAGTCCACGATGCACGTTCGCTCAAGAATATCAGAATAGCATAAGTGTATAGAGATTGTCAATACATTGTCGAAACTGCAAATTTTAATATTTATAACACGTACTGGAAACTTACTGATTAATAGTTTATATGGTGCAACAGAGACATTTGCATCATGGTTTGAGATGGTGTTCAAACGTTGTGTGCTCAGAGTAACATTTCATGTCAACGGCCTTGACCTGACCTATGCCAATATTTGGCAGACTTCGTTCACTGACGTATATATATATATATAAAACAATGGTTGCGTCGATTTCCCAAAGAGAGGTTTGTATGCAAATATGATCGCGAATTTGGATGATATTAATAGCTTTTGGCGTGGCGACTATGCACAGTTTATGGAATGTCAGCGCCACCAGCAGCAGCGGTTTCGCAAAAAAATTTAACGAAAATATATTGCAAAGTAAATAAAAATAACGAAGTAAAAAGTCGCGTTACTTTAAATAAAACTACTTCGTTACAAGTAAAACTATTTAGTCAAAATTCTTTTACTTCGTTACATATATATATATATATATATACATATATATATATATATATATATATATGTGTTGAATGAACTTGTTAATTTGCTAATCATATCTGAATAAAAAATTATTGCGCACACATGATTTCAAGTACAAATAAAACTGTGTTAAAATTAAATTGGATTTGAATTTTTCCTTAGCCTAGGATTTTAAAAGTTGATTTTTGTTAGGCAGAATTGGAAATTATTTTTTTGGAATTGACTGGAATTGACAAAACAGAATTGACCCGATGTCTGCCAACTGGACAGTGGATTGACGCTATTGATGGACGAACTGGACATAAGCACGTGAACATAACAGTCCTATGTGCTGTTAGTGCATAGTGCACGTGAACATAACAGTCCTATGTGCTGTTAGTGCAGCAATGGAAGGAACAGATTAACAGAAAGCTACAGACACATGCAACATTACAAACATAACAGTCCTATGTGCTGTTAGTGCAGCAATGGAAGGAACAGATTAACAGAAAGCTACAGACACATGCAACATTACAAACATAACAGTCCTATGTGCTGTTAGTGCAGCAATGGAAGGAACAGATTAACAGTAAGCTACAGACACATGTAACATTACAAACATAACAGTCCTATGTGCTGTTAGTGCATAGCAATGGAAGGAACAGATTAACAGAAAGCTACAGACACATGCAACATTACAAACATAACAGTCCTATGTGCTGTTAGAGCATAGCAATGGAAGGAAAAGATTAACAGAAAGCTACAGACACATGCAACATTACAAACATGGGTGGTAGTAATACTACAGTGCACTGGCAGATCAACCTGTTGAAACGTTGTCAGTGTGTCCCATGGACGCTCAGTGTATCCCATGGACGCTCAGTGTATCCCATGGATGCTCAGTGTGTCCCATGGACGCTCAGTGTGTCCCATGGACGCTCAGTGTATCCCATGGACGCTCAGTGTGTCCCATGGACGCTCATTGTATCCCATGGACGCTCAGTGTGTCCCATGGACACTCAGTGTATCCCATGGACGCTCAGTGTGTCCCATGTACGTTCAATCAATTGTACTTTGTCCCACTTCCTGTCTTGGGCGACGTGTTTCTAGGAACTAAACTTCAGAGCGTTCCCATGAAATGCTCATCATTACTTGTCTGACAAGAGACGACGGGCACACTGCTAACTTAAGTCAACTTCCCGGATGCAAGCCTGTAAATCTGAGCGAGAAATATTACTTGTTAAATACCGAAAGTTCCACGTTTCAACAGGTCGATCTGCCAGGGGTACTGATGTAGTCAGAAGACCCTGGTGGCGAGGGTAGTTCTGCCAGGGGTACTGATGTAGTCAGAACACCCTGGTGGCGAGGGTAGTTCTGCCAGGGGTACTGATGTAGTCAGAAGACCCTGGTGGCGAGGGTAGATCTGCCAGGGGTACTGATGTAGTCAGAAGACCCTGGTGGCGAGGGTAGATCTGCCAGGGGTACTGATGTAGTCAGAAGACCCTGGTGGCGAGGGTAGATCTGCCAGGGGTACTGATGTAGTCAGAAGACCCTGGTGGCGAGGGTAGATCTGCCAGGGGTACTGATGTAGTCAGAAGACCCTGGTGGCGAGGGTAGATCTGCCAGGGGTACTGATGTAGTCAGAAGACCCGTGGTGGCGAGGGTAGATCTGCCAGGGGTACTGATGTAGTCAGAAGACCCGTGGTGGCGAGGGTAGTTCTGCCAGGGGTACTGATGTAGTCAGAAGACCCGTGGTGGTGAGGGTAGATCTGCCAGAGGTACTGCTGATGTAGTCAGAAGACCCTGGTGGCGAGGGTAGATCTGCCAGGGGTGCTGATGTAGTCAGAAGCCCCTGGCGGCAAGGGTAGATCAGCCAGGGGTACTGATGTAGTCAGAAGACCCGTGGTGGCGAGGGTAGATCTGCCAGAGGTACTGCTGATGTAGTCAGAAGACCCTGGTGGCAAGGGTAGATCTGCCAGGGGTACTGATGTAGTCAGAAGACCCTGGCGGCAAGGGTAGATCTGCCAGGGGTACTGATGTAGTCAGAAGACCCATGGTGGCAAGGGTAGATCTGCCAGGGGTACTGATGTAGTCAGAAGACCCTGGTGGCGAGGGTAGATCTGCCAGGGGTACTGATGTAGTCAGAAGACCCTGGCGGCAAGGGTAGATCTGCCAGAGGTACTGATGTAGTCAGAAGACCCGTGGTGGCGAGGGTAGATCTGCCAGGGGTACTGATGTAGTCAGAAGACCCTGGTGGCGAGGGTAGATCTGCCAGGGGTACTGATGTAGTCAGAAGACCCTGGTGGCGAGGGTAGATCTGCCAGGGGTACTGATGTAGTCAGAAGACCCTGGTGGCAAGGGTAGATCTGCCAGGGGTACTGATGTAGTCAGAAGACCCTGGCGGCAAGGGTAGATCTGCCAGGGGTACTGATGTAGTCAGAAGACCCATGGCGGCAAGGGTAGATCTGCCAGGGGTACTGATGTAGTCAGAAGACCCTGGCGGCAAGGGTAGATCTGCCAGGGGTGCTGATGTAGTCAGAAGACCCATGGTGGCAAGGGTAGATCTGCCAGGGGTACTGATGTAGTCAGAAGACCCTGGCAGCAAGGGTAGATCTGCCAGAGGTACTGCTGATGTAGTCAGAAGACCCGTGGTGGCAAGGGTAGATCTGCCAGGGGTACTGATGTAGTCAGAAGACCCATGGTGGCAAGGGTAGATCTGCCAGAGGTACTGCTGATGTAGTCAGAAGACCCGTGGCGGCAAGGGTAGATCTGCCAGAGGTACTGCTGATGTAGTCAGAAGACCCGTGGTGGCAAGGGTAGATCTGCCAGGGGTACTGATGTAGTCAGAAGACCCTGGTGGCAAGGGTAGATCTGCCAGGGGTACTGCTGATGTAGTCAGAAGACCCATGGTGGCAAGGGTAGATCTGCCAGGGGTACTGATGTAGTCAGAAGACCCTGGTGGCAAGGGTAGATCTGCCAGGGGTACTGCTGATGTAGTCAGAAGACCCGTGGTGGCGAGGATAGATCTGCCAGGGGTACTGCTGATGTAGTCAGAAGACCCTGGTGGCAAGGGTAGATCTGCCAGGGGTACTGATGTAGTCAGAAGACCCGTGGTGGCGAGGGTAGATCTGCCAGGGGTACTGATGTAGTCAGAAGACCCTGGCGGCAAGGGTAGATCTGCCAGGGGTGCTGATGTAGTCAGAAGACCCGTGGTGGCGAGGAACCAATTGTGAACAATATTGTAGAGTTGACAACCCAAAACAATGCCATATTTAAATAACTACTGTATTTAGAAGCTGACATTCTAATGTTCACTCGCAACAGCATCAAATTCCACCAGATATGAGAATTATCATTAACTAAGAAGTACAACCTACAACATCATCACACGTGGCCTTTCGTACGCGTACTATCCATATGCGGACTTGTGTATAATTATATAGGTTAATGCACGGCACACCGTGCACTAAATATATGTTATGCAGGAATTAGTTGTATGAGCCACTGTATTTACAGTTGCGCCAATTGTTTGAATAGTCAGTCCAGTAGCTTTATCGGGGAAATGGTCAAGACGTTGCTTAAACTAGATCGATGACAGGTTGTGTTTAAGCCATGCAGGACACGATACGCTTGCGTTTACTTTTGTCGCGTAACACTGAAGACTGAGCAACACCTGTGTCCCGTGATTTTGTTCAATGCGAAACACAGTGGAGTGGTTCTGATACTGCCAAGACAAGTTTAGAAATCGTGTATAGCGCCGTTTTTCTTTCGTATGCGAGTATTTATAATGCGACGCCTACTTGATATTGCGTCATCATCTTATGAATAAAGTCGGACACATGCGGACACTCGACTGACGTTACATTCAGTTGTTGTTGGTATGCAAATATGAACTCGGGGAGAGGGGCTACTTAATTTCAATCCCACAATGCATCACTTCAGTGACACTCCGTATACTAAGATGGCGTCAGCTAGACGCAGTTTAGACTTGGAAGTTCGTTGGTAGTGCACATTATTCTTGAGTCGAAATAACAAACTGGTAGCGTTTTGGCTATATGTTGTGAACCTGGGGTTCCCAACCTGGAGTACGCGTAGCCCCGGATAAGCGAGAGGTTTTCCAGGGGGTACGCAAAGAGTTGGTTGAAACTAAGGTCAAGTAGGGCCTACAATAATTTGGCCACCTTTTGTGGACCATGATTAATGGTATGTATTAAAAACAAGATGTGCCAACCAGTTAGGTGCTATGGCTACGAAATGTAGTCGTAAAGGCTGTGTAATTTATCATTTGTGCAAACCAGCAGCAATCGAGAGGTATTGGTATTCCCGATTTATATGAACCGTTTGTATAAACCTGTCATACATATTGCCAGTTGAGATATATATATTGTACAGGATCACATTGTGTCAATACAATTGAATGTACAGGCTGTCAACATTTGCGTGATTGCTCACGATGAATAATTTCTGCTTTTGCCTTATATTTAAGAAGTTATTATAACCTAAGAGGAAGACATGCTACTCTTTAGTATATAGCGAATTTACACTTATTTTAACATGCAATGACAAACTTACAGCGGCGGTGAAAGAGCAAATACGTTTGATCCTAGGCAGATTTCGGACAAAACCTAGCGGAGTTGTCTTATGTAGATATATTTTGTAGCCTGATAAATGTTGACACTCAGTCGGAGTAGGAATGCATGGTATACCATGATATTACATGATATTGCATGTAATACCGTGGTATACGATGACATTACGTGGTAAACTGTGGTTGACCATGCTTTTTTATATGTTGTGTATTTTAATTGCATGGTATACCATGGTTTACCTTTCGCAAAACAATATGGTATTTTAACATGGAATACGATGGTATATTTTCCTAAGGGCGGTAAAGCAATGAAAATGCTGTACGGATTTATATACAATTTGAAGATAAAATACCGACATCAACCAAACAAATGTGACAGGTTTGTTTTAATCGCCGGACGAGAGCGTCAAATGTGATATCGAACTGTCGCCGGTCAGGCACGTGCGTGTAATAAGCGCTTTGCCGGAACGCGCATGCATATCAGATTACAAATGCATCGGTCAGATGCAACTGAGTTACCCTATGGGGGTTGGTGTAACATTTAGGAGGGCGTTACGCATGACATTAAACGCGTCATTTGCTAAGACAATCTTCTTATCGTAAGGATCACTGGAAGTATAAGGAAACATTCTTAGCCGCAATTTAAAAAAAAATTGTCAGATGTGTGTTAAAATTGGTTCACTGAATATGACACAGTTGAGTTATATATTTGCCTTTGTAGTGTGTTTGGTGTATTAATATATCTACATATCTATCAAGGTGTGTCCCATATTATATAATATGCACAATCTTCTGACTTTTCTTGTTTGGGAGTTTCCCATCCAATGTCTGTAAGGAGTAACTAACAATTACTAATTAACTGATTATTGTGTGTAATTGCATGCATGCAAACATTTGTAAAAGCAAAAGTAGCAGGTAATATGTGGCAATGCCGCGCGGGGGAGGGTTCGGGAGGTAGTTTCCCCTCCAACATGCGGATGTTGTATTTAGGTTCTTTTTGGTGTGTTCTGTTGCCTTAAGACTCTAGACGTCTTTTAAAACAACAAACACGCAGCTGTTGTCTTTGGTCTCTATTTATTTTCCACGTAACTGCAGCCTGGAGTATCATAGCAATGTGGCATGCATCCCAACCTTTTGAACATTGCATCCGGGAGATTTCCAGGATTAGGGGAGAGCGCCAGAGGGAGGGGGGATTCCCGGAAATATATTTTCAAGCTGCACAATTTGGCTTCTGGTGCATTCTGATTCAGTAAATTTAGTAAACATAAGTTTCTTCTTACATTTCCAGATTTTTACCTTAGTAAATGCCATTCATAATATAAACCTGAAACAATATAAACAGATGAAAGCGGCGGCTTATCTCACATTCATGAGTCTGTTCCAACTGGCGAACTGTTCCGCATAGCGAAGGTATGCACTCTGCCGTTGTAATTATAATACTAATTATTACTGTTATTAGTTTAGTGCTGAGCGGGAGCCCTGCTGACATTTCAGGAAGGTTTACAGTGTTTGACGGGAGGCGGGAGGTAGAGGGTGATTTTCGGTTGACTGCCGGTCAGTAGAGTTGCGATGCTTGATGTGGCATTGCGGCTTCAAAGGATAATCAAACAGCGTTAGTAAAATAATAATGTAGAATGCTTTAAAAAAAATACTAGTTCTCCAAGAGGCCGATAAATGAATGGAACAGTCCAGAACAGATTATCGACTGATTGTGTTTATGCCATCAGTATGAGTATGTTTGAATATAAAATTCACAAACATCTTATAAGCGTGGGCAATACTTAAATTACGGGAATCCGACGACGTTTATTTCACCCTCCGCGCCGCCGACAGGCCAGGGAGCAATGGGGATATTCTATCAGACAGGCTCGACGAACACTAGTCTGGATGCTCGCACAACCCCACCGGCACAGCACAACATCGAGAACCCTAAAGATACAGGGACAAACAACATCGAACTCCTGATGGTGCAAACCGACAACAGGGACGCCAGGAACACCAACGGGCATCAAGTTTCGTAAGAAAAACATAATGATTTTACAAAACAAGAACGTAAATTTAATGTTAAAGAATATCGGGCAATATAATACATGGCATATCTTAGTCTTAGTCACGCAATCGGACTTACCGTTCGTTCGCCACGAATTGAAGTTTCATTTCCATCCTTCCGCTTTATATAGTAAAAGCGGAAGGCTGAAACCCTTGCCTCCCTCCGCTCAGAGGGAAGCGGAAGGTTGAGACCCTTGCCTCCTTCCCTTCAGAGGAAAGTGGAAGGTTGAGACCCTTGCCTCCCTCCGCTCAGAGGGAAGCGGGAGGTTGAGACCCTTGCCTCCTTCCCCTCAGATGAAAGTGGAAGGTTGAGACCCTTGCCTCCCTCCCCTCAGATGAAAGTAGAAGGTTGAGACCCTTGCCTCCCTCCCCTCAGAGGAAAGCGGAAGGTTGAGACCCTTGCCTCCCTCCCCTCAGATGAAAGTGGAAGGTTGAGACCCTTGCCTCCCTCTGCTCAGAGGGAAGCGGAAGGTTGAGACCCTTGCTTCCCTCCGCTCAGAGGGAAGCGGAAGGTTGATACCCTTGCTTCCCTCCGCTCAGAGGGAAGCGGAAGGTTGATACCCTTGCCTCCCTCCGCTCAGAGGGAAGCGGAAGGTTAAGACCCTTGCCTCCCTCCGCTCAGAGGGAAGCGGAAGGTTGAGACCCTTGCCTCCCTCTGCTCAGAGGAAATCGGAAGGTTGAGACCCTTGCCTCCCTCCCCTCAGAGGGAAGCAGAAGGTTGAGACCCTTGCCTCCCTCCCCTCAGAGGGAAGCAGAAGGTTGAGACCCTTGCCTCCCTCTGCTCAGAGGAAATCGGAAGGTTGAGACCCTTGCCTCCCTCCGTTCAGAGGGAAGCGGAAGGTTGAGACCCTTGCATCCCTCCCCTCAGAGGGAAGCGGAAGGTTGAGACCCTTGCATCCCTCCCCTCAGAGGGAAGCCGAAGGTTGAGACCCTTGCCTCCCTCCCCTCAGAGGGAAGCGGAAGGTTGAGACCCTTGCCTCCCTCCGCTCAGAGGAAATCGGAAGGTTGAGACCCTTGCCTCCCTCCGCTCAGAGGGAAGCGGTAGGTTGAGACCCTTGCCTCCCTCTGCTCAGAGGGAAGTGGGAGGTTGAGACCCTTGTCTCCTTCCCCTCAGAGGAAAGTGGAAGGTTGAGACCCTTGCCTCCCTCAGCTCAAAGGAGAGTGGGAGGTTGAGACCCTTGTCTCCTTCCCCTCAGAGGAAGGTGGAAGATTGAGACCCTTGCCTCCTTCCAGGTTGAGACCTTTGCCTCCTTCCCCTCAGAGGACAGTAGAAGATTGAGACCCTCGCCTCCCTCCCCTCAGAGGACAGTAGAAGGTTGAGACCCTTGCCTCCTTCCCCTCAGAGGAAAATACAAGGTTGAGACCCTTGCCTCCTTCCACTCAGAGGAAAGTGGAAAGTTGAGACCCTTGCCTCCCTCAGCTCAGAGGAGAGTGGGAGGTTGAGACCCTTGCCTCCCTCCGCTCAGAGAGTAAACTTAGTATTCGTGTACATTTAAATACTCCCATCAACATCAAATCCCTAGAATCTATCAACTAGCCTGGTTAATTTTATTGCACCTTCCGGTTACCAGCCGACGGTATTCAGCCTACATCGCACACCAGGGATGCCATTAGCAGCCAGATAAGATCTGACAACACTTGATTCTCGCCTTAATTGACTGCATTTCATGTAGTTCACAGTTCTTGCTCCGTCGTAAATGTGTCATGGCAGTACCAGAGTCGCTCCTGGTAACAATTACGGGACGTGGATTATAAATTCACACATTTTGTATTAATTCGTCATACACTGAATTTACTTGATTTTTCGAATAAACAATCTCTGCCTCCCGATCCAGAAAGATGCAGTGCAGATGCAACTGCATCGGTCAGATCTAAAAGGCATCGGTCAGATGCAACTGCATCGTGATGTGTCGCTTTATGTGTAATTCTTAGATAGAAAATTACGAGACGTGAGTGTCGCGCTTTCTTCCTTGTCGTGCAACACGGAAATGATGATGCTGCTGAACAACGGTTCGGACCAGAATTTATTTACAAATTCATATATTTTGTATTAATTCGTAGTACATTGCATTTCGTTATATGTTACTTGTCTTATCGAATAAACTAATCAAATAAAACTGCAGTTCAGATGCAAATGCAACGATCAGATCTAAAAGCAATCGGTCAGATACAACTGCTTCGTGACGTGCGTCAAAGCGAATGTTTGAAGACAGATTTTGTCGACTCGAGAGTCACATATACCTACACAGTTCACACAAAACCAGGCTCTGAACGGCTAAACGTGGTCTACATCAAATAGGCGGTAGGACCTCGGTTAGCAGGTGTGTATTCTGGCCAATGTCCTCGGTTGACACATTTTACGTTTGCGTATATATGAAAGCACAGTGTAATAAGAAATATTGAATCTGTCAGATCTGAGGCATATATTTTGCACTGTGCTGCACCGTTGAAGATGTTAATTTGTAACGAAATAATAAACAATGTATTAAATGTTAATTAAACAAATGATACGTACAGAATAGAACTTTCAGTACACAATGTATACATACATTAATATTGTTTTATTAATGGCAAACATATATTGATATTGAGAACATGCAAAAAAACGTCGAGTCTAAACAATGCGTACCAGACGCCATCTTAATATTTGGCATGTCAATGAAGTTTCTTATCGGATTTCATGTTAAGTATTGCCTCTCTCCGAATTCATATTTGCATACCGACATCAGCCGAAAATTACGTCGGTTACATGAATATAGTATTTTGTTGACGATTTTTGCTGACACTTCCTTCATAAGACGAATACGTAATACCAAAAAGCTTCGAATAACGGCGCTATATCCAAGATTCGTAAATGTGTCATGGCAGTATCAGAATCGCTCCTGATAAAAATTACGGGACGCATTTGGTATCAATTCGTAGTACACTGACTTTCCTTATATATTACTTGTCTTGTCGAATAAACTATTCAGATACAACTGCAGTTCAGATGCAACTGCATCGGTCAGATCTAAAGGAATCGGTCAGATCGAGAGTCATATATACCTACACAGTTCACACAAAACCAGGCTCAGAATGGCTAACCGTGGTCTACATCAAATATGTCGTAAGACCTCAGTTAGCCGGTGTGTATTCTGGCCAATGTCCTCGGTTGAAACGTTTTAAGTTTTGCGTATGTATGAAAGCACAGTGTAATAAGAAATATTGAATCGGTCAGATGTGAGGCATATATTTTGCCCTGTGGTGCACTGTTGAAGATGTTAATTTGTAATCAATTAATAAATAATGTATTAAACGTTCATTAAACAAATGATACGTACATATTGAACTTTCAGTACACAATTTATACATACATTAAAATTGTTATGTTAATGACAAAAATACATTGATACTGAGAACATGCCAAAAGCTTCGAGTCTAAACAATGCGTAGCGCACGCCATCTTAGTATTTGGCATGTCAATGAAGCACCTTGTGGGATTTCGTGTTAAGTATTGCCTCTCTCCGAATTCATATTTGCATAGCGACGTCAGCCGAATATTACGTCGGTGACGTGAATATAGTATTTTGTGGAAGATCTTTGCTGACACTTCATTAAAAAAACGGATGCGTAATACCAAAAAGCTCTATCCAAAATTCGTACATGTGTCATGGCAGTATCAGAGACTCTCCTGATAAAAATTACGGGACGTGTGTTATAAATTCACACATTTTGTATTAATTCGTAGTACTCTGAATCTCTTTATATGTTACTTGTCTTGTCGAATAAACTATTCAGATGCAACTGCATCGGTCAGATCTAAAAGAAATCGAGCATATGCAACTGCTTCGTGACGTGCGTCAAAGCAAGTGTTTGAAGAGAGATTTTGCCGACTCGAGAGTCGTATATACCTACACAGTTCACACAAAACCAGGCTCTGAACGGCTAACCGAGGTCTACATCAAATAGGCGATAGGTTAGAAGGTGTCTATTCTGGCCAATGTCCTCGGTTGACACCTTTTACGTTTTGCGTATATACGAATGCACAGTGTAGTAAGAAATATTGAATCGGTCAGATCTGAAGCATATATATTTTTGCCCTGTGCTGCATTGTTAAATATTTTAATATGTAGCGAATTAATAAATAATGTATTAAACGTTCGTTAAACAAACGGTGCGTACATATTGAACTTTCAATACACAATTGATACATACATTAATAAACAGTGTTATTTTAATGGAAAAATACATAAATAGTGAGAACAACAATTTCGAGTCTAAACAATGCGTAGCGGACACCATCTTAAAATAGGGCATGTCAATGAAGTATCTTGTAGGATTTCATGTTAAGTACTATCTCTCCCGAATTCATATTTACACACCGACGCCAGCCGAATATTACGTCGGTGACGTGAATATAGTATTTTGTGGAAGATCTTGACTTAAGTACGTAATACCAAAAAGCGTCGAATAACTATCCGATATAGCGCTATTTGATTTTCGTAAATTTGTCATGGCAGTATAAGAAAAGAAAATTACGAGACATGGGTGTCGCGCAGACAGTGAAATGCCGACGTTGCCGAGCAACGGTTCGGACCAGAATATTCACCGTAGAACCGAGGACGCGCGTCAAAACGAGTGTGTGAAGACATATTTCGCCGACTCGAGAGTTATACACAAAGTTCACACAAAATCAGGCTCTGAACGGCTAACCGAGGTCTACATCAAATTAACACAGGAAACCACTAGTAGGCGTTTAAAAACGTGCCTGGACTAGGATTGAATACTATTTCCAACCGAGGACGTCCTCGGTTGGCGGTAGGACCTCGGTTAGAAGGTGTGTATTCTGGCCAATGTCCTCGGTTGACACCTTACACACACACACACACACACACACACACACACACACACACACACACACACACACACGACACACGACACACGACACACGACACACGACACACGACACGAGACATGATATGGACGACTACCCTGGCTGTGATTACTTAACATCCTTACAAAAGATCACAGAGACATGATATGGACGACTACCCTGGCTGTGATTACTTAACATCCTTACAAAAGATCACAGAGACTTGATATGGACGACTACCCTGGCTGTGATTACTTAACATCCTTACAAAAGATCACAGGGACATGATATGGACGACTACCCTGGCTGTGATTACTTAACATCCTTACAAAAGATCACAGAGACATGATATGGGCGACTACCCTGGCTGTGATTACTTAACATCCTTACAAAAGATCACAGGGACATGATATGGACGACTACCCTGGCTGTGATTACTTAACATCCTTACAAAAGATCACAGAGACATGATATGGGCGACTACCCTGGCTGTGATTACTTAACATCCTTACAAAAGATCACAGAGACATGATATGGGCGACTACCCTGGCTGTGATTACTTAACATCCTTACAAAAGATCACAGAGACATGATATGGACGACTACCCTGGCTGTGATTACTTAACATCCTTACAAAAGATCACAGAGACTTGATATGGACGACTACCCTGGCTGTGATTACTTAACATCCTTACAAAAGATCACAGAGACATGATATGGACGACTACCCTGGCTGTGATTACTTAACATCCTTACAAAAGATCACAGAGACATGATATGGGCGACTACCCTGGCTGTGATTACTTAACATCCTTACAAAAGATCACAGAGACATGATATGGGCGACTACCCTGGCTGTGATTACTTAACATCCTTACAAAAGATCACAGAGACATGATATGGGCGAATACCCTGGCTGTGATTACTTAACATCCTTACAAAAGATCACAGAGACATGATATGGGCGACTACCCTGGCTGTGATTACTTAACATCCTTACAAAAGATCACAGAGACATGATATGGACGACTACCCTGGCTGTGATTACTTAACATCCTTACAAAAGATCACAGAGACATGATATGGACGACTACCCTGGCTGTGATTACTTAACATCCTTACAAAAGATCACAGAGACATGATATGGGCGACTACCCTGGCTGTGATTACTTAACATCCTTACAAAAGATCACAGAGACATGATATGGGCGACTACCCTGGCTGTGATTACTTAACATCCTTACAAAAGATCACAGAGACATGATATGGGCGACTACCCTGGCTGTGTTTACTTAACATCCTTACAAAAGATCACAGAGACATGATATGGGCAACTACCCTGGCTGTGATTACTTAACATCCTTACAAAAGATCACAGAGACATGATATGGGCGACTACCCTGGCTGTGATTACTGGCATGCACTCCACTCTTACATCAGACTTCAAAACAGTCAAAACAGTAGTTTATACACTATCTACGTGGTACTTACCCATTTCATACACTTTGCCATCACGTTGGATGAAAGCCACAAAGTGCAGGTCTATCTTCTTGTCGCGCGCCGGAGTCTAAAACACACCAAACACATTGCAAACATATTAACATTATTCTAAAGTTATTAAGTGCTTAATAGAATCAGGACCAACCAGAGCAGTGTAGCACGGTGGTCATGTGGCAGAGCTTCAGATTTTCACTCGAGGGGTCCGGGGTTCAAATCTACCAGCTGCCACTTCGAAACTTGGGCAACTTCGTTCACCCCACTTTGCCTGTCTTTCGGAAGAGACAGTAAAAGCTGTTGATCCCTTCTATCTGGTGTCTGTGCCAGGGGAAGTAAAAGATCCCATGCAGGGAAATGGAAAAACCTATCATCGACTCAGTACACCTCACAGAGCTGATGACCTCGATCTGTAAAGTCACTGCTACCTCACAGAGCTGATGACCTCGTTCTCTAAAGTCACTACTACCTCACAGTTGTGATGGGCTGTTTAGGGCCTAGCATAACTTTGGGCTGGAGCAATTTGATTCTATTAAATGGCTGATTCATTTAAGCGACGCATCTTAATATGGCATGGATAGGGAAAGATTCCGTCACAGCCAATGTATGTGATTCTGCTAAACAACCAATTCTGTTATCCGTGATTCTGATAAGTGGAATCCTCTGTGTTTCTTCCCACAGCATGTCTTTGGAATTGGTCATAGCATGTTATATTTACCCTTTACTCCAGCTCTCTCTAAAAAAAAGATAAATGTAAAATATGTTTTGCAGAAATCAGAGTTTTTTTTAGTTATATCTTAGTCCTCTTAATTATTATTTATTTATACACAATGTTTATTAAATCCAAAAAGAACTTAGAATTAACTCAAGAAAGACTCTGATTTCTGCGAAGCCACAGTGTTTCTTCTGAACTGCCAAACAAAGTCGTATCCAATCAATGTTTAATCATGTTGAAGCCAAACTTAGTAGACCAAGTGATCTAACAGTAGGCATGGTGGCAGCAGACCTTCACTGGGTAGTAGGCATGGTGGCAGCAGACCTTCACTGGGTAGTAGGCATGGTGGCAGCAGACCTTCACTGGGTAGTAGGCATGGTGGCAGCAGACCTTCACTGGGTAGTAGGCATGGTGGCAGCAGACCTTCACTGGGTAGTAGGCATGGTGGCAGCAGACCTTCACTGGGTAGTAGGCATGGTGGCAGCAGACCTTCACTGGGTAGTAGGTGAACTTTAATTGGTAGTGGACCCGTCATTACTGGTCAAACGGGTAGTGATGAGCATTTCGTGGGAATGCTCTTTAATGTTTTGGCAAGGACGCGTCTAGTTCCCAGAAACACGCTGGCCAACTTCAGTAGCAACCTACACAAAATTCATAAACGCCAGGATACTCCTGGGTGTTCCATGCCAGGATACTCCTGGGTGTTCCATGCCAGGATACTCCTGGGTGTTCCATGCCAGGATACTCCTGGGTGTTCCATGCCAGGATACTCCTGGATGTTCCATGCCAGGATACTCCTGGGTGTTCCATGCCAGGATACTCCTGGGTGTTCCATGCCAGGATACTCCTGGGTGTTCCATGCCAGGATACTCCTGGGTATTCCATGCCAGGATACTCCTGGATGTTCCATGCCAGGATACTCCTGGGTGTTCCATGCTATTTGGTTTCAGTATAAAATTATAGTAATCAGTTAAATGCATTCAACTTTCATTTGCAGCTGAAATATGCAAGCTTAAGGTAGCTGGGGTGGCTATTATGCTTGTCTTGAATTGAGTAGTTTCAGAAGAAGTTTTTATAGAGAAATTTACAATTTCTTCACAGATTGTAGTTGAAATACTATATAATATTCCAGATTAATAATTTGGAGTTTTTCATTTATTTCACTATGTTACGAGATTGAAATAAAAATCCCCACAGAAATAAATGACATACATATAAGTATGACAGTTTCACTGATAACTTTAAGGGAGATTTTGGTTAACATAAATGAATTACATCTGCTACACCACCGTGAATGAATTAAGCAAAAGTTAAATCACAGCCTAAAGTGGCAGGTTTTTTTTAAAACAAACCCTTCGCCAATCGTAATTCCAAACCGTATAGAGTTGCCTACATGTAAGACGCATTCATACGCCAAATTTCAGCACTGTAAGTGTTGTAGTAAAAAATTTAATTAGGTAATGTTTCCTGATTGTTTGTGATAACAGAAATGTCGATAGATACTTGTATCATGCTTGAAATGTGGTGATATTTTCTGGCGTTTTACGTATTGTTGACAAAACATATTGGCCATTTCTAATATTGACATGTCCCCTTAATTTGCCGCCACAATGGCTCTTGAATCTGCATTTGTAATGTGTTGTCATCTACGACATCAGGTTACGCCAGCCATCTGACAAACACGTGGCTGGGCATGTTTACGATCATGGCCCGTTATCCCGGCGGGGTCACCAGGTCACCAGTTTGGGGGTCATGAAGATGGCACAGACACTTTATCACTGTCATGCATGAACTGGCACTGACACAACGGAAATGTCAGTGTGACATTGTGTCAACACTAATACAAAGGCCAAAGACGGCCACATCAATCGTGATGTCACTATACTGGCTTAAGATAAACATGTCTACCCTGGATTAGCCTTGATTATTGTATGCACCCACATTCTGAGCACATACATAATTAGAAAAATTAGGCTCTCATCCGAGAATTTGGCTAACTCAACAAATAAGAGTGAACTTTTATCAGTTTATATGATGCAATTCGAATCAACTTGAAACCTTGATTATATCGACACACAATTTTAGAATCTCGATATTGATGCTGATTTGCTGCTACTTCACAGTAAAGACACAAGATGGAGGGGGCAATAGTCATATAGACTCTTTTCTCAGTGAGTTTACAAAGGCACTGCATCTACCCGGTACATCCCACATCCAAGTGTAAACAGCACTGCATCCACATCTCCCACATCCCAGTGTAAACAGCACTGCATCTACATCTCCCATATCCCAGTGTAAACAGCACTGCATCCACATCTCTAACATCCCAGTGTAAACAGCATTGCATCTACATCTCCAACATCCCAGTGTAAACAGCACTGCATCTACATCTCCCACATCCCAGTGTAAACAGCACTGCATCTACATCCCCCACATCTCAGTGTAAACATCACTGCATCTACATCTCCCACATCCCAGTGTAAACAGCACTGCATCTACATCACCCACATCCCAGCGTAAACAGCACTGCATCTACATCACCCACATCCCAGTGTAAACAGCACTGCATCTACATCACCCACATCCCAGTGTAAACAGCACTGCATCTACATCTCCCACATCCCAGTGTAAACAGCACTGCATCTACATCACCCACATCCCAGTGTAAACAGCACTGCATCCACATCTCCCACATCCCAGTGTAAACAACACTGCATCTACATCACCCACATCCCAGTGTAAACAGCACTGCATCTACATCACCCACATCCCAGTGTAAACAGCACTGCATCCACATCTCCCACATCCCATTGTAAACAACACTGCATCTACATCACCCACATCCCAGTGTAAACAACACTGCATCTACATCACCCACATCCCAGTGTAAACAGCACTGCATCCACATCACCCACATCCCAGTGTAAACAGCACTGCATCCACATCTCCCACATCCCAGTGTAAACAGCACTGCATCTACATCTCCCACATCCCAGTGTAAACAGCACTGCATCTACATCACCCACATCCCAGTGTAAACAGCACTGCATCTACATCTTCCACATCCCAGTGTAAACAGCACTGCATCTACATCTCCCACATTCCATTGTAAACAGCACTGCATCTACATCTCCCACATCCCATTGTAAACAGCACTGCATCCACATCTTCCACATCCCAGTGTAAACAGCACTGCATCTACATCTCCCACATCCCAGTGTAAACAGCACTGCATCCACATCTTCCACATCCCAGTGTAAACAGCACTGCATCTACATCTTCCACATCCCAGTGTAAACAGCACTGCATCTACATCTCCCACATCCCAGTGTAAACAGCACTGCATCTACATCTCCCACATCCCAGTGTAAACAGCACTGCATCCACATCTTCCACATCCCAGTGTAAACATCACTGCATCTACATCTCCCACATCCCAGTGTAAACAGCACTGCATCCACATCCCAGTGTAAACATCACTGCATCTACATCTCCCACATCCCAGTGTAAACAGCACTGCATCTACATCTCCCACATCCCAGTGTAAACAGCACTGCATCTACATCTCCCACATCCCAGTGTAAACAGCACTGCATCTACATCACCCACATCCCGGTGTAAACAGCACTGCATCCACATCTTCCACATCCCAGTGTAAACAGCACTGCATCTACATCTCCAACATTCCATTGTAAACAGCACTGCATCTACATCTCCCACATCCCAGTGTAAACAGCAGTGCATCTACATCACCCACATCCCAGTGTAAACAGCACTGCATCTACATCTTCCACATCCCAGTGTAAACAGCACTGCATTTACATCTCCCACATTCCATTGGAAACAGCACTGCATCTACATCACCCACATCCCAGTGTAAACAGCACTGCATCTACATCACCCACATCCCAGTGTAAACAGCACTGCATCCACATCACCCACATCCCAGTGTAAACAGCACTGCATCTACATCACCCACATCCCAGTGTAAACAGCACTGCATCCACATCTTCCACATCCCAGTGTAAACAGCACTGCATCTACATCTCCCACATCCCAGTGTAAACAGCACTGCATCTACATCTCCTACATCCCAGTGTAAACAGCACTGCATCCACATCTTCCACATCCCAGTGTAAACAGCATTGCATCTACATCACCCACATCCCAGTGTAAACAGCACTGCATCCACATCTTCCACATCCCAGTGTAAACAGCACTGCATCTACATCTCCAACATTCCATTGTAAACAGCACTGCATCTACATCTCCCACATCCCAGTGTAAACAGCACTGCATCTACATCACCCACATCCCAGTGTAAACAGCACTGCATCCACATCTTCCACATCCCAGTGTAAACAGCACTGCATCTACATCTCCCACATTCCATTGTAAACAGCACTGCATCTACATCACCCACATCCCAGTGTAAACAGCACTGCATCCACATCTTCCACATCCCAGTGTAAACAGCACTGCATCTACATCTCCCACATTCCATTGTAAACAGCACTGCATCTACATCTTCCACATCCCAGTGTAAACAGCACAGCATCTACATCACCCACATCCCAGTGTAAACAGCACTGCATCTACATCACCCACATCCCAGTGTAAACAGCACTGCATCTACATCACCCACATCCCAGTGTAAACAGCACTGCATCTACATCTCCCACATCCCAGTGTAAACAGCACTGCATCTACATCTTCCACATCCCAGTGTAAACAGCACTGCATCTACATCACCCACATCCCAGTGTAAACAGCACCACATCTAGATCACCCACATCCCAGTGTAAACAGCACTGCATCTATATCTCCCACATTCCATTGTAAACAGCACTGCATGTACATCTCCCACATCCCAGTGTAAACAGCACTGCATCTACATCTCCCACATCCCAGTGTAAACAGCACTGCATCTACATCTTCCACAACCCAGTGTAAACAGCACTGCATCTACATCTCCCTCATTCCATTGTAAACAGCACTGCATGTACATCTCCCACATCCCAGTGTAAACAGCACTGCATCTACATCTCCCACATCCCAGTGTAAACAGCACTGCATCTACATCTCCCACATTCCAGTGTAAACAGCACTGCATCTACATCTTCCACATCCCAGTGTAAACAGCACTGCATCTACATCTCCCACATCCCAGTGTAAACAGCACTGCATCTATCTCCCACATTCCATTGTAAACAGCACTGCATGTACATCTCCCACATCCCAGTGTAAACAGCACTGCGTCTACATCTCCCACATTCCAGTGTAAACAGCACTGCGTCTACATCTTCAACATCCCAGTGTAAACAGCACTGCATCTACATCTCCCACATTCCATTGTAAACAGCACTGCATATACATCTCCCACATCCCAGTGTAAACAGCACTGCATCTACATCTCCCACATCCCAGTGTAAACAGCACTGCATCTACACCTCCCACATCCCAGTGTAAACAGCACTGCATCTACATCTTCCACATCCCAGTGTAAACAGCACTGCATCTACACCTCATACATTCTATTGTAAACAGCACTGCATCTACATCTCCCACATCCCAGTGTAAACAGCACTGCATCTACATCTCCCACATTCCAGTGTAAACAGCACTGCATCTACATCTCCCACATCCCAGTGTAAACAGCACTGCATCTACATCTCCCACATTCCAGTGTAAACAGCACTGCATCTACATCTCCCACATTGCTGTACGGCTGTTCTAAATTAACTGGCCACTTTCAGTTGAAAAAGTGTCCGGAATTTTCATGGGCTGAGATGTCATTCTAAGTAAACTTTTCGTAAAGAGGTATATCTTTAAGATAATTATGCCAAAATTTCAGCCCCCCAAATTCCTTGAATTTTTCTAGACTTTAAAAATTAACTTACCATGTTAACTAACTGTAAAAAACTGTAACTGCTGTGTACATAACACAAATATAATTGTCCATTACAATGACTTTTTTGTAATTGAATTACTAAGGGATGATGTAAAAAACAAAAAAATTATATGCAGACATTTTGTTTAATATTTTTTCATCTTATAAGATGACGTGCTTTGTTTTATTTAGCACTTTATTCCAAATATATTAGCTCAGAAGAAAAGCATGAACTGTTTGAAGACTCAAAATTCCTTTGAACCATCATACTTTTATCCACTAATACATCCTGTCACTCAGCATTACTTTGGTTGCGATATAAAGTTATCCATATAACATAAATAACATCAAATCCTGCATATTGGTTATGCAGCATCACTTCCACAAAACTCTAGATGCTTCAAGCTTATTATCAGACACACTATATTTGAAGAGTTTCAAACATTAGACATTCATGAGGTCATATGACGTCAATTACACAATGTCAAAATCCTGTTGTAGTAAACCATGTACATACAATTACTATCATAGCAATGTGACTTGGACACAATTGCACAAGTGGAAAACTTCAAAGCAAAGAAGCGAAACCGTTGTAATGGGTACACAATATTACACATAATGTAATGGGTACACAATATTACACATAACATAATGGGTACACAATATTACACATAACGTAATGGGTACACAATATTACACATAACATAATGGGTACACAATATTACACATAACGTAATGGGTACACAATATTACACATAACGTAATGATATGTTAGACAGTCATGTTGGCCAATGGTTAGGGTAGCTGGGGTAGCTGGGGCAGCTGATGCATCAGATGAGTTTTTTCCCTCATAACACGCTAGGAAATATTGAACTGATCGTTGACACCACAAATAATCACCCAGCACTAACGTCATATTTCGTCAATCCATTCTTTAAAAAACAGCCCTTACGGAAAACCCAGACTTCTTAGAAGAACATAATTTTATCATCTGGTTACTGTGATTCCAGTACACATCAGCACTATATCTACCTAACTAAATCATGTCCTTAAACCAGTAAATATCAGCCCTAAAGTAGTTTATTGTGCCTTTGAAGCTATAATGGAACCAGCCAAGTAGATGTGACCTGATGACACCGAGAATAACAGGCCAATCAAAATTATCGTAAACATGCCCTGCCACGTTTTTCACATTACAAATACAGATTAAAGGGCTATTGTGGTGGCAAATTAAGGGGATGTCAATATTATAAATGGCCGTTATATTTTGTCAACAATACGTAAAATGTAACATTTCAAGCATGATATGCATATCTAATTCTATTGACATTTCTGTTATCACTAACAACCAGGAAATTATGCTTAATTTACTTTTTAGAAAAACTACAACACTTACTAAGCTGCAATTTGGCGTATGGACGCATCTTAAATGTGGGTAAAATTACAGGAATTTGAATTATGATTGGTGAAGTGTTTGTGTCAAAAATACACTGCCACTTTAGGTTTTCATTCAACTTTTTGCACTGTCATACATATGTCATTTATTCCTTTGGGGATTTTCTCAAAACGATATAATTTAGCATTTTGTGGGGCTATTTTTTTACATTTACAATTTTTTTTACAAATCTTGTAACATAACCAAATACATGAAAAACTAAAGATTTTATTATTATGGAATGTTATATAGTATTTCAACTACAATCTGTGATGAAATGGTTAATTTATCTTAAAAACTTGTACTGAAACTACTCAATTCAAGACAAGCGTAAAATAGCCACCCCTTAAACATCAAGATCCTTCAGCAAAAAATTTAGTAGAGACAATCTTTTTTTGCCCATATGTTCCTGTTAGGCCGAACCAAATGACTATTTTTGACAAAACAACCGAGTTGAAAAAGCCTATTTCTAAAAAAAATTTGCATCCATGGGTATCAAAAAGTGAAAGTGGCCAACTAACGTAGGATGGCTGTGTACTCAGTGTAGCTGTATGGGTAGTTAGCATTTCCAAGTTATGTCTACACTAGTACAGTGCTCGATTTTAATGGTAATCTGTTATTCCATTTGGATTACCACTTTATTTGATGTTTAATGTGGTAATCCACGTTAAATTAGCTATTTTGTTGAACTCCAGATTTTTTGACGGATTACCAAATTTAATAACTTGGTAATCCATTTAGGTTACCAGACTTTTCTCCTTAAAATCTAGCCCTATTGCAGCAATTACTTGACAATAAAACACACTACTCAGACCATATAGTTCACATTTCAATCTGACACTGTAAACTGCTGTGATTATTACGATTATTTCATGGAATGAACCTGCAGTAGTGCCACCTGGTAGTTCCTCCAGGAGTTATGTCAAGTAATGCCACATTGCATAAACATAGTGGTGCCACCTGGTGATTGAGTATGATACTAACCTCAGTCTGCCCCTCCAGAGCACTCGATTCATGGGCCTCGCTGAAAGCCTGTCAATGCAAGAAACAATTCTCAGGTGAGTTTTAAATTCATTTGGGGCAGTTTTAGATAATTGCAGCCCGTCCTCGGGGTTTGAAAATGGGGGCTCAGGCGTACATAATCAGCCAGGGATTTCTGGGATGTTTTATTATGTTTTTTACAGTTAAATACAATCTCTCAAAAAGGGTGGCTTGTTCGAACCCCCCTGAGGACGGGCATGAACTTCATAAACATATTTGTATATACAACAACATGACTATCATATGCCAGTTTATTTCATTTTGAGAATCACCCTAAAGAATAGATTACATACATAAGTGTCAGTGATAAAAATAAGGCTTGATTTACATGAATACATTAGCTACACATATAAGAAAAAAGATACACTACAGTTGAAAGACGACCAAAACTGTTCGTATATGACCCTCAGGTCATCCACTTCCCCACCCACAACCACAGAATGATGGGGTAAATACCGTGTCTGTCTCCAGATACTGGCCACGTTCTTCTGGAGTCATGCTCTTTGTCTTCTCAAAGAATTCACTCAGATGTTTTGAGGCTGTAACACAATATTATAAAATAAGACTGTAAAACACAGAGCAAGTGATACCAAGTAACATACACATGAAACAGGCTAGACAATTGTCATTTATGATGATGTGGCTTAAACGTGAAAAGTCTTGTTATATATCTACCCACCCCATCTCTCTGCATCTTTATATTTTATATACCGTATTCTACCTAACAACTGTACAGTATGCTTAAAAATACTTTGTATTTGGCCCATGGGTCATTCCGTGTCGAATCAACCAATTTTCAGGAAATAAAAAGTTTATGTCTGAGAATTTAGTTAAATTTTAACCAATGACTAAGTGGCTATACTTGAGCACTTCTTCAAAAAACTAAGCATTTACACGCGAATTGTGTCAGAAAATTTCAGAATTGTAGTTTATAAACTTATCAAGTTAGAGGCACCTGAAAACGCGCGATTTTGGACGCTTACCCTTTGTTCACATCATAGGGCATTACAGACACAATTTGTATGTAAATACTTAGTTCTTTTGCAGAAGCGCTCAAGTATAGGGCCCTTAGTTATTGGTTAACATTTCAGTAAATTCTGATTTCTGAGACATCCAACGTTTTGACCATTGGTTGATTTCACATGGAATGACCCCCCCCATAACAAAACATTCCTGCACTGATGATTCGTTGGTCTTACTGTCAAATATAGCCTACACAGAGGCACCACACGGTAGGCCATGAACCGGCCAACACTGATTACAGTGAAATCGGGAACGTTCTCCCCAAACTGAGATGACTGACACCTCTAATGCCTGTATAACACACTGTAGGTACATATTGCCAGAATGAGATTATTTAATTAATGTTGTACAAACACTAAGAAGGGGCAGTGATGATACCATCTACAGAATTAAAAAAGCAAGGACATCTTTTACGAAGCTCAAACAAATATGGATCTCAAACATATGTATGTTGAGAACTAAATCTGTAGGAAATATAACATTTCGCCGTAAACTAAAAACCCACCTGTTTAAACTCACTTATCCTCCATAGCTCCTCAGTGTACCAATCCAACTGTTTACAACTGGAACTGCTTATCAATTAGGAACTGCTTAATCCCTTTTGTTTTGGTGAGCTGTCGAGCTTGGGTCTCCCGAGGATTTTAGCCCAACAGAAGTATTGTATTGTATAAATTGAGCTTATACAATACACTTGTAAAATCAGTGTTACTGTATGGTTTTGAGATGAAAGTGGCAACCGGAGACTGGACACATTCCAATTCAAGTGTCTAAGGAGGATGCTGAAAGTCTGATGGCAAATAAAGATACCCTGAATAAAACCAACATAAAGAAGACCAGAAGTAAAGATCAGAAGATGGAAGTGGATAGGACATATACTCTGAGAGAAAGATGACAATATACTCTGAAAGAAGACAGCCACTGGCTGACGACACTGAAATGGGCACCGGAAGGGAAACGTAAAGTGGGTCATCCCAAACACAACCTGGCGGTACACCGTAGAAAAAAGAAATACAAGATCTGGGGTGGAAAACATGGTCCGAAGCAAAAGAGGCGGCCAACGACAGAACGAACAGAAGAAGCAGCACTGAAGCATTCTGGGCCTTAGGACTCAAAGAGGATAGGTAAAGATAAGTAATACAAATAATATGTGTTGTAAAGTTTTATATTTTCATTAATGAATCATTTGCATATGTTCTACACACTAACATTGCTGGGTGGTTGCTTACTTACCGTCCAACTGAATCCTGCTTGTGTTACCAAGGATGGCGTGAATGAGACCCACGGTACCACAGGCATTGCCGATCGTCTGTTTAATGAAATACGTGTCAGCGTCCTTCTCTTCCTCTCCAAAGATCTCTTTCTCTGACTACACAAATCACAAGCAACTATACTGTAATCTACACGTTTATGAAGACTTGGATTGACACACCACCTGTTTATTAAATATACCCATATTTCAACAGTAAAACATGTTAGAACACAAATTAATCTTATTTGGATCAATAACACACGTACATATCTAGGTATATGAGAAGTTTAAAGTTTCTATATTAATTAGTTTAGAAGATACTGATCTCCAAAGTTGGTACATAATGAAAAGTGGCCTACGTTTTGCAGCCAAAAATGATATGTGGCCATGGAGCTAAAATTCCAATTTATGTTTTATATGAAAGGCAGGAACAATGCCTGTGTAATGCACCATATTTGGATTCCCAATTCAAATGGCTTCATGTTAAAAATTTTGGATGGACGCATTTTGTGTTTTTATCCAATCAACAGATTACAACAAAATATCAAATCCTATAGCTGATTTTACTACTTAATCTCTAGCAAGAAAAATGTTAAATACTGTTGTCAAATGCAAAGAAACCTTCTGACTACATAGTTCTAGATTATATGTACCTGGGTCATTCCATGTGAAATCAACCAGTAGAATACTGGTACAACTGAATAAAAATACTGGTTTCAAAAACCGCATAAAAATACTGGTTGTCAAAAAACGCAAAAAAAACTGGTACACTGGTATACCGTCACAACAGAGTGTAAGTATCAGATATATTCCTATAAATAATGACTGAAGCCCATAAACAGTGGTCCAGGTTTTATAAAAGGGCCAACATTTATGATAATTTAGCTATTTTTACTTCACAGAATCAAATATTTTTGCTAAAGTGTTGCTGTGAAAATATAAACGTATAGGATTTCAATGTAAAAAACATACTACCAAACTTGTGGGGTCAATTATATTATAACAAGTCCATAAAAAAGGTAAAGGCATGTTCTTATATAGTGCGGTATTCTGGCCTTGAGACTGTTCAAATACCAATTAAATACCAATTTCAAATAAAAAATACCAATTCCAATTATCAAGTCTATATCGAAATAAAAGTGTGTGAATAGATTAACCATAGACATACTCAATGACCCAAAACAACATCTATTTCAGAGCAGCTTTATTTAATTTCTGCATATTATGGTAAATAGTGGCAAACAAATATTAAATATACACGTTATATTTTATTGATTATTTATAGCGAATAATTTAAGCTAAAAAATAATGCAATTGAAAATGCCCATTACATTTTCACCAATTCCTATTACCAGATTCAACCTAATAAGCGTAGTGTTAGGCAATGAAAAAATGTCAAAGAATCTGTTATTATAATTTGTTTCTCTACTCAATAAGGTAACTGTTTAACACTACTGGTGTAACTTGGTGTCTAGCGCAGAAAAGTGCTGTTTAACACCAGATGGTGACACTGTTCAGTTGCTCCACACTAGTCAAATTACAATAATTATGGATCCTGCTGATTAAAAAGAGGGCATACGCTAATTAGGGCATGTACGCATAATAGGTTGAATATGGTATTTGTAATTTAAACAAAACATCAATTCAAATTCTGGAATTAACATTTCAATTCCAAGTTAATTGACTTCAAGTCTGCTTCAGGCAGTTACAAGATATATCGTCTTAACTGTGAGAATATATTGCCCTAATTGTGAGAATGTGTCTTACCTGAGGGGTAATAGGGTAGAGAAGCAACACTGCCAGAACTGTGAGAATATATTGCCCTAATTGTGAGAATGTGTCTTACCTGAGGGGTAATAGGGTAGAGAAGCAACACTGCCAGAACTGGCTTTGGAACCATCATGAGAAGGTCAGGGTCGAGACCCCACACATCAACAAACTGGAATTTCCCAGGAACACCCAACGTGTGAACGTACTGTCAAAGAAAGAAAATTACAATTAATTAAAGTCACATGCTGCATATATTTCATTTGGAGGAAGTTTCACAACTACCTTCACATACATCATCAGAATAACATAGTTATTACAAATTTATATATATATATATATATATATACATATATATATATATATATATATGCATATATTCATTTGGAATTTTGTGTGAAAGAAATTTTTTTTAACATGGACACCTCATAACTAGCTTTAATTAGTATATTTTTTAAGTTTTCAATAATTTTGTGCAAAAATATATACATAATTATTTGAACTTTACTAAGCATTGTTATTAATAATAAAACAAAAAAGTATTTTTTGAGGACTACAGCCAGAATTCATCATCTCCAAGGGACATTTTAAACACAACTGACACCAATTGTGAAGACATTAATCAAATTGGTGATTGTAATATATTTTTACTCATAAATTTACATGGTAAATTTCACCTTTTTCTTTGTAACAATTTGACTGCTTTCAGCTAACTTCATAAAGGAAGACTCTTCTTACAGATGGATTCAGCCTGATATAATACCAAATCAAACTGTGAAATGAACTGGCTACATAACATTAACATACGGTACTTTATTATTATGATTTCATGAAGATGTAGACAAAATACACTGGATACCAAATCAAACTGTGAAATGAACTGGCTACATAACATTAACATATGGTACTTTATTATTACGATTTCATGAAGATGTAGACAAAATACACTGGAACTTGTTCATATTAAGTTACATTAAACACTTGCGGTTCATTAAAACACAATTGGGCAGTCATGTTGCTCGATACTGCTTAAATGTGTTTTTAGGCACAGTTAATAATTTACAGAAGTTCAGTATGCATTGTGCGTGGTTACTATACATATTGCATGTTAATAATGGTGATCCTGGAAATGTATCTGCAGCTGCACACAGACACTGAATGGGATGTCACTACAAGTTGTTACACAGCTGCACACAGACACTGAATGGGATGTCACTACAAGAGCTACTATTCTGCTTAAACTTGTGACGCATGGGCCGGCAACACACGTCATAGATAGTGTCCGCGACACAAAACAAATCATACTAACAAATGCATGCATTTAGAATAAAAGTCAGAGATTTAATTTGACAATGTGAAAATTCATTCGGTCTTCTCTCGAAAAGCCGACTAAGATAAGTCGCTATGTAGGCCTAATAAGGCTGAAGGAAGCGACCTAGATCTTAGATAACGGAACATCCCAACCCAAGTGCATCAAAAATGCAGACGCTGTTGACAGTGTTGTATTGCCGAGACATCAGGTGACTCAGACTCAGCACATGCGTGTCACGTCAGTCTCCCGGTTTCGGTCTAAAACTCACCTTGTTCATCACCTACAACATAAATACAAGTATATGTGATTAGGATATATACATATATATTGCACTGCAAATGAAATCGTAAATTATAAGACTGTCATGCAGCGGTATTAACACATATGTTACTTACATCGGGGTTCGATTCGAGCGGTAACCACCTCAAGCCAGCCATGTTGTTCGTGTGTGAACTTTCAAAGATCATTTCCGGTGTGTTGTGTTACACCGCTGTTACCGTATTAACTCTTATTATTGTTACGGTTACTTGTTGTGTTCATGTTGATTGACAACAAGAACACAAGTTCGTGTTGTCAATCAAGTTGGTGTTATCAATCAATTTTAGATAATCCATGTTTCAAATCTCGTTTGAGATTCCATTGTTTGTAATATAGTTCAGTGTTTTTGTGCAATCAGCGTGGAATCATGTACAAATAATAACAAGAATATATAAATATAAGAGTCAGGGTCGTAACATAAATGCACATCGCCAACTTCCGATACATTTCAACCAACAGAAAACACATTCATTTTCAGCTTAGATATCATAGTTCGTGAATCGCTGGGCTAGGTATTGTCTGTAAGACTGCCTCCAGAAAGAGAGGGGTAGATAACCAATGTAGCACAATTTTGTATAGGGCCTAGTGCCCTGCGCGGGCCTATAATCTGGCCCGCAATTAGCAGCAGAGTCCAAGCCCGGCCCAGGCCCGCAGCAATTTTTCAAGCCCTGCCCAGGCCCTCAAACTAGAATTTAGGCCTGACCCAGGCCCGACCCAGACCGTGAATGTTTGGCCATAGGGACCTGAACATTTAGTGTCTCACTCGAAAGAAACACATTTACAATTTCATGTGCATATGCGAGTCGATCAGCAGTCGTTTTTATTAAACAACTGGTCATACCTTACCTTAAGATGGTTCTGATCGCAGGATATTTGTTACTCCTCAATGATCAGATCGTCTTCTTCATCTACTAATAGTTTAAGAATTCCGGTTCCTGTTTTAATGGTGCTTCGAAATTATACAGAATTTCCTGATTGGACCAGAATTGGTCCAGACGGTTTTTAAAAGTATTTAAAGATTTTGCTTGAACGACTGTTTCCGGGAGGGAATTCCAAGGTTCAGTCACTCTGATTGGGAAAGCATTTTTTCTTATATTTGGTTTTGCTCTTTGAGTAAATAATTTTAGAGTGTGCTCTCCTGTCCTGAAGGATACATCCTCCCGTTTTAAGAGTTTAGGTGAAGATTCAAAGTCGTATAGATTATGTATAATTTTAAAAACTTCAATCATATCGCCTCGTAGACGTCTATATGATAATGGTGGAAGTTTTAATAATTTTAATCTTTCTATATAAGTGAAGTTTCTCATCCCTGGCAATTCTTTTGTTGCTCTTCTTTGGACGTTTTCTATTGCAATAATACGTTTTTTTTGTAAGGATACCATACTGCTATTGCATAGTCAAGATGCGTTCTTACCATTGTTGTATACAATGGCAAGAACGTATCTTTGTAAAGAAAGTGAAAAGTTCTGCGAATTATGGCAACTAGCAGTGCTATTATACAAAATTTGAAGTTGGACAGTAACAATGTGTGCTTCAAAATTATAAGTATTTTATTCAAAAGTCACCAAAGGCCACCGCCTACGGTCAGAAAGAACCTAAGTAAACCTAAGTAAGTAAGTATATAATGTTGTATTGTACTGCTTTATGTTGAAATGTTAAATAAATTCCAATTAAAAAAAAAAAAAATTTTACTGGACGAAGATTTATGCTTGAGACAAAATGTACGGTTCGTGTGAACTGTATAGAATAAAAAAAATTCAGAAAAATGGCGCCGGAAGGAAGGGGCGTGGATGTTGTTGATATGAATGCCTGTATTAAGTTAAAACGAATGTTTGAATGACTTGTTAATGTACCGGTTTTACTAGAAGCTTCACGCGTAAGGCTTTATTCCAATATGATGTCGGCTGGTAGTGACACCCAGCGTCCAAAGCAGGATACTGAACTTTCCATTGAAAGTGTCACGAAGAACGAAACTGACACTGCCAGTGACAACCGGCCGGCTGGCGATGCTGAGAAGCAAATCAGCATAGACTGTATTAGTCACACACAAACTGATGCTGCTGATAGTTCCATAACATACATTTGTAGTAATGAAAACACAAACAAAGCGGGCCTTGTCAATACTGAACGCCCCAACACTATTGACGATGATCCTACTGCTAAGCCGGGAGGAATACATGACGACTGGGACAGCCCCCGTGCCCAACCGCACAACGTGCTAGAATCGGGCGACAACTTCTTTGTGACATACTTTGGCAAGCTGGTGCTTGACCAACGCCACACCCACCAGATGTTACCATGGGTGATTGCAGAAGTTCGGAGACGACAACAAAGCCGGTTCATCCTGTTGCAAGTGTTGTGTCAGACCCTCAGAGCAGTCACATGTGACTCCACTGTCTCCAGTCAGCAGATGTTTGAGCACAAACTGCAATCACTCTCTCGTTTTGCCCGAAGCCATCAAGATCCTAAATGCTTTGCCTATCTGACCCGTACTAGTGCAGGGTCCATTTACACTTGCCATGTCTTTCAGGCATCTGATGAACCGATGGTAAGATAATCATGAGTAAACATATCTGTTTGCTTTTTTGATAATCTGATCCTTGACCATTCTTACGCTTTCATTTAGATGACGTGTCCATGCATTAATTAAACATTGCACTCAGTCATTCCAAACTTCCACAAAGTGCAACTGTTATTATATCTGTCATTGGTGCTAAATATTGATTGATGTGAATGTTGACAAATTACCACCCTTCAACTTTGTTTAGTCAGTCGGACTGGTAAACTGGTACTGCAGTTAATAAATATTTGCTATTTCAAATCCAGCTGTATAAAATACATAATTCATGTTGTTATGGGACATGTTGAATATTGAAGATGGCTAAATAATAAGGTGCATATTAAGTAGGTATACGCACTTGAGTACTCAAACAAAAACACTCCTTTTACGGCAACACAAAAGAGTTTTGCACTGATGCGTTAAACTTTTTCTAAAATATACCTAACAGTTGCAATAAAATGAATCGTCTTCTGCTAATGGTGGGTGGCCTAAACAAATTTGGTTGTGCTAGAAACAGTTAACAGGCACTTACGACACCCCAAGCATGTTCTATGCCCAAGCAAATGTTCTCGGGGTTGAGTTATGATGTTACATGTTTATTCTTATTTAACATCATGTATAAAACATATTATTATGAGATGTGGGATTAATGAGATGGGAGTAAAATAACTAATATGTGCTCTTGCATATTTTCCCACACTCTTAGCCACTGGAAAATAAAAAAATTGCACATAAAAACTGAAAGTTGATTAATAAATAAAAATGTTAGGTTTAGAAATTTATAAGGTTAGGTCATAGCTAAACACGGGACAATTAACTTGAAAAATTAATTAAATTACAATTCAGAAATCCTCCTATCAAAATATATTAACTTCACATATTTGTCAAGTCAGTTATGTTAACATCATACCATGTTCAGTTAGATTAACACGTAACCCTTTGAGTCTGTTGGTAAAAATGCAAATGAGATTCATATGTAACTGCTTTTTGTAAGTTTACTCACTTGATGTAAGATGTCATGAATAGAATATGTGCTAATTGTTATTCTTTACCAAATTAATAGATTCATCCCCAATTGGACTAAACCCATCATGTCTGCTCTTGTAATGCTCCAATTGGTCTAAGTACTAATATTTTTGTAATATACCCAGGGTGGTCTACTGCAAGTCTCATGGCTTCACTGATCCAGTGTGTAGTGTATGAGTGAATGACAGTTCACACTCTGGGTCTAATGGCTTCTCTAAACCTTAATTTACCCTTTTCATGTTGACCATTATCCAAATAACTCGAACCAGCTCAATCAACATTTTATCAAGAAATCATACTCATTTAAACAAGCAGTTCTTGTTACTGTTGTTTGTTCGAGGGATGCAAACTTTTTAAGAAAATTATATATCTTTGTCATAAATAATCTGAAAACGGCCTGAAAATTACTGATGCATAAAGTTACAAAAAACATGCAGAACTGGAAATAATTTAAAGATTTGACACAGTAATTGAGTCGATGTACAAAATGATGTCTGTTCCATACCATGAAGATGTGACACAGAGTAATTAAGTTGATGTACAAAATCTTGTTTGTTCAATACCATGAACATTTGACACACAGTAATTGAGTCGATGTACAATATCTTACATGATACATACAGTTATTAAGAGAAAGGCCCAAATGTGAAGTTGAGTTGTTAGACCCTGTGTTTGAGACGTTCTGTGACTACGGTTTAAGCCCGTTATTGCTACTTCGTGTTATAGCTAAATGTTTTCCCGTTACAGCTACAGGTGAGAGGAACAATTAAAACTTGTCCTGTTATAGCTACTTCCTAGATTCTATTCTTGGACCAAGGGTGAATTAATTATCTAAAATGGAATATGTAACATAAAACACACGTGCACTACAGTTTTATTAAGATGAATACATTAATTGTACTGGGTGTAAAGTACAAAATCTTCTTGTGTAGCCAGATTCGGCAAAAGCAGATGCATTTGATGATAAAGAACATGTTTAATTGAATGGAAATGAATGTTTGTCGCAAAATTGAGACCACTGGATGTCAGTTTTGTATATATGCTGGGCTGGATCGAGGGGCTTTTTTATGTTTTCTCATAGTAGTGATTGTCTTTTGATCTCGCACTGGGCTACATCAGGAGGGTCGTCATGCTCGCTACACCATTTCACAAAACCACCAGCTACGTTGGTTGTCTAAATGTCTCGGTGCAACCTGAAATACTTAATGCTCCCCTCCTGCCTCTTCACGAACTGCATAATTAAAAAAGTTGCTGCAACAGGATATTTAATTGTCAAACTTAATGAGTAGCGGGAATAAAATAGCTATAATGGGAAGTAGCTACAACGGGACACTGTGACTGCTGGTAGCAATCGATGTGGGCCAGCCTAGTTGAGTGTTGTGTTTGTGATGATGGTGACCATTGTTGAGTGACACTTGACTCTCAGTCTGCGTAACTCGTCGTATCACGTTACAGGTAATCAAGCATCGATTATTACAATTCTGCTGGAGATATAATCAGAAAAGTCGTGCATGTTGCTTGTGAATGTGCCAATCGGAAGTATGAGTTGTCTGCAGTGGAGTCTTGGTTGTATTGGGGATGAGAGGGTGAAAATGAGACGATTGTTGCCGGGTCGATGTCTATGTGTCAAGTGTTTGCCAACATGAGTGGATGCAGTCAAGGCCTTTATGTAACTTGTCAAATCGGACGCATCACACGATGAGTTGCACTGACAGTAAGCTTACTTATGACTCGCACTGGCATTAATTAGTTGATTAGTTGATTCCAGGTCATTGTAGCAGTTTTAAGTTATTTTATTTGTATAGTTTGAGTCAAAAACAAATTAGTTTATTTTCATGAAAATGTTTGTCATGTTGGTAGATAATATATGAATCATGATTTTCGTCTAACCACAGCTGTTGATTTACTTCAATACTGATTCATAAATTAGTTTATTGAAAGAAAGTTGAAGCAAAATTTGTTATAGTTATTTGTTATTTGTTTGTACATCCATACTTGGCTGTGGATGTTGTTTATGAGATAATAGTTGTCTTGGTGTTGTTGTGTTATTTGAATCTGTACTTGGCTATGGATGTTGTACATGAGATATTAGTGTTGTGTTATTTGACGCAGTCTGTGGTCATATTGTTGCTGTATTCGACAGGTGCATGAGGTGTTTTCTGTGATCCGCGATGCCACAAAGGAGACGGTGAAGGACGAAGCCTGTCTCCAGGACCTCATCCCCCCTGGCGGCTCACTGGATGCCATGGGGCTGAGCATGCAGGTGATGATGACACATCTCTATGAAGTTCTCTTTGTGGGCCGCGTCCTTGTCGCAGGCAAGAAAACTCCACCAACATTCATCGACGAGGTCATCGATAAGTTTCATCAGTATGATGAGGAACAGAAGAAAGTGGCGGATTTTGACCGGAGGAGAAATGTCAGTGGGACTAGTGTCCGCAGCCTGCCCAGTGACCTGGAAGAGACAGTGCAAGTTTGCGAGAATGAGTTGTCTCTACAGAAACCATGCTTCCACAATGGAAGTGTGGATAGCAGTGACACCATTGGCACAGATGGGTCTGGCGGAGATGCTGCAATGCTGGGGGACAGCTCAGGGTGCCTGAATACACATTGTGAGCAGTCTCAAGGGATCTCAAACGATGGATATGACATTCCACAGCATACATATGACCCTGAGAATCGGATAAGACTTATCCAGGTCGGAGATACGGAGCTGTGTTTGATCAGTCCGGATCGAAAGAGTGTAATACTGCAGCGGAAGTTCAAAGACATCTCATTCTGCTCACAGGTAATTTCTTGCAGAGTTTATCGCTGTAGAAGAGTCAAAACAATTACTGGAAGTCTATTTTGATTTGTACAATGTGTTGGCTGGATATGAGTATTAGCCGCACACTCTTAACACACACAAATGAACTTTCATTGTTTTGATCCTTCAACAACCTGTCTGTCAATGATTCAAAGCAATGAAGATCTGTCAATGATTCAAAGCAATGAAGATCCATTTCATGCGTTAGAAGTTAGTGTAATTGGCTCATATCTTTATGATTGGTCACTATGTGTTAAAATGTGTTTTCAGAAAGTGTATTTTTCAGGAATCGGTAAACGTTTATCTGTTGCCATAAACAAAATAATACATAATACAAAATAAAGTTGACATTACATAGTATTCTTCAATTGTAAATCAACAATAACAACAACAATCACTAAACAAAACTTTAAACAGTACATTGAGCAGTACAAAATCAAGAGTCAGTGTCAACTATGTCTATGGGACGGGAGACGCTCACTAAGACGAAATTCGGTCGCTGGAGCCATCTTAATAAAGCATCTGCTGCTGGGATGATTGAGCAACTGAGCCGTTATGATCATCTTTGTGCATGTAGTTGAAGTCAAATATAAAAAAATTTCACATTTATGAATTGTATAAAAATTTATATAGCATTGTATCCAGTCCTTGGGATGGCTCAGAGCACTTTACACTTCACCCCCTTACAGACCTGTTTATTCTAACACCAATTTGTCTTCTCTGGGAAGCATTCAGCCATGCTGCAATTATTGCACAGCTGAGTGAACTGAGGCAATGTGGGATGGAAGAAATTGCCAAAGCTTTGAAACAGCAGTAAGAGGATTCAAACCCATGTTCTCTCGATTCTCCCGACTCCAATATTCCAATCGCTACAGTACAGCGCCCCACATAGTGTCCAAATAAAGTTAACAATTTAAACAGTCAGATTTAAGGTGATCATCAAACTAAGGAAGAAATGAGATAATTGTTTCATTCAGTAGTCAAAGATAACAGGTGGGTTCAGCCTACTGTTATGTTTCCCATTGGCGAGCATGTTAACGTTTTGCATGATTATAAGAAAACGGGACCATCAAAAATTCTGAAATTTCTTACCTGCCATTGTCATCATCTCATTGACATGCTGATCGAGTGTAGTCAAAGTCTCCTACTTCTAACTCATTTAAAATGCCTGAACGTGCCATACCCATCAATTTTTACCAATTTCTGCATGAATTACTACGCACACGTGCCTTGTGGCGGAAAAAAATTACAAAAATCCTTCCGCCTATTGAAATCGTCTAAAAATCAACAGTTACATTGCCGACATGTTCTACCAGCAAACTTGCCAATGTGCCTGGCTTAAATGCAGTCATGTCAGCTGATATGATTTTTTTTATTACACATCTAAAATTTCTGTGCACTACATTCGTCTGTAATACACTAGGAAGTCCAACTGAGGCATGATCCCAAATAGGGAAGCTTTTTTCGGAGAAAGTGTCAAATTTTATATCAAATTGTGGCACAGTGTAATATGTAAACCCATTATGGAGCACTCCTGCTTGTCACATCATTATTTGTTTCACAGCCAAATCAAAACAATGCCCTACCCATAATATTAGCTGAAAACCAGTCACATAAGTTAATTATAAGTCAATTTTGACACTTGTTAAATCATAGACCATGTACACTAGATTTCTAGAGCATTGATAACCAATGAAACCTACTTACTGTCTCTTTAAATATACCAACTACTTATTTTCAAATTAATACTTATATAATTGCTTGATTTTTAACCCAATATGGTGCAACTTTGTCAGAAAAGTGACAATTTGTAACATTTAACAGGATTTTGAGTGATTTCCATTGTGTCAGACTTATTAAATTTTATTGCTTATGTGACTGCTTTCATGCTTCTACTTGATAGGGTAAATGGCGTACTGCTTGATTTGGATACGCCACCATAAAGGGGTATCACATGACCAGATACCCGTTGCGGCCACATTTGAAAATGTTGATCTACGCAATGCTTCCAGTGGCTGTGACACAACCAACATACAACTATTCTGTCCAAATTTGCTACACAATATTACCAATGCACTGGGCCACATAACAAATATCACCAATGACTGTTCTGGTGCAAAATAGCTACCTGCTCCCTCACAAACTAGTGCCATACCCCCTAATTTTGAAAAAATTTCCATTTTGGCAACCGGTATGTACCATGCTATTTATGATTGCTACTGCTATCTGTCTTTTGCAAGCAAACTGTTAACTTTTCCTATGAACCTATGCCTTCGGGAATGGTTATATCTTCTGTAAACCACTTCGTGGTTAGGGTTAGCTAGAGATGGGGTTAGCTACGGTTAGGCTTGCATACCTCATCTCCTTGTGTTTGTACACTTACAAAGAACTGCACACAACATGAAATGAGTACTGAGACGTAGTGAATAGGCATTTATGAAAATTACCATTTATTTCCCAATACAAAAATATGTTTATGTTAACTTTTGGCTTACCGTAAACTGTTTTGGGCAATTTTAACAGATGAAAACTTTTATTTATTTATTTTTTGACAACTAAATATCTAACCATCAAATAGCATAACATATCAGCTGATGCACATGAAACGTTATAGTGCAACATTAAAATGTGCATTTGTTTGACATTTTTTATATATATAGTAGATCAGTTATAGGATACCTCCTAAAGGAGACGGTTACAAAGTTTATTATAATAGCGGCACTTAACAAGTAATACTGTTGTTGACTAGATGGAATCAATAAAATATATATAATAATATAATATTAACTAACCTGACACAGACAATGTCCTAAGTAAACGCACGCAACATGAGGCAAGTTAGCAGCTGTTTTGATGTATTCGTGTGATTCTATGTTGGAGCATGTAACTGAACCTATACACTGTCACTGCACAACTGAGTTAGCAATTAATAGCTCCATATTTAACAATTCTTCCTTTTGTGCAGCCTGTCCACAGTACATGCTCATTGTTTGGTGACAGACACGTTTTCATGCATTTAATCAGTATATTTTTTATAAAAAACCCTCCTCCAGGACTGTTAGATGGCTACCGCATTTCCGTTGCCATGGTGCCTATTTTTGTTCAGCCTACTGTTACGTTTCCCATTGGCGACCATGTTAACGTCTTGCATGATTATAAGAAAATGGGACCATAAAAAATTCTGAAACGTCTTACCTGCTGTTGTCATCATCTCATTGACATGCTGATCCAGTTTAGTCAAAGTCTCATACTTCTAACTCATTTAAAATGCCTGAACGTGCCATACCCATCAATTTTTACCAATTTCTGCGTGAATTACTGCGCACATGTGCCTTGTGGTGAAAAAAATGCCAAAAATCCTTCCTCCCATTGAAATCGTCTAAAAATCAACAGTTACATTGCTGAAATGTTCTACCAGCAAACTTGCCAATGTGCCTGGCTCAAATGCAGTCATGTCAGATGATATGATTTTTTTAAATTACACATATCTAAAATTACTGTGCCTTACATTCGTCTGTAACACACCAGGAAGTCTGACTGAGGCGTGATCCCTGGTGTATTTCAGGTCTTTGGTGATACAGATTACATCTAGGCCAATTTGTGAGATTCCATCCTTGTGATTTCTTATTTCCTTACAAGTTAAAGTACTTTACGAAGGATATGGATGATTATTATATTTATGGAAAATGTGTCTATAATACAGCTCTTGTTATTAAATGGAAGTTGTAAACTTGTATAATCATTGTTCAATACATTTTAAATTAATGTTGATGAACTACTACTTAAGTAAAATATAAACTATGAATTATGATGTCACATACAATGAATGAATAATTAGTGTATAAACTAAGCTATTATTTACAATACACGCACGCACACACATACGTACAGATACACACATGCACGCACACAGATGTGCACACAGACGCATGCACACACATCAAATTTTTATGGCATTTTATAAACTTTTACTTTAAAGCAGAGTTATTATGCTAATTACATTAAAAGGGTTAAATAGTTTCCTTGCTTATTCATACCTTATCCCCCACCTAGGATGGTTAGCACCATAGGACAGTATGAGGTAGGAACAATTATTGTACTAGCACAAGCCCCAGCCCTGAATAACACCCTTGACATCTGTTCAGGGGATCAAGTATCGTGACCACTTTGGCTTCATCTCAAGAGAACTGACGTCAAACAGCTTCCTATGTTACGTCTTCAAGTGCTCCGATGAATCCGTGGTACGTACATACTGGTCACCTCCGTCTCAGCAAGCAACACAATCTATAATCTATAATTGTAATTTGTTGAGAACCAGTGACAAAGTAACACCAGGATACCAGAGTCTATATTGCTGAGTCATTGCACTTTATACTCAAACTGCGGTGTCATCGTGACTTGTTCACATTGATGAGTGTTAAACTTTGGCTTTTCATGAGAAGATCCAGTTAAAAGTAAAACTTCTGGAAAACAATTCAGGAAAAGAAACACAAGGCTGTCACCATTTGTTCGTTTATTGTATTAAAAAATTTGAAAATTAACAGTTCTAAGTTTTAATATACCACAATGGTAATTACTGTTATTGTGTGTACTTGGAATAAGTTTTGTTTGTGTTATCTGATGAAATGTCCTTGGAATAAGTTTTGTTTGTGTTATCTGATGAAATGTCCTTGGAATAAGTTTTGTTTGTGTTATCTGATGAAATGTCCTTGGAATAAGTTTTGTTTGTGCCCCAGGTGGAAGAGATAATGAAGACTTTGAAACAGGCCTTCAATCTGGCCTTTCAACAGACTGCCCGTAACCGCGTCATCTGTCAACTGTGTCCCATGAGACAACTGCATCAACTGTGTGTGCAGGTTAATAGTAAGTCATCAACATACTATATATATATATGCATACATTCATACATAGGTTATGTATGCAAAACATAAATATAGGTTATAGAGTCAGACCGCATTATTGCTTTGTTGGCCATGTTAATGTTTTGTCTGATTATAAGAAAAATGGACAATAAAAAATTAAGAAAAAATTCAAAACCACAATCACGTCATTGATATTCTGAACAAGTTTCATCAAAATCATGTAGTTCAAGCTCTTTTAGTAAAAAATTGACAGGTTTTGTAAAATATGCCTACCTGTGTTACAGTTAATTCTTTCAACTAAAATCACTGAAATTGGCTAAGTTGTGTATTTTTAGGTGCTTCATTCATGTGAAATATTTCTGGAAGTCTAAATGTGGTCTGACCTCTATATTTGATATAGCCAGCTAGAAAATGTAATTGTAATTAATTACAACATTTTACAATTGAATCCAAAACCTGACTTTTATACCCTGGTGCCCAATACAATGTCTGAAGACATCCCCAAAAAGTTAGAAATTCATTTGGAAGACAGCAGCACTTTCAAACTGACATTGTAAGCTTTTTCATAAACCGTTCGCTACTTAACATCACGTTTTCTGAAGCAGAACTGAAATGTAGACAGTTTACACAGTTTACAACATTAGTTCATTTTCGTAGAACCAGCTGACTGCATTTAACCACACAATCGATTAGTGGCCCAAATTTAAAATGAAACACCTGTTTTTTATAAAGCTATGGGTACCCGTGTTTAAAAATGGGCACCCAAATATGCTGAACAGAAGTTTTGTATACTATCCAGACTTGGGATCAATTTCAAAGTAATTGTAATTGAAACGACAATTCCAATTCCGGAATTGTTGTTTTGTTTTTAAAAGTAACTGGAATTTGTGAAAAAAAGTAATTGGTATCTTCAATAGTCATTAACCGAAATGTCATGGTTTTGATCTCTAGATGACGCATCTGTATAAACGGAATGCATCGCGGGATTGATTGTCGACGGAAGTACAACTTATACTCCAAATTAGAGATTTGGAAAGAATTAGTTTCAGCAAAGAATGCAACATACCAACAATAACGCTTACTGACATTAAAAAAAAATCATAGCATTAGCATCGGACTGCAAAAAATGGCTGATCTGACGTTTGAATAACTTCGAACACAATTGACCATGCATTGGCATAGATATGCGATTGTTTCATTGCATGGCAAAAGATTTGCTCAAATTATATGTTATGCTTCCGTTGAAAAATTCACACGATTTCACCTTTCTGTTAGTGTTATGTTATACACCAAGGGCGCCACTGGTTATTCTGGGTTGCCTCTATTGCTTTTCAATTACTTTTCAATCACATCATGTAACTTTTTTTATTCACATTATTTACTACAATAATCAATCAAATATAATATGTTGTTTATATTATATTTGTTTGCATTATGCGCCATAATATGGAGAAATTAAATAAAGCTCTAAAATATATGTTTTTTTTTGCATTGACTGTCTACGGTTTCTCTGTTCATGTTATTTAGATATGGAATTGATCATTGGAATTGGTATTTTGTAATCTGTATTTTTGAGTTGAAATTGGAATTGGTATTTGTAATTTGTTATTTATTATTATAATTTGTTATTTGTAGGGTTGTAGCTTGTGTATTATGTATGAGGCTGTGTAATGTGCATGAGGCTGTGTAATGTGTATGAGGCTGTGTAATGTGCATGAGGCTGTGTAATGTGTATGAGACTGTAATGTGCATGAGGCTGTGTAATGTGTATGAGGCTGTGTATTGTGTATGAGGCTGTGTAACGTGCATGAGGCTGTGTAATGTGTATGAGGCTGTGTAATGTGCATGAGGCTGTGTAATGTGTATGAGGCTGTGTAATGTGCATGAGGCTGTGTAATGTGTATGAGGCTGTGTATTGTGTATGAGGCTGTGTAATGTGCATGAGGCTGTGTAATGTGTATGAGGCTGTGTAATGTGCATGAGGCTGTGTAATGTGTATGAGGCTGTGTATTGTGTATGAGGCTGTGTATTGTGCATGAGGCTGTGTAATGTGCATGAGGCTGTGTATTGTGCATGAGGCTGTGTAATGTGCAAGAGGCTGTGTATTGTGCATGAGGCTGTGTATTGTGCATGAGGCTGTGTAATGTGCATGAGGTTGTGTATTGTGCATGAGGTTGTGTATTGTGCATGAGGTTGTGTATTGTGCATGAGGTTGTGTATTGTGCATGAGGCTGTGTATTGTGCATGAGGCTGTGTATTGTGCATGAGACTGTGTATTGTGTATGAGGCTGTGTATTGTGTATGAGGCTGTGTAATGTGCATGAGGCTGTGTATTTTGTATGAGGCTGTGTATTGTGCATGAGGCTGTGTAATGTGTATGAGGCTGTGTGATGTGCATGAGGCTGTGTATTGTGCATGAGGTTGTGTATTGTGCATGAGGCTGTGTAATGTGTATGAGGCTGTGTAATGTGCAAGAGGCTGTGTATTGTGCATGAGGCTGTGTAATGTGCATGAGGCTGTGTATTGTGCATGAGGTTGTGTAATGTGCATGAGGTTGTGTATTGTGCATGAGGCTGTGTATTGTGCATGAGACTGTGTATTGTGTATGAGGCTGTGTATTGTGTATGAGGCTGTGTATTGTGTATGTGGCTGTGTATTGTGTATGAGGCTGTGTAATGTGTATGAGGCTGTGTATTGTGCATGAGGCTGTGTAATGTGTATGAGGCTGTGTAATGTGCATGATGCTGTGTATTGTGCATGAGGTTGTGTATTGTGCATAAGGCTGTGTATTGTGTATGAGGCTGTGTATTGTGCATGAGGCTGTTTATTGTGCATGAGGTTGTGTATTGTGCATGAGACTGTGTATTGTGTATGAGGCTGTGTATGTCTGATTGAGCACTGGTGTTGTGTCAGGATTGCCGGCAGACCAAGTGAATGAACTACTTCTCAAGAGGGTTTGTCACCTGAAGGAGAAAGATCGCAGCGAGATCATCCAGAGACTGGAGGTAAGAAGACTGGATATGGACATTTACGTCCCTGTCACATTCCGTCTGGGTAGGTTTGGTAGATTGTGGTAAATGGGTTTATGATGGACGTTTTGTTTTCAAATTTCCTACCTTAAGTAAACCATATAAAATTAATTCCAATTCCATACCCTAGTGTCACCGTAGGCTAGTGTCACTATACAACATCTAATTTCTACCCTAGGCTAGTGTCACCATATATCATCTAATTTCTACCCTAGGCTAGTGTCACCATGCATCATCTAATTTCTACCCTAGGCTAGTGTCACCATATATCATCTAATTTCTACCCTAGGCTAGTGTCACCATACATCATCTAATTTCCACCATATACTAGTGTCACCATATAGCATCTAATTTCTACCCTAGACTAGTGTCACCATACAGCATTGAATTTCCACCCTAGGCTATTGTCACCATACATCATCGAATTTCCACCATAGGCTAGTGTCACCATACGTCATCTAATATCTACCATAAGCTAGCATCACCAAACATCATCTAATTTCCACCATAGGCTAGTGTCACCATACGTCATCTAATTTCCACCATAAGCTAGCGTTACCATACATCATCTAATTTCCACCCTAGGCTAGTGTCACCATATGTCATCTAATTTCCACCCTAGGCTAGTGTCACCATACGTCATCTAATTTCCACCATAGGCTAGTGTCACCATACGTCATCTAATATCCACCATAAGCTAGCATCACCAAACATCATCTAATTTCCACCCTAGGCTAGTGTCACCATACATCATCTAATTTCCACCATAGGCTAGTGTCACCATACGTCATCTAATTTCCACCATAAGCTAGCGTCACCATACGTCATCTAATTTCCACCCTAGGCTAGTGTCACCATATATCATCTAATTTCCACCCTAGGCTAGTGTCACCATACATCATCTAATTTCCACCATAAGCTAGCATCACCATACATCATCTAATTTCCACTCTAGGCTAGCGTCACCATATGTCATCTAATTTCCAATTTCCGCCATAGGCTAGCGTCAGCATACATCATTTAATTTCTACCCTAGGCTAGTGTCACCATATATCATCTAATTTCCACCCTAGGCTAGTGTCACCATGCATCATCTAATTTCCACCATAGTCTATTGTCTCCATGCATCATCTGATTTCCACCCTAGGCTAGTGTCACCATATATCATCTAATTTCCACCCTAGGCTAGTGTCACCATACATCATCTAATTTCCACCCTAGGCTAGTGTCACCATACATCATCTAATTTCCACCATAAGCTAGTGTTACCATACATCATCTAATTTCTACCCTAGGCTAGTGTCACCGTACATCATCTAATTTCTACCCTAGGCTAGTGTCACCATACATCTAATTTCCACCATCAGCTAGCGTCACCATACATCATCTAATTTCCACTCTAGGCTAGCGTCACCATACGTCATCTAATTTCCAATTTCCACCATAGGCTAGCGTCACCATACGTCATTTAATTTCTACCCTAGGTTAGTGTCACCATATATCATCTAATTTCCACCCTAGGTTAGTGTCACCATACATCTAATTTCCACCATAGTCTAGTGTCTCCATACATCATCTAATTTCCACCCTAGGCTAGTGTCACCATATATCATCTAATTTCCACCCTAGGCTAGTGTCACCATACATCATCTAATTTCCACCATAGGCAGTGTCACTATACATCATCGAATTTCCACCCTAGGCTAGTGTCACCATACGTCATCTAATTTCTACCTTAGGCTAGTGTCACCATACATCATCTAATTTCTACCCTAGGCTAGTGTCACCATACATCATCTAATTTCCACCATAAGCTAGTGTTACCATACATCATCTAATTTCCACCCTAGGCTAGTGTCACCATACGTCATCTAATTTCTACCCTAGGCTAATGTCACCACATATCATCTCGTTTCCACCCTAGGCTAGTGTCAGCATATTAGTGCCCTGCACGATCCTATAATTTGAGCCCTAGCCTGGCCCACAATTAGCAATTAGAATCCAGACCCAGCCCAGGCCCACAAAAATTAATCAAGCCCGGCCCAGGCCCACAAACTAGAATTTAGGCCCAGGCCCGACCCAGACCGTTAATGTTCGAGGCCCAGCCCATACCCATGGGCCAAAGGCGGGTAAGTTGATGGCCCACTAATTTTTTAAAAGATAAAACTTATTTATAATAAAAACGAAATACAAATAAACTGTAATACATACGCATTGTTTTATTAAATAAAAAATAATATATGAACATTGTATAATGTCTACTAGTCTGCTGTCTACCGCCATAGTGTGCTGGACGAGTTCTAGAAATCCAGCATAACCAACTGCTTCAAACGGGCGAACATCCTGAAGAAAAATAATCAACTTGCAGTCACTAGCCTGAGACAGATCAGGTTCAGACATGTGTGAATAGTACAAGTGTAAATGAATCAGTACTGGGGAAATTGTAGACACTGAACAGTAGACACTAGTTGACACAATTGAAAAATACCAACTACCAACTGGGGTGGGCAGTGGGCAGTGGGCAATGGGCAGGTCATTCAGGCAGGCAAGATTCAGAGGGAAGACAACTGGTAGGGTCAAAGGGTGATACATTGATGGTTAATCATGGCTTGGCTTCCTCTGCAAATATGTCTAAAGTAAACATTTGGGACTGGCTACTTCCAGCCAAGTGCAAAAGGCTACATTAATTAAAAAATATGCATCTGCAACATCTGTATTCTGTATAATGTGTGTGCTGTGTATGCAATACTATGCATTGCTATTATATGAAATGTCTCTATTAAAAGAATGCACATTATTAAAATTATACCATTGGAAGTCCCATTGTTGAAAAGAGGTTGAACTACATTCCAATATATAAAGCACTGGTGTCATTCATAGTTCCATACAAGGTCTCAATTTGCAACTATGTAATACTAAAGACATAATTTTAAACATTCATTAACCGGAAATACAATTTATAATCGGTTTATATTATTATTAAAATAAAAAATCTGGGTTTTGTTTTAATATTTTTATTAGGTCCAGGCCCTGCCCGGCCTGCAAAATTTTGTAGAGGCCCGGCGCAGGCCGGGCCGGGCTTGGACCCAAAGCCCGGCCCATGCAGAGCACTACCCCATATATTATTAAAATGTTTAATGACAGTCTTAGTTCAGTTTTACATCACATACATGTGGTCTGGAGACTCAGTGGCAGTGTATTAATAACTATTACGAAGTGGCTAGCGCTCTGGACCCGTAAGCACAACTGTACAGCTATTGGTCCGGCACTCTTTCCGCTTTGCCTTTGTATGTGCAGTGAGTTTGTGCACTTATACTCAGCGATACATAATGTTTGCATGCAGACGGTCAACAAATCATTAATAAACCAGGTGCTATGCACCGGAATATTATCTGATACGCTCAAATTTGACAAAGTAATGATACATCATTATTTGAAAAGTATAGCTAGGATAGGTCTCTTTTCTTCTTCAACGAGCTCAAAAGTATTAGAGACATCTTTAGTTTAGGCAGGTATATCTTCATACTTCGATGACTGACAATGAGTATGGTTTTATATATAACTGCAGTGACTGAACTGTAGCTGCTGCTGTTTTTTTTACCGTGCGCACATGAAGTGCCGCACATGAAGTGCACATGAAGTGCCGGACCAATAGCCTTTTTGCACTACGTCCGGATCCAGACCTATAGCAACAGCCTAACTATTATATGCATTTGGAAATTTTGGGGATTTTGCTCATGGTGATTTTTTTCCAGTGGAGATATTGTCCGTGGGGGATTATGTCCTCGTACCATTTGACAGATGGAGAATCCAGAGAGTGTTGCGGAGACGAATGAGGTGTTGATGGCCATTCTGCGAGAGATGTGTGAGTTGAAACAGACAGAACACACCCACATCAGTGAGACCAGCAAAGCCAAAGCACACCGCCATAACGAGGTAGAACAGCGGGGTGACCTCATCTTGCCTACTCCCATTTCACATACTGATATTATTTCCACTTCACCTACTCTGCATTAAGACAGCTCCTCTCCCACCAAATCACCCTTTATATTTTGTACTTGTAAAAAAAATTTAAGTATAAAATATGCTTTGCAAAAATACATGGTAGTTGTCTCACACTGTTTACATGGTAGTTGTCTCAGACCGCGTACATGGTAGCTGTCTCACACCACGTACATGTAGCTGTCTCAGACCGCGTACATGTAGCTGTCTCACACCGCGTACATGTAGCTGTCTCACACCACGTACATGGTAGCTGTCTCACACCACGTACATGGTAGCTGTCTCACACCACGTACATGGTAGCTGTCTCACACCGCGTACATGTAGCTGTCTCACACCACGTACATGTAGCTGTCTCAGACCGCGTACACGGTAGCTGTCTCACACCACGTACATGGTAGCTGTCTCACACCACGTACATGGTAGCTGTCTCACACCACGTACATGTAGCTGTCTCAGACCGCGTACATGGTAGCTGTCTCACACCACGTACATGTAGCTGTCTCACACTGTGCACATGGCAGCTGTCTCACACTGTGTACATGGTAGCTGTCTCACACTGTGTACATGTAGCTGTCTCACACTGTGTACATGGCAGCTGTCTCACACTGTGTACATGTAGCTGTCTCACACTGTGTATATGGCAGCTGTCTCACACTGTGTACATGTAGCTGTCTCACACTGTGTACATGGTAGCTGTCTCACACTGTGCACATGGCAGCTGTCTCACACTGTGTACATGTAGCTGTCTCACACTGTGTACATGGTAGCTGTCTCACATTGTCTACACGTAGCTGTCTCACACTGTGTACATGTAGCTGTCTCACACTGTGTACATGTAGCTGTCTCACACTGTGCATGGTAGCTGTCTCACACTGTGTACATGTAGCTGTCTCACACTGTGTACATGTAGCTGTCTCACACTGTGTACATGGTAGCTGTCTCACATTGTGTACATGTAGCTGTCTCACACTGTGTACATGTAGCTGTCTCACACTGTGTACATGTAGCTGTCTCACACTGTGTACATGTAGCTGTCTCACACTGTCTACATGTAGCTGTCTCACATTGTGTACATGTAGCTGTCTCACACTGTGTACATGGCAGCTGTCTCACACTGTGTACATGTAGCTGTCTCACACTGTGTACATGTAGCTGTCTCACACTGTGTACATGGCAGCTGTCTCACACTGTGTACATGTAGCTGTCTCACACTGTGTACATGTAGCTGTCTCACACTGTGTACATGGTAGCTATCTCACATTGTGTACATGTAGCTGTCTCACACTGTGCATGGTAGCTGTCTCACACTGTGTACATGTAGCTGTCTCACACTGTGTGCATGGTAGCTGTCTCACACTGTGTACATGTAGCTGTCTCACACTGTGTACATGTAGCTGTCTCACTGTGTACATGTAGCTGTCTCACACTGTGTGCATGGCAGCTGTCTCACACTGTGTACATGTAGCTGTCTCACACTGTGTACATGTAGCTGTCTCACACTGTGTACATGGTAGCTGTCTCACACTGTGTACATGTAGCTGTCTCACACTGTGTGCATGGTAGCTGTCTCACACTGTGTACATGTAGCTGTCTCACACTGTGTACATGTAGCTGTCTCACACTGTGTGCATGTAGCTGTCTCACACTGTGTACATGTAGCTGTCTCACACTGTGTACATGTAGCTGTCTCACACTGTGTACATGGTAGCTGTCTCACATTGTGTACATGGTAGCTGTCTCACATTGTGTACATGTAGCTGTCTCACACTGTGCATGGTAGCTGTCTCACACTGTGTACATGTAGCTGTCTCACACTGTGTACATGGTAGCTGTCTCACACCGTGTACATGTAGCTGTCTCACACTGTGTACATGTAGCTGTCTCACACTGTGTACATGTAGCTGTCTCACACTGTGTACATGTAGCTGTCTCACACTGTGTACATGGTAGCTGTCTCACACTGTGTACATGGTAGCTGTCTCACACCACGTACATGTAGCTGTCTCACACTGTGTACATGTAGCTGTCTCACACTGTGTATGTGTAGCTGTCTCACACTGTGTACATGTAGCTGTCTCACACTGTGTACATGGTAGCTGTCTCACACTGTGCATGGTTGTTGTCTCACTGTGTACACGGTAGCTGTCTCACACTGTGTACAAGTAGCTGTCTCACTGTGTACATGTAGCTGTCTCACACTGTGTACATGTAGCTGTCTCACACTGTGTACATGTAGTTGTCTCACACTGTGTACATGGTAGCTGTCTCACACTGTGTACATGGTAGCTGTCTCACACTGTGTACATGTAGCTGTCTGACACTGTGTACATGTAGCTGTCTCACACTATGTGCATGGTAGCTGTCTCACACTGTGTACCTGGTAGATGTCTCACACTGTGTACATGTAGCTGTCTCACACTGTGTACATGGTAGCTGTCTCACACTGTGTACATGGTAGCTGTCTCACACTGTGTACATGTAGCTGTCTCACACTGTGTACATGTAGCTGTCTCACACTGTGCATGGTAGCTGTCTCACACTGTATACATGGTAGCTGTCTCACACTGTGTACATGTAGCTGTCTCACACTGTGTACATGGTAGCTGTCTCACACTGTGTACACGGTAGTTGTCTCACTGTGTACACGGTAGCTGTCTCACACTGTACAAGTAGCTGTCTCACTGCGTACATGTAGCTGTCTCACACTGTGTACATGTAGCTGTCTCACACTGTGTACATGTAGCTGTCTCACACTGTGTACATGGTAGCTGTCTCACACTGTGTACATGTAGCTGTCTCACACTGTGTACATGTAGCTGTCTCACACTGTGTACATGGTAGCTGTCTTGCAGTGTGTACATGGTAGCTGTCTCACACTGTGTACAAGTAGCTGTCTCACACTGTGTACATGTAGCTGTCTCACACTGTGTACATGTAGCTGTCTCACACTGTGTACATGGTAGCTGTCTCACACTGTGTACATGTAGCTGTCTCACACTGTGTACATGTAGCTGTCTCACACTGTGTACATGGTAGCTGTCTCACACTGTGTACATGTAGCTGTCTTGCAGTGTGTACATGGTAGCTGTCTCACACTGTGTACATGTAGCTGTCTCACACTGTGTACATGTAGCTGTCTGACACTGTGTACATGTAGCTGTCTCACACTGTGTACATGGTAGCTGTCTCACACTGTGTACACGGTAGTTGTCTCACTGTGTACACGGTAGCTGTCTCACACTGTACAAGTAGCTGTCTCACTGTGTACATGTAGCTGTCTCACACTGTGTACATGTAGCTGTCTCACACTGTGTACATGTAGCTGTCTCACACTGTGTACATGGTAGCTGTCTCACACTGTGTACATGTAGCTGTCTCACACTGTGTACATGTAGCTGTCTCAAACTGTGTACATGGTAGCTGTCTTGCAGTGTGTACATGGTAGCTGTCTCACACTGTGTACAAGTAGCTGTCTCACACTGTGTACATGTAGCTGTCTGACACTGTGTACATGTAGCTGTCTCACACTGTGTACATGGTAGCTGTCTCACACTGTGTACATGTAGCTGTCTCACACTGTGTACATGTAGCTGTCTCACACTGTGTACATGTAGCTGTCTCACACTGTGTACATGGTAGCTGTCTTGCAGTGTGTACATGGTAGCTGTCTCACACTGTGTACATGTAGCTGTCTCACACTGTGTACATGTAGCTGTCTGACACTGTGTACATGTAGCTGTCTCACACTGTGTACATGGTAGCTGTCTCACACTGTACATGTAGCTGTCTCACACTGTGTACATGTAGCTGTCTCACACTGTGTACATGTAGCTGTCTCACACTGTGTACATGTAGCTGTCTCACACTGTGTACATGGTAGCTGTCTTGCAGTGTGTACATGGTAGCTGTCTCACACTGTGTACAAGTAGCTGTCTCACTGTGTACATGTAGCTGTCTCACACTGTGTACATGTAGCTGTCTCACACTGTGTACATGTAGCTGTCTCACACTGTGTACATGTAGCTGTCTGACACTGTGTACATGTAGCTGTCTCACACTGTGTACATGGTAGCTGTCTCACATTGTGTACATGTAGCTGTCTCACACTGTGTACATGTAGCTGTCTCACACTGTGTAATTGGTAGCTGTCTCACACTGTGTACATGGTAGCTGTCTCACATTGTGTACATGTAGCTGTCTCACATTGTGTACATTATAGCTGTCTCACACTGTGTACATGTAGCTGTCTCACACTGTGTACATGGTAGCTGTCTCACACTGTGTACATGGTAGCTGACTCACATTGTGTACATGTAGCTGTCTCACACTGTGTACATGTAGCTGTCTCACACTGTGTACATGGTAGCTGTCTTGCAGTGTGTACATGGTAGCTGTCTCACACTGTGTACAAGTAGCTGTCTCACTGTGTACATGTAGCTGTCTCACACTGTGTACATGTAGCTGTCTCACACTGTGTACATGTAGCTGTCTCACACTGTGTACATGTAGCTGTCTCACACTGTGTACATGTAGCTGTCTCACACTGTGTACATGGTAGCTGTCTCACACTGTGTACATGTAGCTGTCTCACACTGTGTACATGTAGCTGTCTCACACTGTGTACATGGTAGTTATATCACACTGTGTACGTGTAGCTGTCTCACACCGTGTACGTGTAGCTGTCTCACACATTGTACATGGTAGCTGTCTCACACTGTGTACATGGTAGTTGTATCACACTGTGTACATGTAGCTGTCTCACACTGTGTACATGTAGCTGTCTCACACCGTGTACATGGTAGCTGTCTCACACTGTGTACATGTCAGCTATCTCAGAATTAGTCTTAACGGTCCCACCTCAATTCATTTTTTTCGCTAGTCTCTTCAAATAAATTTAGCGAAAAATCAAGCCTGCCTAATATTCACTGCAACATGCTAGTTCATTTGTGCAAGTATGTAGTTTTTGTGAAATTATCAAACTCTATTAAATTACTTAATGTTTGGTCAAACATTAAAGGTAATGAAAATGGAAACACTGAAAACTTGGTGAAATGTTTTAACTTTGTCATGTGATAGGCGAGAGGATGGAGGTCATGCCCATGATCGGCATTGACCCACACAGTGTTTACCATTTTGGATAATCACAATTTTAAACCTTACCAGATCTAACGACTAAAGTGAATTCTTTTGATGATTTGAAAACAAATAGGCTTTTTTTATTAAATTAATTGCAGATGTTACATAATTTATTCATTGTTCACACACTACATATTTGGACATCAACGAACTGGATTTGCGATAGGCTAAATCAGTTGAGGATGGAGTTTTAAAATGGGCTACATTACAACATGTTCATACACATTTGATCATCTGTTCACCTGTCAGCACTTCCATGGTTAGGCAACATGTTCATACTCATTTGATCATCTGTTCACCTGTCAGCACTTCCATGGTTAGGCAACATGTTCATACTCATTTGATCATCTGTTCACCTGTCAGCACTTCCATGGTTAGGCAACATGTTCATACTCATTTGATCATCTGTTCACCTGTCAGCACTTCCATGGTTACGCAACATGTTCATACCCATTTGATCATCTGTTCACCTGTCAGCACTTCCATGGTTAGGCAACATTTTATCATCTGTTCACCTGTCAGCACTTCCATGGTTAGGCAACATGTTCATACTCATTTGATCATCTGTTCACCTGTCAGCACTTCCATGGTTAGGCAACATGTTCATACCCATTTGATCATCTGTTCACCTGATAGCACTTCCATGGTTAGGCAACATTTGATCATCTGTTCACCTGTCAGCACTTCCATGGTTAGGCAACATGTTCATACTCATTTGATCATCTGTTCACCTGTCAGCACTTCCATGGTTAGGCAACATGTTCATACTCATTTGATCATCTGTTCACCTGTCAGCACTTCCATGGTTAGGCAACATGTTCATACCCATTTAATCATCTGTTCACCTGTCAGCACTTCCATGTTAGGCAACATTTGATCATCTGTTCACCTGTCAGCACTTCCATGGTTAGGCAACATGTTCATACTCATTTGATCATCTGTTCACCTGTCAGCACTTCCATGGTTAGGCTTCTACTTAGCAGATTCATGTATTTACATTATGAACCATTAAGACTCCTTATTCTGAAATTGCTCAAAGTTGTTGAAAGCTGACATAATGACTGAGTGGTTGAATTGCCTTTCAGTTGGTCCAAACCAGTGCAAGTAGTCTGCTTGATTCTTCTTCATCTTGTTAACTTACCGTATTAGACATATTAAGCGTACATGCCCTAATTAGCATACACCCCCTTTTCTAATTAGCAGGGCCCATAATTATTATAATTTATTTTGTGTGAAACAACTGAAGTGGTGCCATAAACAATTGGCACCACTTTTCAGTTGTTCTACCCTAGTCACCAAATAACATCACTAGCGTGAAACAGTTATCTTACTGTCTACAGAAAAATTTTGGTGTGCCTTATAAGAACAGATTCGTTGACATTTTTCCATGGCCCAATTTTTTTCAAGCACACTACGCTTTTTAGGTCGATTATGTTATATAATTTGTCAGCCTCCCTCAGACCAACCTGTGTTACATTTGTCAGCCTCCCTCAGACCAACCTGTGTTATTACATTTGTCAGCCTCCCTCAGACCAACCTGTGTTATTACATTTGTCAGCCTCCCTCAGACCAACCTGTGTTACATTTGTCAGCCTCCCTCAGACCAACCTGTGTTACATTTGTCAGCCTCCCTCAGACCAACCTGTGTTACATTTGTCAGCCCCCTCAGACCAACCTGTGTTACATTTGTCAGCCTCCCTCAGACCAACCTGTGTTACATTTGTCAGCCTCTCTCAGACCAACCTGTGTTACATTTGTCAGCCTCTCTCAGACCAACTTGTGTTACATTTGTCAGCCTCTCTCAGACCAACCTGTGTTACATTTGTCAGCCTCTCTCAGACCAACTTGTGTTACATTTGTCAGCCTCTCTCAGACCAACTTGTGTTACATTTGTCAGCCCCCTCAGACCAACCTGTGTTACATTTGTCAGCCTCTCTCAGACCAACTTGTGTTACATTTGTCAGCCTCTCTCAGACCAACCTGTGTTACATTTGTCAGCCTCTCTCAGACCAACTTGTGTTACATTTGTCAGCCTCTCTCAGACCAACCTGTGTTACATTTGTCAGCCTCTCTCAGACCAACTTGTGTTACATTTGTCAGCCTCTCTCAGACCAACTTGTGTTATAGTGTTTCTGGTGCTAGCGGCACAAATATTTTTTAAATGTTAATATTTATTCATTCTTGTTTATTAATATTTAATATTTATTTTAATTTAGTATGATTTATTATTATATTGTTATGTAAGCATTGTGTTTTATCACTAGTAGCTTTTTAATATATTTATTTAGTTATTTGTTTATTTAGCAATTCTAAGCTGTCTTAATATGCTGAATTTATTAAAAATAATTCTTATTACTAGTACGATTTTAATATATTTATTTGTTTATTGAACAATTGCAGACTATCATATTAATTTTTAATATGTCGTGAAACACCTCGAACGATTTTGGATATATTATTATATTATTATTATATTATTATTATTATATTATTGTTATATTATTATTATATTATTATTATATTATTGTTATATTATTATTATTATATTATTATTATATTATTATTATTATATTATTGTTATATTATTATTATATTATTATTATATTATTGTTATATTATTATTGTTATATTATTATTATATTATTATTATTATATTATTGTTATATTATTATTATATTATTATTATATTATTGTTGCTAACACAGATGACCAAATCTTACGACAGTTAATACATACCAGTTGCTTATATCATCTATAACTTCTGGTTTTGGGCGGCAGCCTTGTTACATGTTGTGTTATTTTGTTAAATATATATCAGTTGTCTTGTTCCATTTCCAGTTTAATCTGGTGGAATGTGGTAAAAGTAAATCTTCCAAGTTTGATGCTTTGAGGAGTCGCGCAAAGAAATCATTGACCAATTCATTTGAAAGCTTAATTCGGGTAAGTTCTTAGTTGATTTCTTTGTGATACCTAGTTAGTTTCTGCTAGGCTAAGGAGAAAATGCAATATTAACAAAAACCTTTGCCAAAGATGTTGACATTTTAAATCAGTCACAAGTGTTACATATCAGTGACGCACACTGAAAACAGAAGTGATAGGACAAAATGTCCTGAACCTCTGAAATCAATAGAACACAATGTCCTGAGTCCACAAAAACAATAGGACATTCTACCATGAAAGATTGATTTTGGTTGCACTTCGAGAGACTTGAGCAGTAGTAGTAACTAGTTCAGCACACAGCATGCAATTCAGTGTAGTTATAAAGAACAATACTAATAAATATTAAAAGTTTTGTAGTTATTCGGTGAAGAAATGTTATTCTTCATATACAATATAATCACACAATCAGCATCACTAATGATTTGGCACATTGCTAACAAATTAGATACATGCTCATGTGCATGTCTGTAGACATGTCTAAACACACATGCACGTGCACGCTTGCATGTGTGTTTAGACATGTGTGTTTAGACATGTGTTTTTAGACATGTGCTTTGCATGTCATGTGAAGCCCCTGCACAGCTGCCCCTAGTCATAGACCAATCTTTCACATCCACTGACTGACTGGCTGGTGAGGGCGTCCACGAACAACATTCCCAACTGCCCTCGACAAAGATCTGCAGGAAGTCAGCAAGCATATTTGAAACCAGCAAGATCTAGACTGACTGAGATCGCATAACCAAAATCAATGGAAGAACTGGTATACCGAAGAACTTCAGCCAGAATAGCTTGAAAATGCCTAGTGGATAGTGACCGTACTAATGGAGCACCCATTGTTGGACAGTTTTGGTGCCAGGAGCGCCCTTAGTGGCTAGTGAATTTAAAAAAATTCGTAAAACGACACCCCTAATGCTTAACAACCAAAGTACTTTGCATTTTAAAAACATCTATTATTGTTGAAGTGCCTACTTCAATGCCATAAATAGATGACGCATTAGCATGAATTGCCAACACAGCCAAATAGCGAAAAGCCGAACTAGCAAATGAACTGCTGAGTTCTCAGTGTCCGCATTGATAAAAAAGATGGGACACTTGACCATTTTGACGATAATTTTATAGGACAAATGACCTGATCAAGGCCACATCGATAGGACATTTTCAAGTTTAATCGGTCAACAAGAAAGAGAAATGTATATGTGGAAGTGTTGATATTGGTTTACTTGTGTTTGTGGCAGGGGCGCAACAAGAAAGAGAAATGTATATGTGGAAGTGTTGATATTGGTTTACTTGTGTTTGTGGCAGGGGCGCAACAAGAAAGAGAAATGTATATGTGGAAGTGTTGATATTGGTTTACTTGTGTTTGTGGCAGGGGCGCAACAAGAAAGAGAAATGTATATGTGGAAGTGTTGATATTGGTTTACTTGTGTTTGTGGCAGGGGCGCAACAAGAAAGAGAAATGTATATGTGGAAGTGTTGATATTGGTTTACTTGTGTTTGTGGCAGGGGCGCAACAAGAAAGAGAAATGTATATGTGGAAGTGTTGATATTGGTTTACTTGTGTTTGTGGCAGGGGCGCAACAAGAAAGAGAAATGTATATGTGGAAGTGTTGATATTGGTTTACTTGTGTTTGTGGCAGGGGAGCAACAAGAAAGAGAAATGTGTATGTGGAAGTGTTGATATTGGTTTACTTGTGTTTGTGGCAGGGACGCAACAAGAAAGAGAAATGTATATGTGGAAGTGTTGATATTGGTTTACTTGTGTTTGTGGCAGGGACGCAACAAGAAAGAGAAATGTATATGTGGAAGTGTTGATATTGGTTTACTTGTGTTTGTGGCAGGGGCGCAACAAGAAAGAGAAATGTATATGTGGAAGTGTTGATATTGGTTTACTTGTGTTTGTGGCAGGGGCGCAACAAGAAAGAGAAATGTATATGTGGAAGTGTTGATATTGGTTTACTTGTGTTTGTGGCAGGGGCGCAACAAGAAAGAGAAATGTATATGTGGAAGTGTTGATATTGGTTTACTTGTGTTTGTGGCAGGGGCGCAACAAGAAAGAGAAATGTATATGTGGAAGTGTTGATATTGGTTTACTTGTGTTTGTGGCAGGGGCGCAACAAGAAAGAGAAATGTGTATGTGGAAGTGTTGATATTGGTTTACTTGTGTTTGTGGCAGGGGAGCAACAAGAAAGAGAAATGTGTATGTGGAAGTGTTGATATTGGTTTACTTGTGTTTGTGGCAGGGACGCAACAAGAAAGAGAAATGTATATGTGGAAGTGTTGATATTGGTTTACTTGTGTTTGTGGCAGGGACGCAACAAGAAAGAGAAATGTATATGTGGAAGTGTTGATATTGGTTTACTTGTGTTTGTGGCAGGGGCGCAACAAGAAAGAGAAATGTATATGTGGAAGTGTTGATATTGGTTTACTTGTGTTTGTGGCAGGGGCGCAACAAGAAAGAGAAATGTATATGTGGAAGTGTTGATATTGGTTTACTTGTGTTTGTGGCAGGGACGCAACAAGAAAGAGAAATGTATATGTGGAAGTGTTGATATTGGTTTACTTGTGTTTGTGGCAGGGACGCAACAAGAAAGAGAAATGTATATGTGGAAGTGTTGATATTGGTTTACTTGTGTTTGTGGCAGGGGCGCAACAAGAAAGAGAAATGTATATGTGGAAGTGTTGATATTGGTTTACTTGTGTTTGTGGCAGGGACGCAACAAGAAAGAGAAATGTATATGTGGAAGTGTTGATATTGGTTTACTTGTGTTTGTGGCAGGGGCGCAACAAGAAAGAGAAATGTATATGTGGAAGTGTTGATATTGGTTTACTTGTGTTTGTGGCAGGGACGCAACAAGAAAGAGAAATGTATATGTGGAAGTGTTGATATTGGTTTACTTGTGTTTGTGGCAGGGGCGCAACAAGAAAGAGAAATGTATATGTGGAAGTGTTGATATTGGTTTACTTGTGTTTGTGGCAGGGGCGCAACAAGAAAGAGAAATGTATATGTGGAAGTGTTGATATTGGTTTACTTGTGTTTGTGGCAGGGACGCAACAAGAAAGAGAAATGTATATGTGGAAGTGTTGATATTGGTTTACTTGTGTTTGTGGCAGGGGCGCAACAAGAAAGAGAAATGTATATGTGGAAGTGTTGATATTGGTTTACTTGTGTTTGTGGCAGGGGCGCAACAAGAAAGAGAAATGTATATGTGGAAGTGTTGATATTGGTTTACTTGTGTTTGTGGCAGGGACGCAACAAGAAAGAGAAATGTATATGTGGAAGTGTTGATATTGGTTTACTTGTGTTTGTGGCAGGGACGCAACAAGAAAGAGAAATGTATATGTGGAAGTGTTGATATTGGTTTACTTGTGTTTGTGGCAGGGACGCAACAAGAAAGAGAAATGTATATGTGGAAGTGTTGATATTGGTTTACTTGTGTTTGTGGCAGGGACGCAACAAGAAAGAGAAATGTATATGTGGAAGTGTTGATATTGGTTTACTTGTGTTTGTGGCAGGGACGCAACAAGAAAGAGAAATGTATATGTGGAAGTGTTGATATTGGTTTACTTGTGTTTGTGGCAGGGGCGCAACAAGAAAGAGAAATGTATATGTGGAAGTGTTGATATTGGTTTACTTGTGTTTGTGGCAGGGACGCAACAAGAAAGAGAAAGGTATATGTGGAAGTGTTGATATTGGTTTACTTGTGTTTGTGGCAGGGACGCAACAAGAAAGAGAAATGTATATGTGGAAGTGTTGATATTGGTTTACTTGTGTTTGTGGCAGGGGCGCAACAAGAAAGAGAAATGTATATGTGGAAGTGTTGATATTGGTTTACTTGTGTTTGTGGCAGGGACGCAACAAGAAAGAGAAATGTATATGTGGAAGTGTTGATATTGGTTTACTTGTGTTTGTGGCAGGGACGCAACAAGAAAGAGAAATGTATATGTGGAAGTGTTGATATTGGTTTACTTGTGTTTGTGGCAGGGACGCAACAAGAAAGAGAAATGTATATGTGGAAGTGTTGATATTGGTTTACTTGTGTTTGTGGCAGGGACGCAACAAGAAAGAGAAATGTATATGTGGAAGTGTTGATATTGGTTTACTTGTGTTTGTGGCAGGGACGCAACAAGAAAGAGAAATGTATATGTGGAAGTGTTGATATTGGTTTACTTGTGTTTGTGGCAGGGGCGCAACAAGAAAGAGAAATGTATATGTGGAAGTGTTGATATTGGGTTACTTGTGTTTGTGGCAGGGGCGCAACAAGAAAGAGAAATGTATATGTGGAAGTGTTGATATTGGTTTACTTGTTAATTCGGCGATGCACACTGTTTCGTTTCCGTACAGGTTTTATTGGCGATAACCCGCAACAAAATACATCTGTCGAACTGCAAAGAATAATAAGAACAATAAGTTAACTTGTTAGGGCGAAGTGTATTAAATAAAGCTAACAGTAAGTCTAAGCCTAATTACGCATCATACTAGACTAACTATCAAAACTACAATAGTACTATACTTTAGAAATAACACAATTATACTGCACTGTATATAGGCGGATAGCACATAGAACGTAGCCTAACAGCGATAGGCGCACATGACCTACATAAACACGTGTAGCGGCGTGGACAATAAGCTTAGAGCTGTGCTGCTAGCGGGCCGACTTTCGCTAGATGTACGTAATACGATAGATGCTATGAAACAAACGAATCTATTACTAAGCTATGTATACATTCTAATTACTACGACAAATACAACTATGTGTACTATAAGTCAATAATCTACAGTTCTATACTCACATTTAGTGCGTGAAACAGTGGCTAAATTAGAATACGTGATACGGCGAACAGGCGCGCAGGCGAGCAGGCGATACGGCGACTGGCGAATAATGACGCGTGGTCACTGAGGCGTGTCACTAACGAGGTCAAGTCCCTAGCGGCTAAAACGTGTACAATAAACTGGGTAAACTGCCGAAACACTCCCGCCTAGCTAATTTGAAAAAAAAAAGGAAAATATAAAACATTAGCGGTAAACAGAGCAGTTTGCAATATGATAACGTTCATTTTCTTCATAAGCCGTTGCTCAATTCGTCGTCGGTGGCGATCAGGCACATCTTGTGAATAGGCCGATCATAGAGCCTTGCGTTGGCTGTTCGCACGGTAGCCTTCCGTACTAGGCCATCATCACCGGGCTGGACAGCTGTGACGACGGCACGTTCCCACAGAGCGCGTGGGGCGGCCGCGCCCTTCATCCCGGGCTCCAGTAGAAGCACCAAGTCGCCGACTTGCAGGTTCTGCCGCGAGTGAAACCACTTCGAGCGAGCGATGAGATGCGGCGGCATGTATCTCAGCCACGTCTCCCAGAACAACTGGACACGCTGATGCAGAGCTTTCACAACGTCTCGCGGATGTGGACGGTCCTCGACAACGGGCTGCGGCACCGTTGGCTGGTCGAAGGGGTGAAGAATGTCGTTGCCGGTGACCGCAGGTGACCCGACAGGATCAGGTCCGTCGGGAAACAGCGGTCTCGAGTTGATGACGTACATCACCTCCGAGAGGAAGGTCTGCCATTCCTCGAAGGTGAATCGGCGCTTGAGGTAGTTGACGGCAGCATCGAGTCCTCGGCGGCAGCTACGTATGAGGGACTCGACGACACCGTTCATGTGGCTCGTCTTCGGCACGTTGAACTGCCACTCGAAGTGTGTTCGTTCGGCAGCGAGTTCTCGCTTGAGATGCGAAACGTCCCACGAGTCGATCGCATCACGGAGCGGTCGCTGCGCCCCCTGGAAGTTCTTGCCTCGATCACTGAAGACTGTCGTCGGGTGTACACCTCGGCGTGAGACAAATCGACGCCACGCGAGTAGGAATGATTCAGTGGATGCGCTGCTGGTTAGCTCCAGGTGGACGACTCGTGTGGTAGTACACGTCACGATCATCACAGATGATTCTGTCGTAACGTTTCTGCTGACTTTTGTCTGTAGCGGTCCGAAAAAGTCAACGGCCACAGCGGCGAACGGTGGCGTACAGGGGTTTCCTCGGAAGGCAGGTAAGATGCCCATCTGTTGTTGTAGCATGGACTCCCGCCTGGTGCGACAGTACAGACATTTACTCGCCACAGACTTCAGCAGTTCTTTCCCATTGCCGATGTGGATTCCTTCCTTGGCGATGTTTGCGAGCACCACTCGGTACCCCTGGTGTAGATATCGTATGTGTTTTCGGCGAGCGTAGAGTTCGACGAGTGGACTGTTTCCTGGTAGGATGATCGGGTGGCACACATCAGGATGCAGAGGCAACTGTCCGATGCGTCCCTCGGCGCGGACAATGCCCTTGGCGTCGAGCACTGGAGCTATGCTGGCGAATGTTGAGCGACACGCGGCAAAGTCTTCTCGGAACTCCGACTGGCAGAGGAAGAAAAGCGCTTGCTGTGCGTCCTTCAGTTCTTCTGCTCCAATCGTTCTGGTATCGGCGAGGTTAACTCTCGGTTGCAGTATTCGTCTCCAGCACGCAACGTGGCGGGTAAGGCGGTCCCATTCGCTGACTTGAGCGACGAGTCGATCTGCAATGGTCATGTCGGCGATGCATACATCATTGGTGCGAACATGATGTATACGGCGGTGACGTGGCGTGCGAGCTTTCTCGTTGCGACCTTCGATTCGTGTGGCGGCTTCAATCTCAGAGTCTTGTTCGCATGTAGACTCTTGCGGCCACGTGTCTTCATGTTGACGTAAGAAGAGCGGTCCCTCATGCCAGTACTGGAGTTCACGTACTGAGAGAGGCTTCGTGAGCGCGTCGGCGGCGTTCATGTTGGACGGGACGTAGCGAAACTCGTCCATGAAGCGCGGGTGTGTGTCCTGTATCTCTTGAATACGGGCAGACACGAACGGTTTGAAGTTGGCGGAGGCAGAGCGAACCCACTTCAGGACGGTTTGCGAATCGACCCAGAAGTGTATAGAGTCGAATCCGCCCATGACGTCTTCGATGAACTTTGCGAGTCGAGACATGATGACGGCGGCCATCAACTCCAACCGTGGAATCGACTTCTTCTTCAGAGGAGCGACGAGTGCTTTCGCCATGACGAATGTGGTCGTCGTGGCGCCGTTGCTGAGTGGCCAACGTAGCCATAGAACAGCACCGTAGGCATTCGCACCTCCGTCGCTGAAGCAGTGTAGTTGCGACTTGCCGACGCTATCGTTTGGCTTCACACAACGAGGCACTTGAAACTTCACTAACTCTTGCATCTGAATCACGTGTGTGTTCCATCGCTGCTTGTCGTCGTCGTCGAGTGGTTCATCCCAAGACACACCACGGCGCCACAAGTCTTGTAGGTCGATGCGGAATGCTAACGAGACAGGCGACAGCATGCCCAGAGGATCCCATATCTTCGCGACGAGACTCAGTATCGTTCGCTTCGTTACCGGGTCAGATTCCATTTCAACATCTTTGGCCTTCAGTGAAAACAGGTCGAGTGATTTGTCCCAATGATGACCTAAGACGTCGATTGTCGGCTCATCGGGGTTGTCATCTACTGCTGCATGATTCGAATGCCACGTCTTGATGTCAAACTTCCCTCTGGCGAGGACAGCATCGACTTCGTCTCTTGCTCTGATGGCATCTTCTGCAGTGGCGGTTGAGTGGCTGATGTCATCCATGTACATCTCGTTGTCGACGATGTAGCTTCCAATCGGTTCCGATTGACGACCGATTTCAGCAAGGATTCTGACGGAGTTGATGGCGATGTCCGGTGCGGGTCGTTCCCCGAACGGTAGACGTATCCACTGGAATGCGATTGGCGGTGAGCACTCATCTCCAAATCGCCAAACGAACCGGTGAAAGATCTGGTCCGGTTCGGCAACTTCGATCTGGTTAAACATCTTCACGTCTCCCACGAGTGCGACTCGATCGCGACGCCAAGCGAGAAGACATGAGATGAGTGAGTTGAGCAGGTCGGGGCCTTTGTGAAAGCCGTCGTTGAGTGAAACGCCCTTGAACAGTGCGGCGGCGTTCCAGACGATGCGGGTCTTCGTGGTGGACTTGTCTTCTCGATAGACGGCGTGATGCTCCAGATACCAACCACGCCCGTCGTGAGTCTCTTCAATCGTGAGTGGACGTACAAATCCCTGCGTGATGAGATTTCTGATTTCGGCGTTGTATGCTTCAAGACGACCATTTCGTCTCAAGGAGTTCTCTTGCTGATACATTCTGGCAACTGTCTTCTCCTTGTTGAAAGGGAGAGCCTCAGGGTATCCATCACGCCAAGGCATGAAGACTTTGATTCTTCCTTCCTTTGTGATGGAAGTAGTTGTCTTGACGTGTAGTAAAAACTTCGATTCAGCTAGTTCCTTGTCACTGCAGATGCAGGCGGTCGTCGGCTTGACCCCCGCTACGTCGGAGTAGAACAGCTTCTTGATGTCATCTTCGATGAGTCGCTGCACGTGGTGAACTGCAGATCTAGCGACGGCTCTTGGGGGCTGTATCTGACCACCATAGAGCACCCAGCCCAACCGTGTGCAGGCTGCACTCGGTAGTTGCGCTTCGTTCGTAGGTGAGGAGATCGTGTGAAGTGTTGAGATCAGGTAGGCCTGGTCGTATCCTACCAGCAGGTCAATTTTCTCTTTCGCCAATGGAACGCAATCTCGCGCCGGTTGAAGGTACTCGTACTGTTGAAACAGGCTGCTGTCGATCGCGGGCGCGTCGTGTGCTGGCACCTTGATTCCCATGGCGTTGATGTCGTAGGCGATGCTCGCGTCTCTTTGCACCGGTCGCACGCGAAGCACGTATCTCGCACTCTTCTCAGATCTGACTCCGCCCCCTGCCACACCGTAACGGAAGACTTGATCATCGCCGGTGATGCCAAGTCGCTTTGCCAGTGAATGTCTCACGAGGGTGGTGTCACTTCCGGTGTCGAGAAAAGCGACTATCTTGTGCCACGCTCCAGTCGAGTCACGAACCTCCACGTAGGTTGACGGCGAGAACCGGCCTTGATTCCCGTGCAGGTGACCAAGGAAGGTTGGCGTTGACGTTGCGGCACCTTGCTGTGGCGTAAAACTGGCGGATGCAGGGTTCATCTGTGACGTAAGTGGCGAGGCACGACGTGTCGTTGACGTTGGCGCTGACAACTGGCGATTCGGTTGACAGTTGAGTAGTCTGTGATGTCGATCACCGCATTTGATGCATCGCTTCGGCCGTGTACAGTCGCTACTTCGGTGACGACCGTAACAGCTGAAGCAGCGTCCGTCGGTTCTGATGACATCGCGGCGTTGTGCAGGTTGCATCGCTTGAAACGCCTGGCAGTCGATAAACTTGTGGTGAACTCCGCAGCCCAAGATACACGGATCGGTAAATGACGTTCCGGTTCCGTTGACGTGATGGAGTGACGATTTCTTCTCAGTCCTGGTCGATTTGGCTGGCATCAATCGTTCACGCGCCTCTGTTTCTGCTCGTAGAAATTCGACGATTCTGTTGACGGAGAGTTGTTCTGCGGGGTGGTTCTGTCGCATCCATCGTTCACACTCGTAGTAAAGTTCTGGCTCCAGCTTGCTGCTTACGATGCGTACCACTGTGGGCGAGTCGAGTTCGCTCTCATTGCCGATTTCCGTGATTCGTCGCGCAAAGTCGGTCAATCGATCCAATACGGCTCTCATCTCTGATGCTGCATTCTGTCTGATCGGTCGAATGCCGTCCATGTCAGCGATGATTTCTTGGACTACAGCTGCCTTCGGTATCTTCTCTTCTAGCCGGCACCATACTCCGTTAGGGCCGCTCATAGCAGTGCAGCTGTCGATAGAGGCGGTCACTCGAGACGGCAGAACTGAGGCGTGCAGTATGTACATCAGCTTGTCTGCCTCCTTGCTGATACCAGCGGAGTTGAAGTATTGTTCTAGCTGCAATCGCCACGAGTAGAAATTCTTGTTTTGGCCATCCCATCTTGGCGGATGCATTCCTGTCGTGCGGATTGATGCGCTTTCTCTCGGGGTGACTAGCTTGTCGGTGATGATGCTCAGTGCTTCGAGCGTCTTGGCGAGAACGTCGGCGTTGGCGTTGGCGTCGGCGGGTTGCGTATCGTGCGTCCACCCTGTCTGCAGCTTGTCGATCTCTATTTCTCTAGCGGTGACTTCTTCAACGTTACTCTCAACATCGACGAAGCGAGCCGTTGGACGTGAGACGCCTTCTTCGTCGTCTTCTCTTGCGATGTCATTCTCCAGCAAGACGGTCTCCATCTGCACGTTGATGTTATTGAGTTCTTCAAGCAAGAGTCGTGCGCGGCGTCGAGCATCATCTACAGTGTCGGCCTGTACGTCAGCTCCTTGGCCGACAACTGCGCGCAGTCTGTTGACGCACCTCGTCAGCAGACCCTTTTTGATCGTGCGCGTCTTCTTTAGGACTTCGTAGGCCCGAACTACTTCTTCCATGGCGTAGTGTACTTTCAGTAGGCTACATAAATTTCGACTAATTCGGCGATGCACACTGTTTCGTTTCCGTACAGGTTTTATTGGCGATAACCCGCAACAAAATACATCTGTCGAACTGCAAAGAATAATAAGAACAATAAGTTAACTTGTTAGGGCGAAGTGTATTAAATAAAGCTAACAGTAAGTCTAAGCCTAATTACGCATCATACTAGACTAACTATCAAAACTACAATAGTACTATACTTTAGAAATAACACAATTATACTGCACTGTATATAGGCGGATAGCACATAGAACGTAGCCTAACAGCGATAGGCGCACATGACCTACATAAACACGTGTAGCGGCGTGGACAATAAGCTTAGAGCTGTGCTGCTAGCGGGCCGACTTTCGCTAGATGTACGTAATACGATAGATGCTATGAAACAAACGAATCTATTACTAAGCTATGTATACATTCTAATTACTACGACAAATACAACTATGTGTACTATAAGTCAATAATCTACAGTTCTATACTCACATTTAGTGCGTGAAACAGTGGCTAAATTAGAATACGTGATACGGCGAACAGGCGCGCAGGCGAGCAGGCGATACGGCGACTGGCGAATAATGACGCGTGGTCACTGAGGCGTGTCACTAACGAGGTCAAGTCCCTAGCGGCTAAAACGTGTACAATAAACTGGGTAAACTGCCGAAACATGTTTGTGGCAGGGACGCAACAAGAAAGAGAAATGTATATGTGGAAGTGTTGATATTGGTTTACTTGTGTTTGTGGCAGGGACGCAACAAGAGAAATGTATATGTGAAAGTGTTGATATTGGTTTACTTGTGTTTGTGGCAGGGGTGCAACAAGAAAGAGAAATGTATATGTGGAAGTGTTGATATTGGTTTACTTGTGTTTGTGGCAGGGGCGCAACAAGAAAGAGAAATGTATATGTGGAAGTGTTGATATTGGTTTACTTGTGTTTGTGGCAGGGGCGCAACAAGAAAGAGAAATGTATATGTGGAAGTGTTGATATTGGTTTACTTGTGTTTGTGGCAGGGACGCAACAAGAAAGAGAAATGTATATGTGGAAGTGTTGATATTGGTTTACTTGTGTTTGTGGCAGGGACGCAACAAGAAAGAGAAAGGTATATGTGGAAGTGTTTATATTGGTTTACTTGTGTTTGTGGCAGGGACGCAACAAGAAAGAGAAATGTATATGTGGAAGTGTTGATATTGGTTTACTTGTGTTTGTGGCAGGGACGCAACAAGAAAGAGAAAGGTATATGTGGAAGTGTTTATATTGGTTTACTTGTGTTTGTGGCAGGGACACAACAAGAAAGAGAAATGTATATGTGGAAGTGTTTATATTGGTTTACTTGTGTTTGTGGCAGGGGCGCAACAAGAAAGAGAAATGTATATGTGGAAGTGTTGATATTGGTTTACTTGTGTTTGTGGCAGGGACGCAACAAGAAAGAGAAAGGTATATGTGGAAGTGTTGATATTGGTTTACTTGTGGTTGTGGCAGGGACGCAACAAGAAAGAGAAATGTATATGTGGAAGTGTTGATATTGGTTTACTTGTGTTTGTGGCAGGGACGCAACAAGAAAGAGAAAGGTATATGTGGAAGTGTTGATATTGGTTTACTTGTGTTTGTGGCAGGGACGCAACAAGAAAGAGAAATGTATATGTGGAAGTGTTGATATTGGTTTACTTGTGTTTGTGGCAGGGGCGCAACAAGAAAGAGAAATGTATATGTGGAAGTGTTGATATTGGTTTACTTGTGTTTGTGGCAGGGGCGCAACAAGAAAGAGAAATGTATATGTGGAAGTGTTGATATTGGTTTACTTGTGTTTGTGGCAGGGGCGCAACAAGAAAGAGAAATGTGTATGTGGAAGTGTTGATATTGGTTTACTTGTGTTTGTGGCAGGGGCGCAACAAGAAAGAGAAATGTATATGTGGAAGTGTTGATATTGGTTTACTTGTGTTTGTGGCAGGGGCGCAACAAGAAAGAGAAATGTATATGTGGAAGTGTTTATATTGGTTTACTTGTGTTTGTGGCAGGGGCGCAACAAGAAAGAGAAATGTGTATGTGGAAGTGTTGATATTGGTTTACTTGTGTTTGTGGCAGGGGCGCAACAAGAAAGAGAAATGTATATGTGGAAGTGTTGATATTGGTTTACTTGTGTTTGTGGCAGGGGCGCAACAAGAAAGAGAAATGTATATGTGGAAGTGTTGATATTGGTTTACTTGTGTTTGTGGCAGGGGCGCAACAAGAAAGAGAAATATATATGTGGAAGTGTTTATATTGGTTTACTTGTGTTTGTGGCAGGGACACAACAAGAAAGAGAAATGTATATGTGGAAGTGTTGATATTGGTTTACTTGTGTTTGTGGCAGGGACACAACAAGAAAGAGAAATGTATATGTGGAAGTGTTGATATTGGTTTACTTGTGTTTGTGGCAGGGGCGCAACAAGAAAGAGGAACTGAGGTATCTTGGCAGAAGATGGACACTCACGGCTCAAAATAGTGTCCCTGTTGTATGTTTCTCTTTTGATATAAGTTTATCATCATAATAATTGTAGTTATGTTAGCATGAAATATATTCAAAAGCCAGTATTTCAAGTTAAGGTGGATGGGGTGGCTAATATGTAGTTATTTAAACAAAACAAAAGTCATGGTTTTGGGCCTATGCACCTATACAAGTTACTAAAATATAACCATTTGCAGCTACAATTATGAATGTCACGGCATTGGTTTAGTAGAAAAATCTTGTTGAACACGCAGCACCTTAATTTTATGGGCTGTGCCATTCTAATAGATAACCCTACGTCACAAGTGCACGTGGTTTGGTAATATTTGCTCGCCAAATGAAAATATATTTATGTACACAAAAAATCCATAAGATCTGCACAAAATCCTTACAAATTTATCCCGTCAATATGACGCAATACATCAACAAGATATATACTTTACACATCAATGGTTAACTGTCGACTTTAGAGAAAACAACACAAATTTCAACTCATCTCATTTAGTAAAAAATTTACAAAATAATCTTCATCACTTGTAATTTACAAGTGACAACAATGATTTTGTAATTTATGACACGTCAACTCTTTTGTGATAATTGTATGTCGATGACGGGCTTCGATGCCTCCGGCGCCAAACATCACTTCACTATCTGCGTGGTTTTCGTTCTTTTACAAAAAAAAATTCATAGCCACTTCACTGTCCGGAAAGAGACGCGGCGCCAGATCTGTGAAGTGGTCGGCAATTGCAGCAGGGAGGTTGTGTTCGGCCACGAAATAAGAAAACATAACCTCGGCCGCAATCACTGAGTCCAGCGTGTCGATTCGCGCCCGTTTGAAAAACATGGTCATGGGTTTCTGTTGGCGACTGGAATCGACCATCCGAACATGGAGCTTCGACTTCAAATGTTCCCGAACATCATACATTCCCGATGCCGAAACCTTAATGTCTCTTGAACAAGGAACGCACCAAGCATAATGCTCCCCGAGTTTCGATGGAGCAATCATTCCTTCAAACATTCGCCCCCAGTTTGCATGGTAAACACCAGCATACTGTTTTCGCTTTTTCGCTGGCGGTGGGCGAACATCCATCTCGTTCGAAACGAAAAACTGGTCTGATTTCAAATTCGTAATTCCGTAAGCCCGTAAAATTATGAAAAATCCATACAACGTACGGCTAATCCATAAGGGTTGGCAGGTCTGACCTATTCCTTTACTTGCCAATAGGATATCGCCATGCTGTTTGCGTCCAAACTCAACTTACGTAACATATTTTGTTTACTAAACTTGTCCTCTTTCTGACATAACATACCGTTTATTCAAGACTGTATTGTGGGGCGCGATGGCATACTGGTTAGAAGGCCGGACTCTCAATCGAGAGAACCCGGTTTCAAATCCCACTGCGGTCGCTTCGAACCTTTGGCAAGTTTTATCACCCCACGTTGCCACAGTTCACTCAGCTGTATAAATGAGTACCTGGCAATACAGACAGTGGTGGAAATGTGAACAAATAGTCTTCACGCAATTGCAGCGTGGCTGAATGCTTCCCAGAGAAGTTGAGATGGCATTGGGGGTGAAGTGTAAAGCTCTTTGAGCGGTTCTATGGACTGGATACCGCGCTGTACAAGAACATACCTTTTTTACCTTCCTTCTGTGTAACAGCAGCTCTTAACAGGTTACCCGATTTCATAGAACTGCACATGTGCTTATTGTTCAGATTCAGATATAATTTATTCAGATCTATAACAAACAAATCATACAATACAAACTCAACATACATTAACATAATATAACAATCTTATGACAATATATAAAAAACATGGAATAAGACAATATCCACAGAGTACAATTATATAGTATCAAAGTATATTGTTCTTGTGAACATGTCGGTCCTCAGTCAACTGCAGAAATTACTGGAATCTCCCACTTTAAAAACACATTCTAAGAAAAACCACTAGTCTGATATTCTTGACTTTAGTTGCACACGTTTAGTTTTTATTATCTCTTAGGTGCATGGCCCCAAAACCATGATGTTTGTTTCACTTTAAATATGACCAATAACACACTTTCAAAAGGGCAGATGTAGCAAAAGTTGTAAATTAGTACAGTGCATAAATATTTGGTTTGTTAAAGGGTGAGAGTTTGCATTAATCTCTAGACTCTTATGGATCTAGACCCTTATCATAAATCAAAAACATAAAAAATCACTGATTGTTTCTAATATGAGCATTTCCAAACTTTAGTAGATTGCAGATTTAATTATATATATATGGTATGGCGTAAACAGTAGTGCTGTTCTGATTAATCGATATCATTGACGATTTATTGGTTCATGCTTCCGCTCAAGGAATCGATCACAATCTTTTGTGATTGATAATTTTTTTAGTATAGTCATTCTGAATTTAATTCTTGTCCTGTCTCTTTAATTGATACATATTACAGGAATATAAATAGAAACTGTGATATTTATCAAATGTATTGATTAATTTATATGATCTATAATGATCGATCCGATGATCGATCATGAAAATTTTACCAGTTCCCAACACTAGCAAACAGCCACTTTTTGTGTAGTAAAAATATTGTTATTTATTTTTCATGTCAATCCCACTTCATTTATTTATGTGAACAAGTTCTTACATGTGAATTCACGTGAATGACGTCATGTTTCATGTACAGTATCATGCGAGTGTCAAATAGATTGTGTCATGCCAGTGTCATGTTGCAGATTGAGGACAAGCAGGAGGAGGAGGGCCCACGAGGCAGACGGTGGACAATTACGTCCGAAAGTAACTTACCTCAGGTATGGTGGACATTGCGTGAGGAGAATAAATATTTGATTTTATAACATAATACTTCTAAAAAATTAGTATTTAGCAGACAGTGTATTAAAATGTGATAAATGGACCTGGCTGTGGTAGAGCGCTGAACTGTCAGTCAGCAGGACCGGGGTTCAAAACCACCTGCTGCCATTTCGAAACTTAGGCAATTTCGTTCACGTGGCTTTGCCTGTGTCTTTCAGAAAAAACACTAAAGGCCGTTGTTCCCTTCTACCTGGTGTCTATGCCAGGGGAAGTAAAAAACCCCACACGGGGTAAATGTGTAACCTACTGTGGACCCCATCTCTCGTAAGCCAATGCAGAAGTATCCATGACGTGGCTCAGTCAAGCCTGCTAGCTACCTTGGAAACGGATACGATTGAAAACAAAATTTGCAAATATTGTCTATAACAGTTTTCTTTGCCATCCTATTATTGCATTTTCAAACAAGTTCAGACATTTTGAATTTTTATTTATTGCATTGCATAAAATATAATTAATTTTATTTAAAATTCTTTTGAGCCTTAAACTGTTCAGGACTGTAGTAACTCATAACTAATGTTAACCAGTGATTGAACTTAGCATATGTTGACATTTACCAACTTTAACTATCAGAATGAAGACCTAGACCAGTCATTAAAGACATCTGATGTCTGCGACGCTGTCATCTCAAACCCATCAGATGAGTGTGCACCAGAAGTTGCTTATGAAATGGGGCGGCCACGCAGTTTCACAGCGCCTTCTGGTGGCTGTGACCAGCCACCTGTGCTGTTGTCGAGCAACCACAAACAGAAACCAAGCAAGTCTGTGGTACCAAGTTTCTTCCGCATAGAGAGCTACCTCAGGTCAAAGTAGGTTACCATTTGTTGGTAGAGGACTGTTGGTGAAGAAGAGGGGGCGATGGGGGCGATGGTAATGCTGGGAAGTTGTTTATGTCGACACAAGTTTCTGTATATTTTAACTGTAGAAGTTGTGCAAACTTTGGGTGTTTTTGTATAAAAAGTTTGTTAATGTAAATAAGGCTGTATGGCTGTGATTTTGTATATTTTTCTTTGTTGAAACAAGATAAACAAAAACACTGAATACATATAGTGTCGCTCTTTCATGCGGTATGCTGAAACTAAATGTAAATAAATGAGATTGTTAGATAAAACCTTTTTGGTGTGTAACGCTAGATATTGATAAGAATTGAAATTTAATCTTTGTGGAGCATGAAATACTGGACTGTTGAATTAAATGAACTGTGCAAGTACAGTGTGTCACTAATTACAGTGTGTCGCTAAGTACAGTGTGTCACTAACTACAGTGTGTCAATAAGTACAGTGTGTCACTAAGTACAGTGTCACTAAGTACAGTGTGTCATCAAGTACAGTGTGTCACCAAGTACAGTGTGTCACTAAGTACAGTGTGTCAATAAGTACAGTGTGTCATCAAGTACAGTGTGTCGCCAAGTACAGTGTGTCGCTAAGTACAGTGTGTCACTAATTACAGTGTGTCGCTAAGTACACCGTGTCATCAAGTACAGTGTGTCACCAAGTACAGTGTGTCACTAAGTACAGTGTGTCACTAAGTACAGTGTGTCACTAAGTACAGTGTGTCATCAAGTACAGTGTGTCACCAAGTACAGTGTGTCACTAAGTACACTGTGTCATCAAGTACAGTGTGTCACCAAGTACAGTGTGTCACTAAGTACAGTGTGTCACTAAGTACAGTGTGTCATCAAGTACACTGTGTCATCAAGTACAGTGTGTCACCAAGTACAGTGTGTCACTAAGTACAGTGTGTCACCAAGTACAGTGTGTCACTAAGTACAGTGTGTCACTAAGTACAGTGTGTCACTAAGTGCAGTGTGTCACTAAGTGCAGTGTGTCATTAAGTACAGTGTATCACCAAGTACAGTGTGTCACTAAGTACAGTGTGTCACTAAGTACAGTGTGTCATCAAGTACAGTGTGTCATTAAGTACAGTGTGTCACTAAGTACAGTGTGTCACTAAGTACAGTGTGTCACTGTGCATTGACAGCGTGATGGCTGGAGGGAGACATTGCCCAGAAGAGGAGTCTTCCCCACTTCCACCTCAGGGGGAGTCATCCTCAGGGAGTGAGTTAGTCAGCAGGAAGAAGGGCCCAGCTCACAGACAGAAGTCATGGAGACTAGAGATCCTCAACAGGGTTGTAACCCCTGTATCCAGGGGCAACTCCTTCATTGGTGAGTTGAGGGGTGACAGGTTACCTGCCAGTTCACATCCTCCAAGAGGATTTAACAAGATTTAACAAGATTGCCATCTCGAACAACAAGTTCCAGATGGCAAGTGGACAAGGAAGCCATTGGCTTATTGAGAGTCCAACAATTTTCTCATCTATGTGTAGCCCGCCCTTATCAAATATCTGTCAATTCTATTTTTAAACATATTCACACTACTAGCATTAACACAATCATTTGGCAGTTTGTTCCATTCATTTATCACCCTCTGTGAGAAAGAGTACTTTCTCATGTCCATCCTACACTGCTCCTTAACTAATGTTGCTTTGTGTCCTCTGGTTCTACTGCCTTCTTTAAGTTTGAAGAACATATTCCTGTCAACATCCTCATAACCATTCACTATTTTAAACACTTCTGTTTGGTCTCCTCTTAGTCTCCTGGTCTCTAGTGTTGTCAAACCACATTGTAATAAGCGACTTTCGTAATTAAGGTCTCTTAATTCTGGAATCATCTTAGTTGCTCTTCGTTGTATTCTTTCTAGCTTATCTATGTCTTTTTTACGATATGGCCTCCATGCTTGAATACAATATTCCAAATGTGGTCTAACTATTGCTTTGTACAGGGGTACAATTAGATGTTTCTCCTTATACGTGATAGTTTTCCTAATTAGCCCTAGAATTTGATTTCCTTTCGAAACAGCAATCCCACATTGATCTGAAACTTTCATGTCAGCACTAAATGTTACTCCTGTAATTTTCTTGTGTGGTTCTACCTAGTACAGCATCCCCCATTTTATATTCCTCATCCATATTTCCATGTCCTATGTGTATACATTTACACTTCCCAAAATTGAATAACATTTGACATTTTTTTGACCATTTAACTAAATTTTTTTAGATCATCCTGTAAACTTTGTTTATCTGTATCATTAGTAAACTTTCTGAATACTTTTGTGTCATCTGCAAATTTGAGTACTTTGCTAGATATGTCATCCTCCAAATCATTTATATATATTAAAAACAGTATAGGGCCTAATACTGATCCCTGTGGTCTCAAAACAGATTTCCATTTTGAAATCTCACCATCTACTATTACTCTCTGTCTTCTGTGTGTAAGCCACTTTTCTATCCAGTTGATTACATCATTACCTGTGGGCTTTTAGTTTAAGTATCAATCTTTGATGTGGCACTTTATCGAAAGCTTTCTGAAAATCTAAGTAGACAACATCCACTGGTGACCCGTCATCTACCCACTTTGTAATTTCTTCCAAAAAACATAAGAGATTGGTTAGACATGACCTTGCTTTTAGGAATCCATGTTGAGATGTATTTATTAATTTATGTTTTACAAGGAATTCCACCATGTGGTCTCTCATTAATGTTTCGAGTAATTTACATACAACTGATGTTAAACTCACTGGTCTGTAATTTTCTGGCTCGATCCCTTCTTAAATAGCAGCGTAATGTTTGCTTCTTTCCATTCTGAAGGAACTATTCCTTCTTCTAGTGACAAGTTAAACAATTTTGCAAGTGGTGTACTAATTTGCTCAACAATTTCCTTAAGCAGTTTTGGTGGAGGACAGGTTACCTGACACTTCACATCCTCTAGGGGATGACAGGTTACCTGACAGTTCACGTCCTCTAGGGGATGATAGGTTACCTGACACTTCACATCCTCTAGGGGATGACAGGTTACCTGACACTTCACGTCCTCTAGGGGATGACAGGTTACCTGACAGTTCACGTCCTCTAGGGGATGACAGGTTACCTGACACTTCACATCCTCTAGGGGATGACAGGTTACCTGACACTTCACGTCCTCTAGGGGATGACAGGTTACCTGACACTTCACATCCTCTAGGGGATGACAGGTTACCTGACACTTCACATCCTCTAGGGGATGACAGGTTACCTGACAGTTCTCGTCCTCTAGGGGATGACAGGTTAGATGACAGGTTACCTGACACTTCACATCCTCTAGGGGATGACAGGTTACCTGACACTTCACGTCCTCTAGGGGATGACAGGTTACCTGACAGTTCACATCCTCTAGGGGATGACAGGTTACCTGACAGTTCACGTCCTCTAGGGGATGACAGGTTACCTGACAGTTCATGTCCTCTAGGGGATGATAGGTTACCTGACAGTTCACGTCCTCTAGAGGATGATAGGTTACCTGACAGTTCACGTCCTCTAGGGGATGACAGGTTACCTGACAGTTCACGTCCTCTAGGGGATGATAGGTTACCTGACAGTTCACGTCCTCTAGGGGATGATAGGTTACCTGACAGTTTGTATTCTCTATGGGATGGCAGGTTACCTGTCAGTTCATATTCTCTATGGGATGACAGGTTATCTGTCAGTTCATATTCTCTATGGGATGACAGGTTACCTGACACTTCACGTCCTCTAGGGGATGACAGGTTACCTGACAGTTCACGTCCTCTAGGGGATGACAGGTTACCTGACACTTCACATCCTCTAGGGGATGACAGGTTACCTGACACTTCACGTCCTCTAGGGGATGACAGGTTACCTGACACTTCACATCCTCTAGGGGATGACAGGTTACCTGACACTTCACATCCTCTAGGGGATGACAGGTTACCTGACAGTTCTCGTCCTCTAGGGGATGACAGGTTACCTGACAGTTCACGTCCTCTAGGGGATGACAGGTTACCTGACACTTCACATCCTCTAGGGGATGACAGGTTACCTGACACTTCACGTCCTCTAGGGGATGACAGGTTACCTGACAGTTCACATCCTCTAGGGGATGACAGGTTACCTGACAGTTCACGTCCTCTAGGGGATGACAGGTTACCTGACAGTTCACGTCCTCTAGGGGATGATAGGTTACCTGACAGTTCACGTCCTCTAGAGGATGATAGGTTACCTGACAGTTCACGTCCTCTAGGGGATGACAGGTTACCTGACAGTTCACGTCCTCTAGGGGATGATAGGTTACCTGACAGTTCACGTCCTCTAGGGGATGATAGGTTACCTGACAGTTTGTATTCTCTATGGGATGGCAGGTTACCTGTCAGTTCATATTCTCTATGGGATGACAGGTTATCTGTCAGTTCATATTCTCTATGGGATGCAGGTTATCTGTCAGTTTATATTCTCTATGGGATGTCAGGTTACCTGTCAGTTCATATTCTCTATGGGATGACAGGTTACTTGTCAGTTCATATTCTCTATGGGATGCTGGTTACCTGTCAGTTCATATTCTCTATGGGATGACAGGTTATCTGTCAGTTCATATTCTCTATGGGATGCAGGTTATCTGTCAGTTCATATTCTCTATGGGATGACAGGTTATGTGTCAGTTCATATTCTCTATGGGATGACAGGTTATCTGTCAGTTCATATTCTCTATGGGATGACAAGTTGTCTGTCAGTTCATATTCTCTATGGGATGGCAGGTTATCTGTCAGTTCATATTCTCTATGGGGTGACAGGTTGTCTGTCAGTTCATATTCTCTATGGGATGGCAGGTTATCTGTCAGTTCATATTCTCTATGGGATGACAAGTTGTCTGTCAGTTCATATTCTCTATGGGATGGCAGGTTATCTGTCAGTTCATATTCTCTATGGGGTGACAGGTTATCTGTCAGTTCATATTCTCTATGGGATGACAAGTTGTCTGTCAGTTCATATTCTCTATGGGATGACAGGTTATCTGTCAGTTCATATTCTCTACGGGATGACAAGTTGTCTGTCAGTTCATATTCTCTATGGGATGGCAGGTTATCTGTCAGTTCATATTCTCTATGGGGTGACAGGTTGTCTGTCAGTTCATATTCTCTATGGGGTGACAGGTTATCTGTCAGTTCATATTCTCTATGGGATGGCAGGTTATCTGTCAGTTCATATTCTCTATGGGATGGCAGGTTATCTGTCAGTTCATATTCTCTATGGGATGACAAGTTGTCTGTCAGTTCATATTCTCTATGGTGTCAGGTTATCTGTCAGTTCATATTCTCTATGGGGTGACAGGTTGTCTGTCAGTTCATATTCTCTATGGGATGGCAGGTTATCTGTCAATTCATATTCTCTATGGGATGGCAGGTTATCTGTCAGTTCATATTCTCTATGGGATGGCAGGTTATCTATCAGTTCATATTCTCTATGGGGTGACAGGTTATCTGTCAGTTCATATTCTCTATGGGGTGACAGGTTATCTATCAATTCATATTCTCTATGAGATGACAGGTTATCTGTCAGTTCATATTCTCTATGGGATGTCAGGTTATCTGTCAATTCATAGATTTGAGTACTTTGCTAGATATGTCATCCTCCAAATCATTTATATATATTAAAAACAGTATAGGGCCTGATAGGTTATCTGCCAGTTCATATTCTCTATGGGATGACAGGTTATCTGTCAATTCATATTCTCTATGGGATGACAGGTTATCTGTCAGTTCAAATTCTCTATGGGATGTCAGGTTATCTGTCAATTCATATTCTCTATGGGATGACAGGTTAGCTGCCAGTTCATATTCTCTATGGAGTGGCAGATTACCTGAAAGTTCATATTCTCTATGGAGTGGCAGATTACCTGAAAGTTCATATTCTCTTTGGGATAGCAGGTTTTGCACAATTTAAATGTGTTTGTACATTTCAAGATGCTATCTCTGTTGAAGAGTCAAAACAATGGATGTCCATTTGATCTGCGCTCTGTGGTTGGTTGGATGTGTTTATTACACTAACTTCTAACACATGGACTTTCATTGTTTTGAATCCTCGACAGACGGACAGACAGACAGACAGAGAGACAGACAGGTTGTTGAAGAATCAAAACAATGAGTTCATTTTGTCTGTTGGAAGTTAGTCTGATAGACTCCAATCAATCACATGGCGCAGATCAAAATGGGCTTCCATCGTTTTGACTCTTCAACAGCGATAAATAAGTTGGTGTTTTATACATCACTGGCACTATATGAGAGGCTGTTGTTGCATGAATGCTGAAATCTGTGGTTGCATGAGTGCTGATATCTGTTGTTGCATGAGTGCTGATATCTGTTGTTGCATGAGTGCTGATATCTGTTGTTGCATGAGTGCTAATATCTGTTGTTGCATGAGTGCTGATATCTGTTGTTGCATGAGTGTTGATATCTGTTGTTGCATGAGTGCTGATATCTGTTGTTGCATAAAGTGCTGATATCTGTGGTTGCATGAGTGCTGATATATGTTGTTGCATGAGTGCTGATATCTGTTGTTGCATGAGTGCTGATATCTGTTGTTGCATGACTGCTGATATCTGTTGTTGCATGAGTGCAAATATATGTTGTTGCATGAGTGCTGATATCTGTTGTTGCATGAGTGCTGATATCTGTTGTTGCACGAGTGCTGATATCTTTTGTTGCATGAGTGCTGATATCTGTGTGTTCATTGCCAGAGTCCCCGGACTCTACGATGACTCCTGTATCTGAGGTGACTCTCACACCCACCAAGTTGTCACCACGAGAACTGCGAGACTTGTGGAAGAAGGCCATCCTTGAAGTGTTGCTTCTCATTAAGATGGAGAGAGAAAACAAGAATCTGCGAGGTGTGTATGGCTGTTTTACTTCATTGTGATAGTCAAGTGATGACCTACTTGATGTAAACCTTTTTACTCCATAGCATAGCATATTTGGGCTTATGCGAGCTTAATAGATAATTAACAGTTAGCAAGTATATTATTGTCAAAATTAAATTAAAACTTAAATAATCCAGCCAAAAGTGTTCTTTTGAACACAGAAAACAGCCTTCTTCAAGGCTAACGTAGCAAGGAGAGAACATTATAAACAACATTAATCTAACATAATTCTAACTTAATTTAAATTATGCAATGGCGTCATGCAAATGGTAGGTAAAGGCCACCAGGCATTTAGTATGCGAGAGTTGTAGCAACTGGGTAGACTTCGTCAAGTCCGGGTGTGAGAAGTCCTGGGCTGAGGTTCAGGCGGATAGTTTTAGTTTTGAGTGTGGGGGTGTGTGAAGATGAAGGGACTAGAGGTGGAAATGGAACGGCTGAGGCAGCTTGTTTTGGCATTGGTGGGAAGGGAAGAGGTGTATTGTGCTAGTGGTTCCAGTGGGGTAGTGGATGATAAAGTGGGAGGAGGCGATGGGAGAAATGCTAAGGAGAGCTCACCTCGGTCTGAGAGGAGGTAAGGTGACTGGGCATATGGGATGGACTGAGATGGGAGGGAAGGCAATGAGAGGGAAGGAGGCGGGAGCGTAGGGTATGGGAGGGAAGGCAACGGGAGCAAAGAAGATGGGAGCAAGGGAGACGGGAGGGAAGGCAACAAGAGCTTAAGATAGCCAGAAGACAGGAGGGAAAGGTGACATGTTGATGGACGAGAGGGAGATGGACAACATGCTGCCTGGTGACACGACTGCGGGACAGAATGCGACAGAAGGGATCCGACGCAAGAGCTGCTCTAAGGGGGTGATAGAGGGGGTGAGGAGCAGGGCGAGGGTGTTTGTGGAGAACTTGATAGTTAGGATGACTGACAGAATGAAACGACATGGTGGTTTGCTTTCCAGGGACAAGAATAGAGGCTGTCACAGAGAGGGTGGAACAAATCATGGGTCTGGGCAAGGGAGGATCTATTTTAGTACACCTAGGCACTAATAACGCAGAGGAGAAGGGTACAATTGCCAAAGTTAAGAAATATAGGCAGTTAGTCAGAACACTTAAGCAGACACAGTTTGAGCAGATAATTCTGTCAGGGATTTCACCAGTAATAGGAAGCAGGGGTCATGGCAAGAGTCATGGCTATCAAAATTGCAGGAGGATGGCACTTAGCAAGCAAGTCCAGGAAGTTGGGTTTGTGGCGATATTTTGTTGGGAGGGCTGACATGTTCGTGAGGGATGGGCTTCATCTAAGTGGAAAGGATGAACTCTCAGCAGCAGTCGACAGTGGTGTGGGTAGCATAACAAATATTATTGGTAGAAAACGTTGTTTAAACTAAAAGCGCAGGGGGGTATTTAGAGGTGCCTCAAACAGGACAAGAGACCATTATTACACACAAACCAGTAAGAAAACGTGTGTTTAAATGCAAGTAAATAAGAAAAACGAATTACCGTAAATTCTATTTGTAGCCGCGACTTCAATTACATTTGAAGATTATGACGGCAAAGTTGGGGTGCGGCTTTAAATACAGTAATTTGCCGAAAAAAATTGCGAAAGTTGGTTCATTGGGTTGTCAATAGTAATAGTTATTAGTGCGATAAATAACGGTTTATAATCAGTGAAAAAACGAAGTCGGATGCATCAATAAAACATTGTATTACAATTGCCACTGGTGCATAACAAATAATTACATAAGACAAAGTGTTCAAAAACTAAGGTCAAATCATGTCATAATCAAAATCACTTTCGTCGTCGCTGTCGAAGAACGCTGTCGAAGAATGCTATCAGTACTGGCATGGCGGCGTCATCCCACGTATCCGTGTCTGATTACGAGTCGTCGGCATCGCTGAACATGATTTCGTCATCGTCTGTTCCATCAAGATTGTTGGAGAAGCCGCACTTCTTGAAGCTGTATTCAATCATGGCAGATGGAATCGCACCCCACGCCTTCACGAGCCATTGTACAAGAATCTCCTTGGCTGGCGCACGACTGCAGCCACCGGGAGTGAGCGCCGTGAATCATCCAGTGCTCCCACAAGTGTCGCATCTGCTGCTTGAATGGGCGATTGTTGCTAACGTCAAGTGGCTGTACTAGCAGCGTCAGACCGCCAGGGATTACAGCAACATCGATGTCACGCATGGTTTCAGGTTTTGATGTTTTAAGCTGCGTTACTTTTATGAGGAGTTCCAAGCTTGCTGGTTTCGTCCGATTGTCAAAGTAACACCACTACCAGTGCCTCGTTGGAGTTAATTACATTTACTCTGGTACAAGTTACAGCGTTATAATCCCACACACCTGGTATTCTATGCAAGTGGTCTAGTTAACCCGCGCCAGTAAACTGTCTGTGAACTAGACCAATCTGTCAATCAGTAGACCATGGAATAGTCTCCCAAACTCTGTAATACAAGCTAGATCAATTAACTCATTTAAAAACAAACTAGACAAATTCTGGTCTACCCAGGCAGTAATATACGACTATGAATCTCCTTTAACAATAACTAATGGAACCGGAAATTATAATATAAAAATATTTGATTCTGAAGATCTGATCATGGAGGAATCAACTGGATCCTGCGATCAGAATCGTCATAAGGTAAGGTAGTAGTTCTGAGAGTAACGGTCACACCTTGCCGATTATGTAATCAACATGCATTGCCGTTCCCTCGTTGGAGACAATTGCATTTACAACAGACTGTTTTATAATCCCGTCAAAAGTTGTGTGAAGTCAGCAATGCACAACCCCAGAAACAACAGGAGAGCAAATAAACAATGTCCAGGCTTGTTGAATTGAATGCGCTAACATTTGATCAAATGCTTGTGAGTACCAGGGCAGTAGGCCAACGATGACACAACAACGACAGGAACTTTCTAAGAAATAGGTAAAACCACAATGTCCGTTCTCACCAGCTGCAGCTGATCAAGACTTCCAGTTATTACATAGTTACCGGCTGTCACTCAAACACCTTTGAAGTTGAAACAGCTGACACAACAACAGACAGACCCTGGGTAGTCTTTTTAATCTGCTGCTGTACATGCAACGTTATACATGGTTTTACATAAAACATCATACAAACAAAACTTCTCAACATATTTGAATAATTTTAGCTTTATTGTATAGCCTACATGTATGGCTACATTTCTCCCACTGGGTGTGTGGACATTCAGCCACCCAGTTATTATCTGGTGATATTTGTTTATCTTTGTTTTCCGTTTTGACGAAATTCACATAATAATATTCCCATGATTATATAATGTGATGTATTTATTATCATTGCATTACATTAAAGACTCTTAACAATAAAATTGTACCTCATTCATTCATTTATGATAATTATTAGCAAAGTTATAATTTTTTTGCAGAACCTATTTGAATTGTTCCTAATTGTGTGTGCTACGGAAATTCGTCACACGAAGCATTAAAAAAGTGTTGGCTCAAAGTCCAGGTGCGGCTTTAAAAAGGTTTTTGCCTGCAATAAACGGTGCGGAGGAAAGTCCTGGTTTATGTCAAAAGTCGCGGTGCAGCTTTAATTAGGGATGCGGCTACAAATAGAGAATTTATGGTAAACATGGTAGAAGATATTGACCCTCACATAATAGGTATAACCGAAACATGGGCCAACAAAGACATATCAGATGCTGAATTAGGACGTAAGGATACGTACTGTTTAGGAGAGATCAAATACGAAGAACTGGCAGGGGAGGTTTTTATATATTAAAGAATCTGTTCAGGCTTACAAAATTAGACAGCTATTGTATGTTGAAACATTCTAAAATATGAAATTGAGAGTATCAATGATCAATTTGTTCCCTTGAAAAAAAAGGAAAACGGTCTAGAATGAAACACTTGTCAAAAGCAACTATTACAAAAATAGAACTGCAAACAAACTACTAGTATAGAACCATTAACAACACCTTTCTACCAGACAAACTACTAGAACCATTAACAACACCTTTCTACCAGACAAACTACTAGAACCATTAACAACACCTTTCTACCAGACAAACTACTAGAACCATTAACAACACCTTTCTACCAGACAAACTACTAGAACCATTAACAACACCTTTCTACCAGACAAACTACTAGAACCATTAACAACACCTTTCTACCAGACAAACTACTAGAACCATTAACAACACCTTTCTACCAGACAAACTACTAGAACCATTAACAACACCTTTCTACCAGACAAACTACTAGAACCATTAACAACACCTTTCTACCAGACAAACTACTAGAACCATTAACAACACCTTTCTACCAGACAAACTACTAGAACCATTAACAACACCTTTCTACCAGACACAGGTGTGTACTTGCGCTTCCAGTTGTTTCAGCATTCTCCTTGTTCTCCTTGTTCTCCTTGTGCCGTGAGGGTTCCATCTAAGAGGCTGTCTTGTGATGTGTTGTGTCGGCTTTCTGAGAGCTTAGCCTATCTACCTCCACTCCACCTCATTCTCATCTTATGTTTAGCCTATCTACCTCCACTCCACCTCATTCTCATCTGATGTTTAGCCTATCTACCTCCACTCCACCTCATTCTCATCTCATGTTTAGCCTATCTACCTCCACTCCACCTCATTCTCATCTCATGTTTAGCCTATCTACCTCCACTCCACCTCATTCTCATCTCATGTTTAGCCTATCTACCTCCACTCCACCTCATTCTCATCTCATGTTTAGCCTATCTACCTCCACTCCACCTCATTCTCATCTCATGTTTAGCCTATCTACCTCCACTCCACCTCATTCTCATCTCATGTTTAGCCTATCTACCTCCACTCCACCTCATTCTCATCTCATGTTTAGCCTATCTACCTCCACTCCACCTCATTCTCATATCATGTTTAGCCTATCTACCTCCACTCCACCTCATTCTCATCTCATGTTTAGCCTATCTACCTCCACTCCACCTCATTCTCATCTCATGTTTAGCCTATCTACCTCCACTCCACCTCATTCTCATCTGATGTTTAGCCTATCTACCTCCACTCCACCTCATTCTCATCTCATGTTTAGCCTATCTTCCTCCACTCCACCTCATTCTCATCTCATGTTTAGCCTATCTACCTCCACTCCACCTCATTCTCATCTCATGTTTAGCCTATCTACCTCCACTCCACCTCATTCTCATCTCATGTTTAGCCTATCTACCTCCACTCCACCTCATTCTCATCTCATGTTTAGCCTATCTACCTCCACTCCACCTCATTCTCATCTCATGTTTAGCCTATCTACCTCCACTCCACCTCATTCTCATCTCATGTTTAGCCTATCTACCTCCACTCCACCTCATTCTCATCTGATGTTCAGTAGGTTCAAATGATAGTCAAGTCATTGTGACATTGATACGATCCTTACCGTAAAACGGTTGTGCAGTGTAAACAATGTGACTGTGCATGTGCATCCATGCACGATTGTGTATGTGAACACATGCTTGGCTGTATGTGCACACATGCATGACTATGTGCACACATGCATGACTGTACATGTGCATTCATGCATGACTGTATGTGTGCCCATGCATGATTGTATGTGCACCCATGCGTGACTGTGTATGTGCACACATGCATGATTGTGTATGTGCACACATGCATGATTGTGTATGTGTGCACATGCATGACTATATGTGCACCCATGCGTGACTGTTTGCTGCCTGCAGTTCGCCAGACTGAGGCTCAGATGAAGAGACTGAAGCTGGACTATGAAGAGATCACGCCATGTCTCAAGCCAATGACGGACGCATGGGAGGAGATGTTACGTACACCAGAGGGCATCAAGATCGACATGGACGTTATCCACGACGCAGTCAAGGACGGTAGGTATAATCACTGGCTTCATGAAACATTTCCTATCCACCTGGTATCCATCAACTATTGAACTGCTTTATGTAATGGCACATCATATACATTTTATATGGATAAAAGTTATTGACAAGATTGAATCAAGAAACGTTTGTGTTGGCAGAAATGGAAATTAATCCTCTTGTTTGATGATGTCACACGTCATGTCACACGTCATGTCACACGTCATGCACGTATTGTGCAAAGTTCGTAATTATCACTGTTTCATTAATTGCACATTTCTTATCAGTATTTATTTTAATTTTGTCCACTGTTTTTTTATGCATTAACAACCCAACATGCACCATAGGAATTGTACTTGCATATACCGACCCTGAACTAACAAAATAATTCTACTACAAACCACGTAGACATATGACAGTTGATGAAGCTTAACAGACGAGTAATTGCTTCAACATTCTCACTAAATGCCCCTGTTACAAGGAACAAATGCATGTTTATTTATGTATAACTTTGGCTGTCTGGCATGACTCACAGGTGTTCCTCGGAACAGACGTGGTGACATCTGGTGGCTACTGATGGAACAACACAAGCTGCATAGACGGAGGGGTCAACAGCCAGTGGAGGAGATGACCATTCAGTACAAGGATCTGCTTAAGCAGCTCACCTCCTACCAACACGCCATACTTATAGACCTTGGTATGTACACCTCCTGCCCACACACCATACTTGTAGACCTTGGTATGTACACCTCCTGCCAACACACCATACTTATAGACCTTGGTATGTACACCTCCTGCAACACACCATACTTATAGACCTTGGTATGTACACCTCCTGCCAACACACCATACTTATAGACCTTGGTATGTACACCTCCTGCCAACACACCATACTTATAGACCTTGGTATGTACACCTCCTACCAACACCATACTTATAGACCTTGGTATGTACACCTCCTGCCCACACACCATACTTGTAGACCTTGGTATGTACACCTCCGGCCAACACACCATACTTGTTGACCTTGGTATGTACACCTCCTGCCAACACACCATACTTATAGACCTTGGTATGTACACCTCTTGCCAACACACCATACTTATAGACCTTGGTATGTACACCTCTTGCCAACACACCATACTTATAGACCTTGGTATGTACACCTCCTGCCAACACACCATACTTATAGACCTTGGTATGTACACCTCCTACCAACACCATACTTATAGACCTTGGTATGTACACCTCCTGCCAACACGCCATACTTGTAGACCTTGGTATGTACACCTCCTGCCAACACACCATACTTATAGACCTTGGTATGTACACCTCCTACCAACACCATACTTGTAGACCTTGGTATGTACACCTCCTGCAACACACCATACTTATAGACCTTGGTATGTACACCTCCTGCCAACACACCATACTTATAGACCTTGGTATGTACACCTCCTGCCCACACACCATGCTTGTAGACCTTGGTATGTACACCTCTTGCCAACACACCATACTTATGGACCTTGGTATGTACACCTCCTGCCAACACACCATACTTGTTGACCTTGGTATGTACACCTCTTGCCAACACACCATACTTATGGACCTTGGTATGTACACCTCCTGCCAACACACCATACTTATAGACCTTGGTATGTACACCTCCTGCCAACACACCATACTTATGGACCTTGGTATGTACACCTCCTACCAACACCATACTTATAGACCTTGGTATGTACACCTCCTGCCAACACGCCATACTTATAGACTTTGGTAGGTACACCTACCAACACACCATACTTATAGACCTTTGTATGTACACCTCATACCAACACACCATACTTATATAGAGTACCAACACGCCATACCAACACTATCAGTGAGAAATTAGCCACATTATCAATCATATAAAAACATCTTTAAGATGGTTTTCATCGGGAACTTATCCCCACTGCACAAGAGTTCTGTTTCCAACATATTGAACTAATGTTTTTTGCAGGACGAACATTTCCGAGTCACCCGTACTTTGCAAGACAACTCGGGGCAGGACAGTTGTCTCTGTTCAACCTGCTCAAGGCATACTCTCTACTTGACAAACAAGTAGGCTACTGCCAGGGTCTCAGCTTTGTTGCTGGCGTCCTCCTTATGCATGTAAGCACTGCCTATGTTCCGTGATTGTTACATCTCAAAATTAGTGGGGCGCAGTGGTGGAGTGGTTAGAACATCAGACTCTCAACCGAAAGAACCTGGTTTTGAATCCTCTTCCTGCCAAGGCTGGGCAGTTTCGTTCACCCCACGTTGCTTCAGTTCACTCACTGTAGAAATGAGTACCTGGCGATTGACAGAGGTGAATGTAAGTGAAAAAATCTTCATGCAGTAATTGCGGCGAGGCTGAATCCTTCCCAGAGAAGTGTAGTTGGCGTTGGAATGAACAGGTTTGCCGGAGGTGAAGTGTGTAGCACTTTGAGCAGTCCCAATGTCTGCCAGGGGTGAAGTGTGTAACACTTTGAGCAGTCCCAAGGTCTGCCAGGGGTGAAGTGTGTAGCACTTTGAGCAGTCCCAATGTCTGCCAGGGGTGAAGTGTGTAACACTTTGAGCAGTCCCAATGTCTGCCAGGGGTGAAGTGTGTAGCACTTTGAGCAGTCCCAATGTCTGCCAGGGGTGAAGTGTGTAGCACTTTGAGCGGTCCCAATGTCTGCCAGGGGTGAAGTGTGTAGCACTTTGAGCGGTCCCAAGGTCTGCCAGGGGTGAAGTGTGTAACACTTTGAGCAGTCCCAATGTCTGCCAGGGGTGAAGTGTGTAGCACTTTGAGCAGTCCCAATGTCTGCCAGGGGTGAAGTGTGTAGCACTTTGAGCAGTCCCAATGTCTGCCAGGGGTGAAGTGTGTAGCACTTTGAGCGGTCCCAAGGTCTGCCAGGGGTGAAGTGTGTAACACTTTGAGCAGTCCCAATGTCTGCCAGGGGTGAAGTGTGTAGCACTTTGAGCAGTCCCAATGTCTGCCAGGGGTGAAGTGTGTAACACTTTGAGCAGTCCCAAGGTCTGCCAGGGGTGAAGTGTGTAGCACTTTGAGCAGTCCCAATGTCTGCCAGGGGTGAAGTGTGTAGCACTTTGAGCAGTCCCAAGGTCTGCCAGGGGTGAAGTGTGTAACACTTTGAGCAGTCCCAATGTCTGCCAGGGGTGAAGTGTGTAGCACTTTGAGCAGTCCCAAGGTCTGCCAGGGGTGAAGTGTGTAGCACTTTGAGCAGTCCCAAGGTCTGCCAGGGGTGAAGTGTGTAGCACTTTGAGCAGTCCACTATATAAAAACCTTTGCCTTTCATGTGCATTGGGTAAGATGACTAAAGGTGATAATAATTCCACCCAAAACAAATCTAAAGGTGTTGCTGCCACTAGCCTACAAGTCTTGTTGAAGACATTGCGTAAAGGTAAGTTCTTATATAGCGCCATATCCAGTCCTTGGAACGGCTCACAGTGCTTTATACTTCACCCCCTGGCAGACCTGTTTATTCCAACTCCAAAGTGACTTGTCTGGGAAGCATTCAGCCACACTGTAATTACTGCGTGAAGACTATTCATTCACAAATCCACCACTGTCTGTAACCAGGTACTCATTTATACAACTGAGTGAACTGTGGCAATGTGGGGTGAATGAAATTGCCAAAGCTTCGAAACAGCAGCGAGAGGATTCAAACCTGACTTCTCTTGATTGAGAGTTTGACGTTCTAACCATTACGCTACCTGCCACAGGTTCTCTCATCCTGTGGCCGTCATCATAACCCGTGTCAACTGTCCTTGTCATGACCTACATCAGTTTGATGTTCTAACCACTACGCTACCTGCCACAGGTTCTCTCATCTTGTGGCCGTCATCATAACCCGTGTCAACTGTCCTTGTCATGACCTACATCAGTTTGATGTTCTAACCACTACGCTACCTGCCACAGGTTCTCTCATCCTGTGGCCGTCATCATAACCCGTGTCAACTGTCCTTGTCATGACCTACATCAGTTTGATGTTCTAACCACTACGCTACCTGCCACAGGTTCTCTCATCCTGTGGCCGTCATCATAACCCGTGTCAACTGTCCTTGTCATGACCTACATCAGTTTGATGTTCTAACCACTACGCTACCTGCCACAGGTTCTCTCATCCTGTGGCCGTCATCATAACCCGTGTCAGCTGTCCTTGTCATGACCTACATCAGTTTGATGTTCTAACCACTACGCTACCTGCCACAGGTTCTCTCATCCTGTGGCCGTCATCATAACCCGTGTCAGCTCACTGTCCTTGTCATGACCTACATCAGTTTGACGTTCTAACCACTACGCTACCTGCCACAGGTTCTCTCATCCTGTGGCCGTCATCATAACCCGTGTCAACTGTCCTTGTCATGACCTACATCAGTTTGACGTTCTAACCACTACGCTACCTGCCACAGGTTCTCTCATCCTGTGGCCGTCATCATAACCCGTGTCAACTGTCCTTGTCATGACCTACATCAGTTTGATGTTCTAACCACTACGCTACCTGCCACAGGTTCTCTCATCCTGTGGCCGTCATCATAACCCGTGTCAACTGTCCTTGTCATGACCTACATCAGTTTGATGTTCTAACCACTACGCTACCTGCCACAGGTTCTCTCATCCTGTGGCCGTCATCATAACCCGTGTCAACTGTCCTTGTCATGACCTACATCAGTTTGATGTTCTAACCACTACGCTACCTGCCACAGGTTCTCTCATCCTGTGGCCGTCATCATAACCCGTGTCAGCTGTCCTTGTCATGACCTACATCAGTTTGATGTTCTAACCACTACGCTACCTGCCACAGGTTCTCTCATCCTGTGGCCGTCATCATAACCCGTGTCAACTGTCCTTGTCATGACCTACATCAGTTTGATGTTCTAACCACTACGCTACCTGCCACAGGTTCTCTCATCCTGTGGCCGTCATCATAACCCGTGTCAACTGTCCTTGTCATGACCTACATCAGTTTGATGTTCTAACCACTACGCTACCTGCCACAGGTTCTCTCATCCTGTGGCCGTCATCATAACCCGTGTCAACTGTCCTTGTCATGACCTACATCAGTTTGATGTTCTAACCACTACGCTACCTGCCACAGGTTCTCTCATCTTGTGGCCGTCATCATAACCCGTGTCAGCTCACTGTCCTTGTCATGACCTACATCAGAGTAGTGGCTGTCACAAGAATCACATTTGTGTTTTCCTCATAAGCTGATAACTGACAAAGCACAACCTGATCTCAACCACGTAATGTACGAAGAAAATTAATCATTAGTCACATGATATTTATTTCACCTGCGATGCCAGCCATCCTGGGATGTGGATATATTTTATATGCAATGCCAGCCATCCTTGGATGTGGATATATTTCACCTACAATGCCAGCCATCCTTATATATTTCACCTGTGATGCCAGCCATCCTTGGATGTGGATATATTTCACCTGTGATGCCAGCCATCCTGTGATGTGGATATATTTCACCTGCAATGCCAGCCATCCTGTGATGTGGATATATTTCACCTGCGATGCCAGCCATCCTTGGATGTGGATATATTTCACCTGTGATGCCAGCCATCCTGTGATGTGGATATATTTCACCTGTGATGCCAGCCATCCTGTGATGTGGATATATTTCACCTGCGATGCCAGCCATCCTTGGATGTGGATATATTTCACCTGCGATGCCAGCCATCCTTGGATGTGGATATATTTCACCTGTGATGCCAGCCATCCTGGGATGTGGATATATTTCACCTGCGATGCCAGCCATCCTTGGATGTGGATATATTTCACCTGTGATGCTAGCCATCCTTGGATGTGGACATATTTCACCTGTGATGCTAGCCATCCTTGGATGTGGACATATTTCACCTGCGATGCCAGCCATCCTTGGATGTGGATATATCTCACCTGCAATGCCAGCCATCCTTGGATGTGGATATATTTCACCTGCAATTCCAGCCATCCTTGGATGTGGATATATTTCACCTGCAATGCCAGCCATCCTGGGATGTGGATATATTTCACCTGTGATGCCAACCATCCTGTGATGTGGATATATTTCACCTGCAATGCCAGCCATCCTTGGATGTGGATATATTTCACCTGCGATGCCAGCCATCCTGTGATGTGGATATATTTCGCCTGCGATGCCAGCCATCCTTGGATGTGGATATATTTCACCTGCAATGCCAACCATCCTGGGATGTGGATATATTTCACCTGTGATGCCAACCATCCTGTGATGTGGATATATTTCACCTGCAATGCCAGCCATCCTTGGATGTGGATATATTTCATCTGCGATGCCAGCCATCCTGTGATGTGGATATATTTCACCTGCGATGCCAGCCATCCTGGGATGTGGATATATTTCACCTGTGATGCCAGCCATCCTGGGATGTGGATATATTTTATATGCAATGCCAGCCATCCTGGGATGTTGATATATTTCACCTGCGATGCCAGCCATCCTTAGATATGGATATATTTCACCTGCAATGCCAGCCATCCTGTGATGTGGATATATTTCACCTGCAATGCCAGCCATCCTTAGATATGGATATATTTCACCTGCAATGCCAGCCATCCTGTGATGTGGATATATTTCACCTGCAATGCCAGCCATCCTGGGATGTGGATATATTTCACCTGCAATGCCAGCCATCCTTAGATATGGATATATTTCACCTGCAATGCCAGCCATCCTGTGATGTGGATATATTTCACCTGCAATGCCAGCCATCCTTAGATATGGATATATTTCACCTGCAATGCCAGCCATCCTGGGATGTGGATATATTTCACCTGCGATGCCAGCCATCCTTAGATATGGATATATTTCACCTGCACTGCCAGCCATCCTGTGATGTGGATATATTTCACCTGCAATGCCAGCCATCCTGTGATGTGGATATATTTCACCTGCAATGCCAGCCATCCTTAGATATGAATATATTTCACCTGCAATGCCAGCCATCCTGGGATGTGGATATATTTCACCTGCAATGCCAGCCATCCTGGGATGTGGATATATTTCACCTGCAATGCCAGCCATCCTGGGATGTGGATATATTTCACCTGCAATGCCAGCCATCCTGGGATGTGGATATATTTCACCTGCGATGCCAGCCATCCTGGGATGTGGATATATTTCACCTGCGATGCCAGCCATCCTGGGATGTGGATATATTTCACCTGCAATGCCAGCCATCCTGGGATGTGGATATATTTCACCTGCAATGCCAGCCATCCTGTGATGTGGATAAATTTCACCTGCGATGCCAGCCATCCTGGGATGTGGATATATTTCACCTGCAATGCCAGCCATCCTGTGATGTGGATATATTTCACCTGCAATGCCAGCCATCCTGGGATGTGGATATATTTCACCTGCAATGCCAGCCATCCTTGGATGTGGATATAATTCATCTGCGATGCCAGCCATCCTGTGATGTGGATATATTTCACCTGCGATGCCAGCCATCCTGGGATGTGGATATATTTCACCTGCAATGCCAGCCATCCTGTGATGTGGATATATTTCACCTGCGATGCCAGCCATCCTGGGATGTGGATATATTTCACCTGCAATGCCAGCCATCCTTGGATGTGGATATATTTCATCTGCGATGCCAGCCATCCTGTGATGTGGATATATTTCACCTGCGATGCCAGCCATCCTGGGATGTGGATATATTTCACCTGCAATGCCAGCCATCCTGGGATGTGGATATATTTCACCTGCAATGCCAGCCATCCTTGGATGTGGATATATTTCATCTGCGATGCCAGCCATCCTGTGATGTGGATATATTTCACCTGCGATGCCAGCCATCCTGGGATGTGGATATATTTCACCTGCAATGCCAGCCATCCTGGGATGTGGATATATTTCACCTGCAATGCCAGCCATCCTGTGATGTGGATATATTTCACCTGCGATGCCAGCCATCCTGGGATGTGGATATATCATGTTTCTTTGATTGCGAAATGTACAGCTTCACACAAGAACTGTCATTGTAGCTAAAGCATGAATAAAACCAAAAAAAATGTATAATGTTTACTACTATAAAGCCGTTTGTGACTCTATGTGCCATCATATCTTTATCAGTTTCACATGTATGGGGCTGAAATGTTGTAGGCCTGCCCGGGGCCCTTGGGGGTGGTTTGTACATTAAGACAATTTCAAAATCCCCTTGGTGGGGGGGTATTACGAAAGAACCTTTGTGGACGTTTCATGTAGAGTACACGAGTTCATAGTTACGTACAATTGTTAACAATGGTACGCATATTTTCTACAATCATTCCTAGTTATGTGATCTATGTCAACTGTCCACATAACTTCCTAGTTATGTGATCTATGTCAACTGTCCACATAAGTTCCTAGTTATATGATATATGTCAACTGTCCACATAAGTTCCTAGTTATGTGATCTATGTCAACTGTCCACATAAGTTCCTAGTTATGTGATCTATGTCAACTGTCCACATAAGTTCCTAGTTATGTGATCTATGTCAACTGTCCACATAAGTTCCTAGTTATGTGATCTATGTCAACTGTCCACATAAGTTCCTAGTTAAGTGATCTATGTCAACTGTCCACATAAGTTCCTAGTTATGTGATCCATGTCAACCATGTAAGGTCCTTCCTGCAAGGACTCGTAAGTTCCTAGTTATGTGATCCATGTCAACTATGTAAGGTCCTTCCTGCAAGGACTCGTAAGTTCCTAGTTATGTGATCCATGTCAACCATGTAAGGTCCTTCCTGCAAGGACTCGTAAGTTCCTAGTTATGTGATCCATGTCAACTGTCTATGTAAGGTCCTTCCTGCAAGGACTCGTAAGTTCCTAGTTATGTGATCCATGTCAACTGTCCATGTAAGGGCCTTCCTGCAAGGACTCGTAAGTTCCTAGTTATGTGATCCATGTCAACCATGTAAGGTCCTTCCTGCAAGGACTCGTAAGTTCCTAGTTATGTGATCCATGTCAACTATGTAAGGTCCTTCCTGCAAGGACTCGTAAGTTCCTAGTTATGTGATCCATGTCAACCATGTAAGGTCCTTCCTGCAAGGACTCGTAAGTTCCTAGTTATGTGATCCATGTCAACTATGTAAGGTCCTTCCTGCAAGGACTCGTAAGTTCCTAGTTATGTGATCCATGTCAACTATGTAAGGTCCTTCCTGCAAGGACTCGTAAGTTCCTAGTTATGTGATCCATGTCAACCATGTAAGGTCCTTCCTGCAAAAGGACTCGTAAGTTCGTGCATTGGCTGCCTTTATTCTCGTTCAACGCCGGGCAACTCGGCCGGGGGAGGCAAAAGGGGAATGCCAGAGGGGGAGGCCAAAGGGGAAGGCCAGAGAGGGAGGTCAAAGGGAAAGGCCAGAGGGGGAGATCAAAAGGGAATGCCAGAGGGGGAGACCAAAGGGGAAGGCCAGAGAGGGAGGTCAAAGGGGAAGGCCAGAGGGGGAGGCCAAAGGGGAATGCCAAAGGGAGAGGCCAAGCTTAGTCCGCCCATTAGTTTACCATGTAGCAGCGCAACAAATACTCATGTCCCAATGCCCCCCTAAATATGCCAATGAATTCGGTTAGTATATTATAACGTTAACTGCGATCCAAATGATGTTGCTGCCTTGTGATGTGCCTACTTTCCCTCCGTGGCTGTTTCCAGATGCCTGAAGAACAGTCGTTTGAAGCCCTCCGCTACATTCTCTTTGGCCTTGGTTTCCGACAGCAGTACGAGTCAGATATGGTTTCAATGCAGGTGAAGTACAGCTCCTCCTGGTGGTGTTGGTCAGCACATCCCTTAATTCACCTCAATAATTGTACTGAATGTTTTGGTTTTTATATAGACCAATTTAGCAATATGTTAATGCAACAAAATATCACCAGTTGTTTCTAGTTGGGTCTCTTGTAACTCAGTTCAACTTTATTATCAAAAACCTTACTAGGTTACACAGCAATTGCAATGTTGCATAATGTTACATGTGTGTATACAATCAAACAAGGAGTGTTACTGGAAGATGAACTTAGAACTATTTAAAATTTCCAATGCATGGCTTGAAAAATTAAACAACTGATCCATTATTAAAGTATTTGGCCTCACAAAATAATAACTAGAAATATAGTATTGTTTAGCTTCTTGAAAAAAAGGACATTTACACAAATAATGGAACTCGTCCGCTAGATCGCCTTTTCAAAATGCCATTGTTCATGATTTGTCAAAAAATTATTTGTCCAAAATTATTTTGTACAATCAGCGCTGCTGGATGCCCCCTTTTTCCACCAGGTGGCTCCACTCTACAGTGTTCTTCATTATTTATGCTTCAATTCACAAGGTTAAACACATTTGAATGAAATGCTTTTGTTTTTAAATTTGAATCCGGCTGGTTTAGCTTGCCTTATTCCAACAGAACTGTTTACTAAGACAGGACAACAATAGTTGTCTATGTCAAATGCAATATCTTGAAAACTACTGAACCGAATGTCAAGTAATTTTTACTACTCATCAAACAAGGTTTATTCATTGGAAATGTTAGCTCAATCAACCGGTTAGTTCATTAACCCAAACCCTATGTGTAACCCAAGTTCTAACCGTTTGATTGCAAAAAAATTTTCAGGGAATAGAACTCTGATGAATAGATCACAGTGGAAAATTTATGAAAATTGGTTTAGTAGTTTTCAAGAAATTGCACTATATAGTGATATTGAAATTAATGTATGTATGTATGTATAATGGTAAACTTTGTCATGTGAACAGTCAATTCCTCTCACCGGATTGTTGTGAAATTTTAACACAGTTGTTTTCTCATCAAACATCACATTTCTAGCCAATACACATGGTTTTTGAAGAAATTATTTTTCCCCATAAAAAATTTAACACCATAGTGTTGAATATTCATGAAGATGTACATCAAGTTGGCAGACATATACGAGTAACGATTCTCTTCAAAACACAACTACATTGTATTGAGATTACTTACTCTCAATGTTTCGGCTGCCATCGGCAGCCTTCATCAGGAATTCTTGTATGGGATGGCTTGCTTGCCAAGCCAACTGGCGAGCAGAAGACGTCATCCCAGAATTCCTGATGAAGGCTATCAAAGCAGCAAAGGTGAGGTCATTACTCACAACCTGGTGTTGATTTGTCGAGTTTAGATCCAGTTGTATCAGCTTTCCCGCCTCCTGCACGACCACCACCCTGACCTATACCGCCACCTGGAGACACACGAGATTGCTCCGGTCCACTACTCCGCCGCCTGGTTTCTCACGATGTTTGCATCAGAGTTTCCACTTGCGTTTGTCTCTAGAGTGTTTGGTAAGTCTTAGTGCTGTTCCGATTAATTGATTTAGTCGATCAAGGAATCAATCACAATGTTGTGTGATTGATCATTTTTTATTGTATTCATTCTGAATTTCATTCCCTGTTCATGACAAGACAAACATGACAGGAAGAGAGAAGACTTCTGATTGGCTATTTTGACCCCTTCTCCCAATGACTGGCCAATGAAAGCCTTTGTATTATTAACACTAAATCCCATCGCAGGTTCGCGAGGTGGCAGGGAACGAACGAAATAACGAATAAGAAATAATTAGACACAAGTCTACTAGACGCAGTGCCACTGCCAATCAGCTGGATCTAATTAACAAGCGAACCACGCATGTCTATGTACATACCTCGATATTTACATATTGACTATGCCCACTAGACATGGTGAAACAGTAAATAAAACAAATAACCAACAAACTGTTTTGTTTCTCTTTCATTGATGTATTTTATTGCAGAAGTAGAAGTAGTGATATTTATCAAATATATTGAATAACTTCTGTCTATGATCGATCATGATAATTTTTTCAATTCCCAATGCTAGTAAGTCTACTGCGTGACCAGTGATTGTTGTAATCATTAAAATACCAGACTTATAAATGTCTGAAGTCCAGGCCCAGCTGTTTTTTACAGTGTCTGGGCGACACCAGTTGAGTTGATGGTCAGACAGAAGGACTTTGTACATGTGTTAGATGACTATCTGTACACGCTTGTCTGAAGTTGTCCCCGGGGTAATTGTTTGGAATTTATGCAATTTGGCACAAATTTATATCTAATTGCTCAAACTTGTAAGCCATATCCTATATAATTCCAAGGATTGTGGTAATGCGACTTTAAGTTGCTGGGCTGACAGAATGAGGCTGAGGTAAATATTTAAGTTGCTGGGCTGACAGAATGAGGTTGAGGTAAATATTTAAGTTGCTCGGTTGACAGAATGAGGATGAGGTAAATATCATAAATAAAGTTTTACATTACCAGATCAACTCGCAGTCAAAGTAGGTAGTTTTCCAATTAGCTTTACTAGCAGTAAATACCCATCCTCCAGTCAGGATAACTTAGTCATTTGTGACTATCAAGATAACAGTATTTAAACAATTTCACAGAAATATCCATCTATGCCTTGGTACTTGGTGCTGCCAGTCAATATATTGATGGCTTCTGGGAATCAAAATTACAACATGATACTAGCAGTTATAGTAACGTTTTGTAACGCCTTGCCCTTGTATTACGTAACTTGGGACAATCAAAGGAAAGAGGCATGACTTTATCAATGATTGTATGTAATTGTTCACATAACATTGCGGACAATTCAGTGTAATAACTACAAAGGGTGATTTGATTGTTTGGAGTCTTCCCGTTGCGGCTACGTCCCGTTGCGGCTACTTTATTTTCCCGTTATGGCTACTTTTTGGAAGAGCAACCAGACTAGTCCAAAACTAGTCCCGTTACGGCTAGTTTTGGAATTGGCCAGTAATTAGCCAGCTGAGGAGGGGGAGCATTGACTTTTTTGTATGTGGTTATTTGTATGTGGTTAAAACCATGAATGGTTTTATCTAGATCCATGTATTATTGTACATGGCTTCTTTGGAGTAGTGGTTGTATTACTTATAAGATCCATGTAACTGTCAGTATTGTACATGGCTTCTTTGGAGTAGTGGTTATATTACTTATAAGATCCATGTAACTGTCAGTATTGTACATGGCTTCTTTGGAGTAGTAGTTGTAATACTTATAAGATCCATGTAACTGTCAGTGTTGTACATGGCTTCTTTGGAGTAGTGGTTGTAATACTTATAAGATCCATGTAACTGTCAGTGTTGTACATGGCTTCTTTGGAGTAGTGGTTGTATTACTTATAAGATCCATGTAACTGTCAGTGTTGTACATGGCTTCTTTGGAGTAGTAGTTGTAATACTTATAAGATCCATGTAACTGTCAGTGTTGTACATGGCTTCTTTGGAGTAGTGGTTGTATTACTTATAAGATCCATGTAACTGTCAGTATTGTACATGGCTTCTTTGGAGTAGTAGTTGTAATACTTATAAGATCCATGTAACTGTCAGTGTTGTACATGGCTTCTTTGGAGTAGTGGTTGTATTACTTATAAGATCCATGTAACTGTCAGTGTTGTACATGGCTTCTTTGGAGTAGTGGTTGTATTACTTATAAGATCCATGTAACTGTCAGTGTTGTACATGGCTTCTTTGGAGTAGTGGTTGTATTACTTATAAGATCCATGTAACTGTCAGTGTTGTACATGGCTTCTTTGGAGTAGTAGTTGTAATACTTATAAGATCCATGTAACTGTCAGTGTTGTACATGGCTTCTTTGGAGTAGTGGTTGTATTACTTATAAGATCCATGTAACTGTCAGTATTGTACATGGCTTCTTTGGAGTAGTGGTTGTATTACTTATAAGATCCATGTAACTGTCAGTATTGTACATGGCTTCTTTGGAGTAGTGGTTGTATTACTTATAAGATCCATGTAACTGTCAGTGTTGTACATGGCTTCTTTGGAGTAGTAGTTGTAATACTTATAAGATCCATGTAACTGTCAGTGTTGTACATGGCTTCTTTGGAGTAGTAGTTGTAATACTTATAAGATCCATGTAACTGTCAGTGTTGTACATGGCTTCTTTGGAGTAGTAGTTGTAATACTTATAAGATCCATGTAACTGGCAGTGTTGTACATGGCTTCTTTGGAGTAGTGGTTGTAATACTTATAAGATCCATGTAACTGTCAGTGTTGTACATGGCTTCTTTGGAGTAGTGGTTGTATTACTTATAAGATCCATGTAACTGGCAGTGTTGTACATGGCTTCTTTGTAGTAGTGGTTATAATACTTATAAGATCCATGTAACTGTCAGTGTTGTACATGGCTTCTTTGGAGTAGTGGTTGTATTACTTATAAGATCCATGTAACTGGCAGTGTTGTACATGGCTTCTTTGGAGTAGTGGTTATATTACTTATAAGATCCATGTAACTGTCAGTATTGTACATGGCTTCTTTGGAGTAGTGGTTGTATTACTTATAAGATCCATGTAACTGTCAGTGTTGTACATGGCTTCTTTGGAGTAGTGGTTGTATTACTTATAAGATCCATGTAACTGTCAGTGTTGTACATGGCTTCATTGGAGTAGTAGTTGTAATACTTATAAGATCCATGTAACTGTCAGTGTTGTACATGGCTTCTTTGGAGTAGTAGTTGTAATACTTATAAGATCCATGTAACTGTCAGTGTTGTACATGGCTTCTTTGGAGTAGTGGTATTACTTATAAGATCCATGTAACTGGCAGTGTTGTACAGTAGTAGTGGTTATATTACTTATAAGATCCATGTAACTGTCAGTATTGTACATGGCTTCTTTGGAGTAGTGGTTGTATTACTTATAAGATCCATGTAACTGTCAGTGTTGTACATGGCTTCTTTGGAGTAGTAGTTGTAATACTTATAAGCTGAGACATTTTCACCATGAATCATTCTATGTGTAGTATCACAGAGATCACTGTATATGTATCTACATAATATTATTGAAGATGGATGTGGTCGAATTTGCGACAAGCAAATATCGGAAGCATTTTGTCATATACAGAAGCTACAGGTTCCGACAAGTGCTGGTGTGTACCAGATATGACTTTAAATGCAAGCTCCTTGAAGTTCACAAAACTTGTGGGTAAACATCACCCAACATCTTTGAGTTTGTGGAGGCGATGAGGAAGGAGCAGGCAGCAACAGAACTGAAGCTGGCACCACATGATGAGGAAATGTATACACATAGGACATGGAACATGGAAACATGGACGAAGAACATAAAATGGGGGATGCTGTACTAGGTAGAACCACACAAGAAAAGAACTTGGGAGTAACATTTAGTGCTGACATGAAAGTTTCAGAGCAATGTGGGATTGCTACTTCAAAAGGAAATCAAATCCTAGGGCTAATTAGGAGAACTATCACGTATAAGGAGAAACAGCTAATTGTACCCCTGTACAAAGCAATAGTTAGACCACATTTGGAATATTGTATTCAAGCATGGAGGCCGTATCGTAAAAAGGACATAGACAAGCTAGAAAGAATACAATGAAGAGCAACTAAAATGATTCCAGAATTGAGAGACCTTAGTTACGAAAGTTGCTTATTACAATGTGGTTTGACAACACTAGAGACCAGGAGACTAAGAGGACACCAAATAGAAGTGTTTAAAATAGTGAACGGTTATGAGGATGTTGATAGGAATATGTTCTTCAAACTTAAAGAAGGCAGTAGAACTAGAGGACACAAAGCAGCATTAGTTAAGGAGCAGTGTAGGTTGGACATGAGAAAGTACTCTTTCTCACAGAGGATGATAAATGAATGGAACAAACTGCCAAATGATTGTGTTAATGCTAGTAGTGTGAATATGTTTAAAAATAGAATTGACAGATATTTGATAAGGGCGGGCTACACATAGATGAGAAAATTGTTGGACTCTCGTTAAGCCAATGGCTTCCTTGTCCACTTGCCATCTGGAATGCCATTGGGATGGCAATCTTGTTAAATCTTGTTAAACATGCAGTCATACCACCACCACAGAACAAGAGGAAGTACTGGATTGTGAACCAGCGTCTGGGTCAGTTGAAACAGGAGTATGTGATGGGGGAAAGATCTGAGTTTTGTTCTTGCAGATGGACACTTAGAGTGACATTCACATGTGATTGATGACCGTTACTTGTTGATGTTAGAATGGCATTCACTTGTGACACATGACTTCATGACTTCCATTCAATGCATAATGTTGAGCATAATGTATGGAGTATCTTATACTGAGTACTCTGTACAATTAATGTAGTCATGTCTTAATAAAACTGTAATGCATACACATCATGTATTTTTATGTTGTATACCATCTGAAATAATTGATTCTCCCTTGGCTCAAGAATAGAATCAAGGAAGTAGCGGGACTAGAGTCAATGTCTAAGTAGTAGCTCCCACAACAGTAGTCATAACGGGGAAAAAAGTAGCCTTAATGGGAAGTAGCCATAACAGGAAGTAGCCCTAATGGGCCTAACTCGATTGTTTGTAGAAAGGTAATAGTAGGGTGAATTTTGAAAGTTTGATGCCCACTTTACAAAACTATACAAAACATCTACGAGGAGTAGCATAACATACATAAACATACATACATATATACACACAAACATACATACATACTTACAAACACACAAACACTTGCTGGATTATAGATTGAGATTGTTGTTTGTGTATCTGCTGCGTCTGCATATTTTCAAGCAATTTCTGCAATATGTGCATATTGGTATACTCTCAATTCTAGGTATACTCTCCATTCTAGGTATACTCTCCATTCTAGGTATACTCTCCATTCTAAGTATACTCTCCATTCTAGGTATACTCTCCATTCTAGGTGTACTCTCCATTCTAGCTATACTCTCCATTCTAGGTATACTCTCCATTCTAGGTATACTCTCCATTCTAGGTATAAGTTAGTTTCTGTACAAAGCATATGAGTTTCAGAGATATTTTTTTTTTTCAGATCTCATCTTCCTCCAAGGCATAGATGTCATCTTCAAGGTGGCGCTGGTGTTGCTTGACAACCACAAAGATTTGATTATCCAGTGCGACAGTATCGAGTCGATCATGACCTTTCTGAAGACAACTCTTCCAAACATGGGAATCATACGGATGGAGCAAGTCTTCAACCAGGTATTTTATTTTACTAAAATTATATTTAAAATAGTTTTTATTATGTCATTATTAAGTAAAATTTGGCATTCTATCTGGATATATATCTATAAATTCTCTCAGCAGTTTTGTTGATATTCAAAGATATAACTTACCCAGGGTAATTGTTATTGAAAAGCACACACTAAGCTAATGTTTCCATTTGAACTGATATTGACTGTTTTATCATCCATGTGATCAATACATTGTTCTAAATTGTGGTTATTTTGCTTCCTGTTCAAATTCATTGCAGTAATAAGTTTAATATATTATTCGTACTACTGGTACTGTTAATTGTGAGTTGTTCTCACAGTGACGTGGACACAACAGTCAGGGTTTATATAATGGGTCATCTCCATTCAGCATTCTTTTTTAGTATAAATAACATGATTTTACACCATTAAAGTAGCTGAAAAAACATGTTTCAACACATTTGTGTCTGTATAAGAGAGGGTTCATATTTTTGAAAATAATTGTTTCATGACATCAAGTTTGGATTGTAATTGAAACTGTTTGACATATACAAACCACTGCCAGGAAGAGCTGGATGAGAGCATCTTCAAACTGGTGGTTTTGCAGTGTTCATGTCTCAAACTTGACAGGCACAAACATGTTGGGGCACAGTGACACAGTGACACAGAATGTCAGACTCTCATCTCAGAGGACTGGGGTTCGAATCTTCTTGCTGCCATTTAGAAGCTTGGACAGTTTAGTTCACGCCACATTGCCTCAGTTCATTCAGCTGTATAAATGAGTAGCTATAGACATTGGTGGATATGAATGAATGAGTAGTCTTCATGCAGTAATTTTGGTTTGCTGAATGCTTCCCAGAGAAGTGAAGGTGGCGCTAGAACAAACAGGTCTGCCAGGGGTGAAGTGTAAAGTGAAGGTGGCGCTAGAACAAACAGGTCTGCCAGGGGTGAAGTGTAAAGTGAAGGTGGCGCTAGAACAAACAGGTCTGCCAGGGGTGAAGTGTAAAGTGAAGGTGGCGCTAGAATAAACAGGTCTGCCAGGGGTGAAGTGTAAAGTGAAGGTGGCGCTAGAACAAACAGGTCTGCCAGGGGTGAAGTGTAAAGTGAAGGTGGCGCTAGAACAAACAGGTCTGCCAGGGGTGAAGTGTAAAGTGAAGGTGGCGCTAGAACAAACAGGTCTGCCAGGGGTGAAGTGTAAAGTGAAGGTGGCGCTAGAACAAACAGGTCTGCCAGGGGTGAAGTGTAAAGTGAAGGTGGCGCTAGAACAAACAGGTCTGCCAGGGGTGAAGTGTAAAGTGAAGGTGGCGCTAGAACAAACAGGTCTGCCAGGGGTGAAGTGTGAAGTGAAGGTGGTGCTAGAACAAACAGGTCTGCCAGGGGTGAAGTGTGAAGTGAAGGTGGCGCTAGAACAAACAGGTCTGCCAGGGGTGAAGTGTGAAGTGAAGGTGGCGCTAGAACAAACAGGTCTGCCAGGGGTGAAGTGTAAAGGTCTTTGAATGGTCTCAAGGACTGGATACAGTGCTATATAAAAACCAACCTTTGTTATAAAATGTTTGCTGGAAAATAGTAACATTATCATAGAAGCACAGCCTTGGCCATCTTATATATGTCACATGACCAGGTTCAGGCCCCCCTGCCATGCTGCATATTAGTTAAACAGAGGTACTGGAATATTTATATTGTCCAGACTGAATTACTGCATAGTAACTAAAAAAATCATAAATTGGTATTCTCAAGCGACAAATTTTCTGAGATAAACAAAAGGTGCAACTATGTTACATAAATCTTGCACATGTTGAAATGACTACATTCAGTAATATTTCATTTTATGTAGTAACGTTTTACCTTTACGTTTTCCAGGGAAGCCTGTTATTGTATTTTTTTTTGTATTTGAATTTACTAACCAGCGGATGTGATTCTGTTAAAATTTCAGTGCAGCAGGACGAGCATTTTGATTCTACTAAACGGCCGATTCTGTTATCCATGATTCTGTTAGGTGGAGCCACTGTAGTGTTGTTGGGCTGAAGCAAGCATGTGGCAATTAAATAAATTTAATTGCGAACTTGCAAAAGTTAAGTTAACATTAACTTAACTAGTTAACCTTTGAAGCTTAATTTAACCTGTAGTGAAATTAACCGATTAACTTTAATTAATTTTCAATTGACTTATTTTTTTAAAAGTAGTTAGATTAACGTCATTCACACGTATAGATATTATATACAGGTGAAAGGTCATTGGCTCAGTGGGTAGAGGGTAAAATAGATGACCGGCTGCACAACCTATAAACTCCAGATTTACATGTAGTATAAGTCAACTTAATCATAAATAAAAAATTAACAGATTAACTTAACTAGTCAACTTTCAAAATACAAATCGCCCCATGCCTGGTCAGACATTGTTATCGTTCTGTATGTTTTGTTGCAGGTGTTTGCCCTGGATATCTCGAGCGCCCTTAAGGCATACGAGGTTGAGTACCACGTCCTACAGGAGGAGATGATCTCGTCGCCGCCCCAGTACCACAGCAGCGACGACGAGTTGCAGATCGCCAATGAAACGTTGCGCAACCAGAACGCGAAACTTATGGAGCTACTGCAGAAATGTGAGTGTAACACCTTGACTCTGGAGCAAGCGCTTCACAGCAACAAGAGTCAAGCTGACGGTCTGGAGCAGCAGCTCCACGTGCTCCACGAGAGTCACAACAAGCTCCAGTCACATGTTGACACGCTTGTACGCGAGAGGGCAGCACTGTTAAAAATTGTTGACAGGTTGCAGGCACTCGTACCAGAGGGAGCCACTGTTGCAACAGATGACGTGACAGTGTCTGGGGCAGCGACACAAAACACGCTCCAAACTCAACTCCTTGACAACATTCCAGCAGAACTGAATAACTCGCTTTCCATAATAGTGGACCATGACACAGAAAAGATGGCCGACAACAAAAAGGTCACAGGTCAAGGTCAAGGTTGTATGTTAGTTCAAGATGATGGAACAGTGATATCATAACATGGTTGCTATGTTGATGTGGATGTTGAAAAGAGATATACATTAATTGACAAAGAAACCGCCCGACTTTCTTGCATTGTTAATGCAAAATGATTTTCTCTTTAGAGGGAAGCCAATTGTGCCTGTTAGATATCCTAATAGGTTTGCCTGTTGTCTGTTTTGTTAGAAGGCAAACTGCTGTGTAGTTTGTACATCAAGTGGAGAATTGAATAAGTTAATGTTAAATATTAACAGACTCGTGTAAAAGAATATTTTATGATTTGTTCTTCATTCCAGAGGTTATAAAAGGCCACTTAGTAGTGTTTGGGGGTGGCCTCGTATAGGGCCACGGATCAGTCGGCAGTGTTTGGGGGTGGCCTCGTATAGGGCCACGGATCAGTCGGCAGTGTTTGGGGGTGGCCTCGTTATAGGGCCACGGATCAGTCGGCAGTGTTTGGGGGTGGCCTCGTATAGGGCCACGGATCAGTCGGCAGTGTTTGGGAGTGGCCTCGTATAGGGCCACGGATCAGTCGGCAGTGTTTGGGAGTGGCCTTGTATAGGGCCACAGATCAGTCGGCAGGTAGAATTATTATGTGTACGTGTTGTTGAAAGTTTCAATCACTGTCAGTTTCAAGCAAGGAGCAGTTGATATATTGTGTGCATATTCGTATGAATGTATGGTGCACAGTGTCTGGTTTTGGTTATTTCAGAGGGTTTGTAATTTATTTCAGAGTATTTGTAATTTAAGTTTTGCTTGTCTGGAGAGCCAGTACACATACCAAAAAACCCTGGTTGTGCCTTGCTTCTGATATATGACTTGGCTACAACTAAGACTCATGACGGTGGCTGCTACATGGTGGCTGCTGCATGGTGGCTGCCGCATGGTGGCTGCCGCATGGTGGCTGCCGCATGGTGGCTGCCGCATGGTGGCTGCCGCATGGTGGCTGCCGCATGGGGGCTGCCGCATGGTGGCTGCCGCATGGTGGCTGCCGCATGGTGGCTGCCGCATGGTGGCTGCCACATGCTGTCTGCTACATGCTGTCTGCTACATGCTGTCTGCTACATGCTGTCTGCTACATGCTGTCTGCTACATGCTGTCTGCTGCATGCCGTGGCTATAATTTGGGTTTTCCTTTAAATGGTTGAGCACTTGGCAGTAACTTGAACATAAGACAGTTCTAGTCTGATAGCAATCTTATTCTTGTCTTGTCATCAGCCTTTAGTCTGATCACATTATGAGGTGTTTCTTATTGACAGTTGGCTCAACTATTGACACGGTCGTTTACTGCAGACATCTGTTCTGGCAGAGTTATATTATTGAACTCTGATTTAATTGGGGACATAAATGAACTACTGAGGACAACATGCATCCTGGTAGTGACCACCCTGGTAGTGACCATCCTGGTAGTGACCACCCTGGAAGTGACCACCCTGGTAGTGACCATACTGGTAGTGACCATCCTGATAGTGACCACCCTGGTAGTGACCACCCTGGAAGTGACCACCCTGGTAGTGACCACCCTGGTAGTGATCATCCTTGTAGTGACCACCCTGGTAGTGACCACCCTGGAAGTGACCACCCTGGTAGTGACCACCCTGGTAGTGACCATCCTGGTAGTGACCACCCTGGTAGTAACCACCCTGGAAGTGACCACCCTGGTAGTGACCATCCTGGTAGTGACCACCCTGGTAGTGACCACCCTGGAAGTGACCACCCTGGTAGTGACCATCCTCGGTGCCAGCATAGAAATGTTGGTTTGTCAATAATGTACTGAAAAAGCTAGTTGATTGAGACCATTAAATTGTAGTAATCACAACGTTCAGACTAGTCAATTATTAGAGCGTTGCCGAGTGCTGGGAACAACTAGAACTAGAAAACGGCTGTGTTATCAGTTGACTGTACTAGTTAGTCATTAATATTGTTATTTACCACATCAGTCATTGTGATTTGATTTATTTTGAACTGTTTACTAAGTGAGAGGCCACCAAGCTCACCCCATCTGTTTGCTAAGTGAGAGGCCACCAAGCTCACCCCATCTGTTTACTAAGTGAGAGGCCACCAAGCTCACCCCATCTGTTTACTAAGGGAGAGGCCACTAAGCTCACCCCATCTGTTTACTAAGTGAGAGGCCACCAAGCTCACCCCATCTGTTTGCTAAGTGAGAGGCCACCTAGCTCACCCCATCTGTTTAGTAAGTGAGAGGCCACCAAGCTCACCCCATCTGTTTACTAAGTGAGAGGCCACCAAGCTCACCCCATCTGTGTACTAAGTGAGAGGCCACCAAGCTCACCCCATCTGTTTACTAAGGGAGAGGCCACCAAGCTCACCCCATCTGTTTAGTAAGTGAGAGGCCACCAAACTCACCCCATCTGTGTACTAAGTGAGAGGCCACCAAGCTCACCCCGTCTGTGTACTAAGTGAGAGGCCACCTAGCTCACCCCATCTGTTTACTAAGGGAGAGGCCACCAAGCTCACCCCATCTGTTTAGTAAGTGAGAGGCCACCAAGCTCACCCCATCTGTTTAGTAAGTGAGAGGCCACCAAGCTCACCCCATCTGTGTACTAAGTGAGAGGCCACCAAGCTCACCCCATCTGTTTAGTAAGTGAGAGGCCACCAAGCTCACCCCATCTGTTTACTAAGTGAGAGGCCACCAAGCTCACCCCATCTGTTTACTAAGTGAGAGGCCACCAAGCTCACCCCATCTGTTTACTAAGGGAGAGGCCACCAAGCTCACCCCAACTGTTTACTAAGTGAGAGGCCACCAAGCTCACCCTATCTGTTTACTAAGTGAGAGGCCACCTAGCTCACCCCATCTGTTTACTAAGTGAGAGGCCACCTAGCTCACCCCATCTGTTTACTAAGTGAGAGGCCACCAAGCTCACCCCATCTGTTTACTAAGAGAGAGGCCACCAAGCTCACCCCATCTGTTTACTAAGGGAGAGGCCACCAAGCTCACCCCAACTGTTTACTAAGTGAGAGGCCACCAAGCTCACCCCATCTGTTTACTAAGTGAGAGGCCACCTAGCTCACCCCATCTGTTTACTAAGGGAGAGGCCACCAAGCTCACCCCATCTGTTTAGTAAGTGAGAGGCCACCAAGCTCACCCCATCTGTGTACTAAGTGAGAGGCCACCAAGCTCACCCCATCTGTTTACTAAGTGAGAGGCCACCTAGCTCACCCCATCTGTTTACTAAGTGAGAGGCCACCAAGCTCACCCCATCTGTTTACTAAGTGAGAGGCCACCAAGCTCACCCCATCTGTTTACTAAGGGAGAGGCCACCAAGCTCACCCCAACTGTTTACTAAGTGAGAGGCCACCAAGCTCACCCCATCTGTTTACTAAGTGAGAGGCCACCTAGCTCACCCCATCTGTTTACTAAGGGAGAGGCCACCAAGCTCACCCCATCTGTTTAGTAAGTGAGAGGCCACCAAGCTCACCCCATCTGTGTACTAAGTGAGAGGCCACCAAGCTCACCCCATCTGTGTACTAAGTGAGAGGCCACCTAGCTCACCCCATCTGTTTACTAAGGGAGAGGCCACCAAGCTCACCCCATCTGTTTAGTAAGTGAGAGGCCACCAAGCTCACCCCATCTGTTTAGTAAGTGAGAGGCCACCAAGCTCACCCCATCTGTGTACTAAGTGAGAGGCCACCAAGCTCACCCCACCTGTTTAGTAAGTGAGAGGCCACCAAGCTCACCCCATCTGTTTACTAAGTGAGAGGCCACCAAGCTCACCCCATCTGTTTAGTAAGTGAGAGGCCACCAAGCTCACCCCATCTGTTTACTAAGTGAGAGGCCACCAAGCTCACCCCATCTGTTTAGTAAGTGAGAGGCCACCAAGCTCACCCCATCTGTTTACTAAGTGAGAGGCCACCAAGCTCACCCCATCTGTTTACTAAGGGAGAGGCCACCAAGCTCACCCCATCTGTTTACTAAGGGAGAGGCCACCAAGCTCACCCCATCTGTTTACTAAGGGAGAGGCCACCTAGCTCACCCCAGCTGTTTACTAAGGGAGAGGCCACCAAGCTCACCCCATCTGTTTACTAAGGGAGAGGCCACCAAGCTCACCCCATCTGTTTAGTAAGTGAGAGGCCACCAAGCTCACCCCATCTGTTTACTAAGGGAGAGGCCACCAAGCTCACCCCATCTGTTTACTAAGTGAGAGGCCACCAAGCTCACCCCATCTGTTTAGTAAGTGAGAGGCCACCAAGCTCACCCCATCTGTTTACTAAGTGAGAGGCCACCAAGCTCACCCCATCTGTTTAGTAAGTGAGAGGCCACCAAGCTCACCCCATCTGTGTACTAAGTGAGAGGCCACCAAGCTCACCCCATCTGTTTGCTAAGTGAGAGGCCACCAAGCTCACCCCATCTGTTTAGTAAGTGAGAGGCCACCTAGCTCACCCCATCTGTTTACTAAGGGAGAGGCCACCAAGCTCACCCCATCTGTTTACTAAGTGAGAGGCCACCTAGCTCACCCCATATGTTTACTAAGTGAGAGGCCACCAAGCTCACCCCATCTGTTTAGTAAGTGAGAGGCCACCAAGCTCACCCCATCTGTGTACTAAGTGAGAGGCCACCAAGCTCACCCCATCTGTGTACTAAGTGAGAGGCCACCAAGCTCACCCCATCTGTGTACTAAGTGAGAGGCCACCTAGCTCACCCCATCTGTTTACTAAGGGAGAGGCCACCAAGCTCACCCCATCTGTTTAGTAAGTGAGAGGCCACCAAGCTCACCCCATCTGTTTAGTAAGTGAGAGGCCACCAAGCTCACCCCATCTGTTTACTAAAGGAGAGGCCACCAAGCTCACCCCATCTGTTTACTAAGTGAGAGGCCACCAAGCTCACCCCATCTGTTTACTAAGGGAGAGGCCACCAAGCTCACCCCATCTGTTTAGTAAGTGAGAGGCCACCAAGCTCACCCCATCTGTTTAGTAAGTGAGAGGCCACCAAGCTCACCCCATCTGTTTACTAAGGGAGAGGCCACCAAGCTCACCCCATCTGTTTACTAAGTGAGAGGCCACCAAGCTCACCCCATCTGTTTACTAAGTGAGAGGCCACCAAGCTCACCCCATCTGTGTACTAAGTGAGAGGCCACCAAGCTCACCCCATCTGTTTAGTAAGTGAGAGGCCACCAAGCTCACCCCAACTGTTTACTAAGTGAGAGGCCACCAAGCTCACCCCATCTGTTTAGTAAGTGAGAGGCCACCAAGCTCACCCCATCTGTTTAGTAAGTGAGAGGCCACCAAGCTCACCCCATCTGTGTACTAAGTGAGAGGCCACCAAGCTCACCCCATCTGTTTACTAAGGGAGAGGCCACCAAGCTCACCCCATCTGTTTACTAAGTGAGAGGCCACCAAGCTCACCCCATCTGTTTACTAAGTGAGAGGCCACCTAGCTCACCCCATCTGTTTACTAAGGGAGAGGCCACCAAGCTCACCCCATCTGTTTACTAAGGGAGAGGCCACCAAGCTCACCCCATCTGTTTACTAAGGGAGAGGCCACCTAGCTCACCCCAGCTGTTTACTAAGGGAGAGGCCACCAAGCTCACCCCATCTGTTTACTAAGGGAGAGGCCACCAAGCTCACCCCATCTGTTTACTAAGTGAGAGGCCACCAAGCTCACCCCATCTGTTTAGTAAGTGAGAGGCCACCAAGCTCACCCCATCTGTTTACTAAGTGAGAGGCCACCAAGCTCACCCCATCTGTTTACTAAGTGACCCCATCTGTTTACTAAGTGAGAGGCCACCTAGCTCACCCCATCTGTTTACTAAGTGAGAGGCCACGAAGCTCACCCCATCTGTTTACTAAGTGAGAGGCCACCAAGCTCACCCCATCTGTTTACTAAGGGAGAGGCCACCAAGCTCACCCCATCTGTTTACTAAGGGAGAGGCCACCAAGCTCGCCCCATCTGTTTACTAAGGGAGAGGCCACCAAGCTCACCCCATCTGTTTACTAAGGGAGAGGCCACCAAGCTCACCCCATCTGTTTACTAAGGGAGAGGCCACCAAGCTCACCCCATCTGGGGAACCAGCAACAGTGGTACTGTTAATTATGGCGTGGACACAACAGGGTTTATATAATAGGTCATCTCCATTTAGCATTCTTTTTTTGCATAAATAACATGATTTTACATCATTGAAATAGCTATGAAAAAACGTGTTTCAACGCATTTTTTTCTACTTAAGGAAGGGTTCATATTTTTTTAATAATTGTTTCTTAGAAACAGTCTTAAGTGGAATGTTAAGAGATGCAGAACAAATGTTAACGGTTGTTTTCTGGACCCAGTTGGTCTTAGACGAGACACCGACACTTATGTCATATTTTGTTGCATTCTGTCTACTAAAGGAACAGATTTTATGTTTATTTTACTTTCATTTACTTTACTGCCTTTATTGAATGGTGATGTTGATTTGTATGATTTTATTACAATGTGATGTGTTGTTATCAGTGCAATATTGGTTATAATTTGAAGTATTATTGCTAATCTAAGGTGCTGTGTCGTATTAGCAGCTAGTAACTGTTGTGACAGTTCTGTGTGGATGTGTTCTTTTAATGTGAAAATTATTTAAATGACTGAGGGTTTACACCATACAACCTACAGAGAAACATTGTCAGGACACACAAAAGTAGATGTTAGATATATGGTATAGTTTTATAAAAAAAATCTGTGAATAGTTAACTACCGTTATTACAGTTAAACTTTTAGTTCATAGCTACAACCTACCACATATTCAAACCAGTCTATTTTAAATTCCTAATTTATTATTGTTGCATCTATAAATTAATTAATTCATAGGTATATTTTGATTGTTACGTTCCACTTGCTAAAATAACTACATCCTCAGGTAGTGTCTTTGTCAATAAATCAAATACTTTGTCGTATTTCCACAATTGAAGTTTTTAGAAATGCATGTCAAGAAAGGCACATTTGAGATATAAGCACTGAAGAGATGGGATGAAGCAGTTTATTTTAGTATTATTATTCTAACTAGTTATAATATAACTTTGCAAATGGCAGTCTAGTCATGTGACCATATCCGGGTACAGGTGTACTTGCACAGTTGATCTGCTGTTTGTTTGGATTACCAATAATTATGTATTTTCTGTTTTCTTAATTTTTCAGATTATTTTTGACAAATGAATTTGTTTTGATAATAAAGAACATTGTATTCAGTTAGTGTTTTCCAAATAAATGTGACTTGTGCAAACAGAAGTAGATTTTTTGTACCCCTGATCATTCAGTCACCAGCTTGTGCAGCTCGTCAAGTCATTTCCCTACTCCTAAAGAGTTTACAACCCTACACTTCTCATTTCTCACATACCCCACGGGGCATGCTCTATGTAGCCCTGTGGCGTTGTGTCTGGTTGGATGCCCCTCATAAAAGAACATTCCAGAAACAGGTGCAGCCTGGACAGCGAGGGACAAAGTCGCATCCCACCCACGTCGTTGACCACATAAATCACTCCGACCATATAAACGTTAGATAAGAATCATCAACAATGTATTTTATTCCAAAGTAGTTCAATGATTCGATGCAATGAGCATTGTATGGACAATGCCCCTGAACAATAACAGCTAGTTCTACCCCCCAACACAGACGGGGGGTGCAGTGGCGTATCTAGGATCTCGCAAAGGGGGCCAGATTAGTCACCCATTAGTTTACCATGTTGTGAAAATGTGGAGAAAAAATTTTAAGCCAAAGGGGGACCACGGCCCAATGCCCCCCTAAATACGCCACTGGGGTGTTGTTATCATGTGACCACTCTAAGAATACACTAAATTTGACAGATGAATGACCGTTAACTCATTATGTGTGTAGTGTAGGTGATAACATATCACATCTTTTATGTAGAAGTGCACTGAGATAGTTCACTGATAATTAAAGTGCACTGACGTAGTGCACCGAGAGGCTGAGTAGTGCACTGAACTACCTCCACAGCACTGCAGCCAGTGCCTCAAGGGGCCATTCACAACTGTAGACATTACCTACTCATACAAAGCGCACTAATTCTCATGCCCTTCCCTATATTAGTACTTTAAAAATTTTTTCTAATTTTATCAGATTGAAAAATATATATTGATGTAACAATGTCCTGACACATTTATGCGGCCAGGACAGACACTTATAACCATCAGAATCGGTTTCCCAACATTTATCTCCAAGAATTATGTTAAAGCATTGCGCTTTTCAAACAACTCCCCAGTGTTGTAGTGGTCATTTGTAGTGGTCATTTGTAGTGGTCATTTGTTTCCACGAAGTTGAACATTTACAAGAAGTTAACAGTTACGCAATTTAAAACAATAGTAGTTCTATAACACTAACTAACACTAACTGCACGGTGCTGCATATTTCGAATGAGACCAACATTTAAAAAATGTGTATGCAGGTGTTGACCCCCATCCCCTTGACCCTCCTCCCCCTTGACCCCTGTCCACCCTTTAGTACACTTTGTACAAATAGGTTAGTGTCGACATGTGAATGGTCTCTTTGTAACCACTGCTACAAAACGTTAAACGATTTCATGAATCCAATGCAACATGTATGAAACCGTGGAACAAGTCTGGTGGAGCACCAGTCTGTCCTGCCTCTAACATGTATGAAACCGTGGAACAAGTCTGGTGGAGCACCAGTCTGTCCTGCCTCTAACGTGTATGAAACCGTGGAACACGTCTGGTGGAGCACCAGTCTGTCCTGCCTCTAACGTGTATGAAACCATGGAACAAGTCTGGTGGAGCACCAGTCTGTCCTGCCTCTAACATGTATGAAACCGTGGAACAAGTCTGGTGGAGCACCAGTCTGTCCTGCCTCTAACATGTATGAAACCGTGGAACAAGTCTGGTGGAGCACCAGTCTGTCCTGCCTCTAACATGTATGAAACCGTGGAACAAGTCTGGTGGAGCACCAGTCTGTCCTGCCTCTAACGTGTATGAAACCGTGGAACACGTCTGGTGGAGCACCAGTCTGTCCTGCCTCTAACGTGTATGAAACCGTGGAACAAGTCTGGTGGAGCACCAGTCTGTCCTGCCTCTAACGTGTATGAAACCATGGAACAAGTCTGGTGGAGCACCAGTCTGTCCTGCCTCTAACATGTATGAAACCATGGAACAAGTCTGGTGGAGCACCAGTCTGTCCTGCCTCTAACATGTATGAAACCGTGGAACAAGTCTGGTGGAGCACCAGTCTGTCCTGCCTCTAACATGTATGAAACCGTGGAACAAGTCTGGTGGAGCACCAGTCTGTCCTGCCTCTAACGTGTATGAAACCGTGGAACAAGTCTGGTGGAGCACCAGTCTGTCCTGCCTCTAACGTGTATGAAACCATGGAACAAGTCTGGTGGAGCACCAGTCTGTCCTGCCTCTAACGTGTATGAAACCGTGGAACAAGTCTGGTGGAGCACCAGTCTGTCCTGCCTCTAACATGTATGAAACCATGGAACAAGTCTGGTGGAGCACCAGTCTGTCCTGCCTCTAACATGTATGAAACCGTGGAACAAGTCTGGTGGAGCACCAGTCTGTCCTGTCTCTAATGTGTATGAAACCATGGAACAAGTCTGGTGGAGCACCAGTCTGTCCTGCCTCTAACATGTATGAAACCGTGGAACAAGTCTGGTGGAGCACCAGTCTGTCCTGCCTCTAACATGTATAAAACCATGGAACAAGTCTGGTGGAGCACCAGTCTGTCCTGCCTCTAACGTGTATGAAACCATGGAACAAGTCTGGTGGAGCACCAGTCTGTCCTGTCTCTAACGTGTATGAAACCATGGAACAAGTCTGGTGGAGCACCAGTCTGTCCTGTCTCTAACGTGTATGAAACCGTGGAACAAGTCTGGTGGAGCACCAGTCTGTCCTGCCTCTAACGTGTATGAAACCATGGAACAAGTCTGGTGGAGCACCAGTCTGTCCTGTCTCTAACGTGTATGAAACCATGGAACAAGTCTGGTGGAGCACCAGTCTGTCCTGCCTCTAACATGCTGCAATAGTACACCTAGATACACGAGAGAAAACACACAGTCCCATCAAGGGGACACAGTCCAGCCTTGGGATTTGTGCCATGCAGATCATTAAAAAAACGAGATTGCATTATAACCAACACACATACGAAAATGAAAAAAATCACACTCATAAACGATGCACAAACAGACGTCAACTGGGTTGACTGCCTCGTGTGTGTCACTAACTAAGGTTGATAAGGACATGGCCTAGTATCTACACTTCGTGACTCGCACTGTTCAGTTATGTTATCACAGTTTGTGTTAATTTTTGACGACATCCCTGGCAGTGTGACACAGGAGTTTTCTGTCCAAGACAGATGACATGTCTCCTTTTAATATCACTTCAGTTATGTGCAGTGGTGCCATCTAGTAGCAGCATCAGAGTTGACACCAGACATGACTGCATGTTCGACATGCTCTGGCACAACCAGTAGTGCTGCACCCTAGTGGCAGTATCCGCTGTCGTGAATGTCGGATGCGAGCAGACCCTCCTGTTGTTGTAGTTGTCTGTCTGGTAACGTGAATACCTGTAACCAACAAAGAAACTCTACGAGTAAGCAACAATACTAGTGTCTTCTTAGATACTTACTGTGTAGTTTACCATTTTAGCTAAGGCTTTCTTATACCTTCAGATGGATCTGATCACAGGACCCATTCGGTTCCTCAATGTTCAGATATTTGTCTGATCTAACAATGATCTAACGTAAAATGTTCTATAACATGACAGACTGTGATTATTAGCATCTGATCCAATCTTGATATGCTTATTTTATTTCATTGCAAAATTGTGTATTTTAAAAATATTAAGTCATGAAAAGATCACGATAGTAACATGCTTTGTATGAATATTATTTTTAACCAACCAATATGTTGTTACATACCAATACAAAACATTATGTGACACAATGTCTTGTAACAATTAAAGTGGAGAGACCAGGAACACGTACAGGGACAGTGCCAAATAAACAAAATGTTAGCAACATTTTCGAATGCCCATTTAAACAAATTTCATATCGTAAATATACTAACAAAGATTAAAAACATGCAGTATGGCACTGTTAATTTAGATGTACTTTGAGATCAAAAACTTCAGAAAATTAAAGCTCCAACTAGCTGCATATATGTTAACCACTGAAAATCACTGAACATTCCTTTTGACATAATGCAGCCATGGTAATGTGTTATTGTTGTACAAAACTATATGTTTTTTATCCTATTGCCTTATGGCGTTAATTAACAAGATTTAACAAGATTTGCCATCCAAACCAAAGGCCCAGATGGCAAGTGGACAAGGAAGCCATTGGCTTATCGAGAGTCCAACAATGTTCATCTACTTATAGCCCGCCCTCCTGAGATATGTGTCAACCTTGTTTTTAAACATATTCACGCTGCTAGCAGTTACACAATCTGTAGACAATTTGTTCCATTCATTTATTAGCCCTCTTCTGTCCCTGGTCTCTTCTATCCCTGGTCTCTTCTATCCATGGTCTCTTCTATCTCTGGTCTCTTCTATCCCTGGTCTCTGCTATCCCTGGTCTCTTCTATCCCTGGTCTCTTCTATCCCTGGTCTCCTTCTATCTCTGGTCTCTTCTATCCCTGGTCTCTTCTATCCCTGGTCTCTTCTATCTCTGGTCTCTTCTATCCCTGGTCTCTGCTATCCCTGGTCTCTTCTATCCCTGGTCTCCTTCTACCCTGGTCTCTTCTATTTCTGGTCTCTTCTATCCCTGGTCTCTTCTATCCCTGGTCTCCTTCTACCCTGGTCTCTTCTATTTCTGGTCTCTTCTATCCCTGGTCTCTTCTATCTCTGGTCTCTTCTATCCCTGGTCTCTTCTATCTCTGGTCTCCTTCTACCCTGGTCTCTTCTATCTCTGGTCTCTTCTATCCCTGGTCTCTTCTATCTATGGTCTCTTCTATCTATGGTCTCTTCTATCCCTGGTCTCTTCTATCTCTGATCTCCTTCTATCCCTGGTCTCTTCTATCCCTGGTCTCTGCTATCCCTGGTCTCTTCTATCCCTGGTCTCCTTCTACCCTGGTCTCTTCTATTTCTGGTCTCTTCTATCCCTGGTCTCTTCTATCTATGGTCTCTTCTATATCTGGTCTCTTCTATCCCTGGTCTCCTTCTACCCTGGTCTCTTCTATCTCTGGTCTCTCCTATCCCTGGTCTCCTTCTATCCCTGGTCTCTTCTATCCCTGGTCTCTTCTATCTCTGGTCTCTTCTATCCCTGGTCTCCTTCTACCCTGGTCTCTTCTATCCCTGGTCTCTTCTATCCCTGGTCTCCTTCTGTCCCTGGTCTCCTTCTGTCCCTGGTCTCTTCTGTCCCTGGTCTCTTCTATCCCTGGTCTCTTCTATCCCTGGTCTCTTCTATCCCTGGTCTCTTCTATCCCTGGTCTCTGCTATCCCTGGTCTCTTCTATCCTTGGCTTCCTTCTATCCCTGGTCTCTTCTATCCCTGGTCTCCTTCTACCCTTGTCTCTTCTATCCCTGGTCTCCTTCTATCCCTGGTCTCTTCTATCTCTGGTCTCTTCTATCCCTGGTCACTTCTATCTCTGGTCTCTTCTATCTCTGTTCTCTTCTATCTCTGGTCTCTTCTATCCCTGGTCTCCTTCTACCCTTGTCTCTTCTATCCCTGGTCTCTTCTATCCCTGGCTTCCTTCCATCCCTGGTCTCTTCTAGCCCTGGTCTCCTTCCATCCCCGGTCTCCTATCCCTGGTCTCATTCTATTGCTGGTCTCCTTCTATCCCTGGTCTCATTCTATTGCTGGTCTCCTTCTATCCCTGGTCTCTTCTAGCCCTGGTCTCCTTCCATCCCGGTCTCCTATCCCTGGTCTCATTCTATTGCTGGTCTCCTTCTACCCTGGTGTCCTTATCTTCCCTTTCTCCTTATATCCCCTACCAAATGGGAATCCAATAAATGAAGTGTTTTGGGGCTGTAGATAGCTGGCTACTGTTTTGTAAATACAACAGTACCACTAATTATGTTTAAACATTGGGCACCCAATTATGTTGAATCAATATATGTCTGCTGCAAATACAAGTGAAACATGCATAGGACTAACTTGTGGTTTTCAGTTTCAGCCATGGAAAGACGAGCTACATGAAAAATTTATGAATGAATTCTGATACATTTACAAACAAATGCACCACTAAATATTCTATTGAACATGCTGGCAATAAACACTTACAACATTCATGCTTGGCTTAGTTCTGAGATACCGTGCTCGTCGAATTGCATAGACCAGCAGCACCCCAAGTCCACAGGTCAACACCATGACCATAGTGAGAGAGGCAAACCCTAGAGCACTCAGACGCATCCCTTGACCACTGGCCACTGTCTCATTGTTGTACAGACTGAGTTCCTGACCAACAGAGATGTCCATTGTGACTGTGATGCCGTTGTCAACGAGGCTGGCGATCTTCTCCCCCTGTGCCTTGTGGATGAACACGGAGACAATGCCGTCCACTGCAATACAAGACACACTGATACAACACTGTACAATGCAATACAAGACACACTGATACAACACTGTACAATGCAATACAAGACACACTGATACAACACTGTACAATGCAATACAAGACACACTGATACAACACTGTCCAGTGCAATACAAGACACACTGATACAACACTGTACAATGCAATACAAGATACTGATACAACACTGTCCAGTGCAATACAAGACACACTGATACAACACTGTACAATGCAATACAAGATACTGATACAACACTGTCCAGTGCAATACAAGACACACTGATACAACACTGTACAATGCAATACAAGATACTGATACAAAACTGTCCAGTGCAATACAAGACACACTGATACAACACTGTCCAGTGCAATACAAGACACACTGATACAACACTGTCCAGAGCAATACAAGATACTGATACAACACTGTCCAGTGCAATACAAGACACACTGATACAACACTGTACAATGCAATACAAGACACACTGATACAACACTGTCCAGTGCAATACAAGACACATTGATACAACACTGTACAATGCAATACAAGACACACTGATACAACACTGTACAATGCAGTACAACACACACTGATACAACACTGTACAATGCAGTACAACGCACACTGATACAACACTGTCCAGTGCAATACAAGACACACTGATACAACACTGTCCAGAGCAATACAAGATACTGATACAACACTGTCCAGTGCAATACAAGACACACTGATACAACACTGTACAATGCAATACAAGACACACTGATACAACACTGTCCAGTGCAATACAAGACACACTGATACAACACTGTACAATGCAATACAAGACACACTGATACAACACTGTACAATGCAGTACAACACACACTGATACAACACTGTACAATGCAGTACAACGCACACTGATACAACACTGTCCAGTGCAATACAAGACACTGATACAACACTGTCCAGAGCAATACAAGACACACTGATACAACACTGTACAATGCAATACAAGACACACTGATACAACACTGTACAGAGCAATACAAGACACACTGATACAACACTGTACAATGCAATACAAGACACACTGATACAACACCATACAATGCAATACAAGACACACTGATACAACACTGTACAATGCAGTACAACACACACTGATACAACAATGTCCAGTGCAATACAAGACACTGATACAACACTGTCCAGTGCAATACAAGACACACTGATACAACACTGTGAAATGCAATACAAGACACACTGATACAACACTGTACAATGCAATACAAGACACACTGATACTACACTGTCCAGTGCAATACAAGACACACTGATACAACAATGTACAATACAAAACAAGACACACTGATACAACACTGTTCAGTGCAATACAAGACACACAGACATATTAACACTATTGTACACAGCCCATCCACTCTTGTACATAACCCATCCACTCTTGTACACACTCTTGTACACAACCCATCCACTCTTGTACCCACAGCCCATCCACTCTTGTACATACAGCCCATCCACTCTTGTACACACATCCCATCCACTCTTGTACACACAGCCCATCCACTCTTGTACATGCAGCCCATCCACTCTTGTACACACAGTCCATCCACTGTTGTACATACAGCCCATCCACTCTTGTACACAAAGCCCACCCAATTTGAACGAATGACTTACAATAATGTGTAGTGTTGATGAAACAAAATATTGCTAATCTGTTATGGACAGTCGGTCATCCATAAAATGTTTCACTGGGTTAATAATGTACATGTCTAACCATTGAGCAGTGTCCTTCACAAACACCCCATCAGTAGATGTTGTCTTGTGAATGACACTTTGTAAACACTTCCTCTTGTATATCACTCTTAACTAAACTACCACTTAACATCCATAAGTCGCCTACTTACTAATTAGGTACTTAACCTTCCACTCTTCAATTTGGTAATGACTGTTTGAAATGTGTACGTATGAGATGTTGGACTATTTATAACTTTGTTGCAGTGTTCAGTTAGCTATGTTCATGCCGTACCAATGACCCACTTAGCTTATGCTGTGGAATAGGCAACTCATGTTTCCAGGAACCACTCTCAAACGACTTATCATATAAGTACATGTACAATGTCACTCTTATTTCATCTCCACTGTTTCAAAGCTTGGCCAATTTCATTCACCCCGCTTTGCCTGTGCTTTTCTGAAAAAAACCCACTAGAAGCCGTTCATCCCGAGGATGTAAAAGATCATCCCTCCTATGTAGTGGTGTCAGTGCCAGGGGATGTAAAAGATCATCCCTCCATGTAGTGGTGTCAGTGCCAGGGGATGTAAAAGATCATCCCTCCTATGTAGTGGTGTCAGTGCCAGGGGGATGTAAAAGATCATCCCTCCTATGTAGTGGTGTCAGTGCCAGGGGATGTAAAAGATCATCCCTCCATGTAGTGGTGTCAGTGCCAGGGGATGTAAAAGATCATCCCTCCTATGTAGTGGTGGCAGTGCCAGGGGATGTAAAAGATCATCCCTCCTATGTAGTGGTGTCAGTGCCAGGGGATGTAAAAGATCATCCCTCCATGTAGTGGTGTCAGTGCCAGGGGGATGTAAAAGATCCCATGCAGGAAATGGAAAAAACCTGTCGTGCATTCGCTAATTCTAGAGAAGGAAAACTCTGAAATAAACCATTCCTATGTTAGCAGGCAGGGCTATTTGGAGTTTTTTCATTTTACATCAGGACATATAAAAGAGAACATAAAACTATCCTCTAAAATTATAGAGAGGTGGCGTCTGATTCACCTGTCTTAAGTATCTGCCAAATACCAGCTCATCAATGAATCTGACATACTGGAGTAGAACTCTTCACATGTAGTGGATAGAGGTAGGATTACAAGTGTTTCCTGTCTCTGTAGTCAAGTACGTACACAGCAGTGATACAGCTATAAGTGTGAAGTTAGTGGAATCAGCCAACTAATAATATTATGCAACTTTTTACTCAGCAATAGTCTCAATGTATGAATGTGACCCTTCTTCAGTGTCTTAACAAGCATTGCCTAATCGACTTTCTTCTTGCAAGTTTTCAGCCATGTGGCAGGCCCTTAATTGGCTCTATTAATTAATCCATTCCGCCCAATGTGAGATAGTAAAGTGACCTCCATAGAAAAGTGACCCCCGGGTCAGTTTTCCATAATAGAAATATGACCATCCATCCCACACAATTTTGGCCCCCATTGCTAATTATTTATTGTTCAGACTGCAATTTAAAAATAACATATGTATGTATGTCACTTTGATACATATTCTCTTTATTTTTGGGGTTTGTATGTAACACGTTAAAATAGGTTTTTATGAATGCTCGAGAAATGGCTGATATGTAAACACTGAATAACATAATTAATCAGAATGACATTAAATTTATTGTACTAACCAAATATATTAATGCACAAAATATTATATTTAAGTAAATTAAATACAAAAATATTAATGAATATATTACACAGGGAATACAGTGCGCATGCGTGAATGGGGGTAACTTTTCTATGGGGCCACCTTTCTATACCACACCGGTCTTCTGTCTTTCTTTTCATTTCTTCATATTTCCATCCTTCTTTCAGTGTGAGAGGGTGAACACCCTCGTCTTACTCCTCCTCTACAATCGCTGCTTCTGCTTCTCCATCTGATACTTTTACCACAGCTGATTGTCCAATGTATATTTCTTTGACCAGCCGTCAGCTAATTGCTGGCTATTTGCATCCAAACTCAACTTATGCAACATATTTTAGCCTTTGTTTACTAAACTAGTCCTCTCTCGGGCAAAATATAACACGTTGGTTGCACGTGGTTAGTTTTTATTATCTCTTTTAGGTGCATAGCCCCAAAACCATGCCTTTTGTTTTGCTTTAACTTGCATATTTCCACCAGTGCCTATGTGTGTGGTCACATGGTGCTAATAGGACACCCTTAAGAAGCTACTTAGAGCAATACTGTATCACCTGTTGACCAGCTGAAGTGCGCTGGGTCTGGTGTACCAAATTGTTTGGTTGTTGGTGGTTGTTTATCAACTTGTTTACAGTTAAACAGAAACAGGAGAAAACTGCTCCAACCTGCCACCACAACTGTACAGTATTTCATTTACATCTGCTACCTCCCCTCCCCCCCCACCCCATCTAATTCAATAACTCAACATAGTACGTACACAGCCATTTACATCTGCTACCTCCCCTCCCCCCCACCCCATCTAATTCAATAACTCAACATAGTACGTACACAGCCATTTACATCTGCTACCTCCCCTCCCCCCCACCCCATCTAATTCAATAACTCAACATAGTACGTACACAGCCATTTACCATTTACATCTGCTACCTCCCCTCCCCCCCCCACCCCATCTAATTCAATAACTCAACATAGTAAGTACACAGCCATTTACATCTGCTACCTCCCCTCCCCCCCCCCCCACCCCATCTAATTCAATACAGTGCTCAACATAGTACGTACACAGCCATTTACATCTGCTACCTCCCCTCCCCCCCCCACCCCATCTAATTCAATAACTCAATATAGTACGTACACAGCCATTTACATCTGCTACCTCCCCTCCCCCCCCCACCCCATCTAATTCAATAACTCAACATAGTACGTACACAGCCATTTACATCTGCTACCTCCCCTCCCCCCCCCCACCCCATCTAATTCAATAACTCAACATAGTACGTACACAGCCATTTACATCTGCTACCTCCCCTCCCTCCCCACCCCATCTAATTCAATAACTCAACATAGTACGTACACAGCCATTTACATCTGCTACCTCCCCTCCCCCCCCACCCCATCTAATTCAATAACTCAACATAGTACGTACACAGCCATTTACATCTGCTACCTCCCCTCCCCCCCTCCCTCCCCCCCACCCCATCTAATTCAATAACTCAACATAGTACGTACACAGCCATTTGTATATAACTATTTCATCATATCTGACAGTGCTGATGCAAGAGTGTAGACTGCGTACCAACTGTGATGGGAGACGGCAAACTACGCGGGGGGCACACCAACTGATGCAAGATTGCTGTAATATATATGTGTGTGTATTTTAATTGACAGAGCAAGTGTAGATAGCGAGATAGCGGTTACCAGTATATTCCATTGACCAACAACAGCCAATTTGGAGAAGCACCAACCCATTCACGTCCGCTCGGCCTTGGCGCGTGCCGTTCGTACGTCGCCCTGGCAACTTGCCATGAATGGAGTTATACTCACCAAAATGATTCATGGTGATGAGCGTCTCTTCATCTTTTTGATTATACACGACGACGGCCGACGCATTCGCCATGACGGCCGCATTGTAGATTTTCTCGTCGAATTTGCAGTCGCCCCGCCGAATTAGCGCGATCCACTTTCGGACGCCACGCGGAACGTTGACGGGCGGCCGGCAGCCGTGGTGAAGGCCGTCCCCTGAGCGCACATGCACGACCACTCCGTGCTCCGGCTCCACTCGGCTGGACAACCCGAACCGTCCGATATCCCCGGCCTTCAGACGCACTGTCCTCGTTGCCGGGTCAACGTAGGAGAAGTTGACGACAGCGCTGAACAGATGCACGTTCACAGGTGTACCACTGACGGCCCCCATAGCACACAGCAACAAACCGTATGTCAACAGAGTCAGAGTCGAACTCGAAGCTAGGGTTGACAGTTTCGTCGCGGCAAAACTCAATAATACGCACATTTTGACAGATGCTAACCCGTTTTTCTATAGAACGTATCAATGATAGATATTCTGTGCAATTTAAAAGTAGCTAACTTCACGAGAAATCGAGAAATCATACAAAACACGACTTCTACCACCGCGTTCTAGCCACCGTCTGCCTCTTGTATACAAACATGAGTACGACCCCGCGGCGGCGGCTGGCAGCGCGCCAACTCCATCACATGACCTCGCACTGTCTGACCTTTTGACCCAGATCACTATTTGCGTACGTGAATGCTGCGTGGACAGCGGCGTATGCATGAATCGAACACAGACGACAATAGACCTGTGAACCCTCGTGAACATGGGCGTCCGGAGGGGGGGGGCAAGGGGCACATGCCCCCTGGATCTGGATGTTTGTAAAATTTAGGTATTTTATGGCGAGTAGGTTGTTTACTATTTGTGTTAAGTAGATCATCTAGTCTAGTATATTTGTTAATTAATTATATACAATTATATAATTATTGTTCATTGAAAGTATACATTTTGGTAAGCGAAAAGATTTCTGCATAAATGTTTGCCCCCCTCTAAAAAAAAAGCCTGCGGACGCCCCTGCTCGTGAACCCTCATGCAGTTAGCGTGAGACCCGCGCTTTTTCCTTCAAGCTCTAGATTAGAAATGTCACGCACACATTTGATACCGTTGTGTAATCTGTTTTATTTATTCAGTGTAACTAACATGATAACATATTCATTGGCCTATTTGGGGGCTTTGGGCCATGACTCCCTTTGGCTTTTTTCCGTATTTTTCCGTTGCGCCGTTTCATTGTGGCATGGTAAACTAATGGGTGATTAAGCTTACCTCCGCCCCCCGTTTTGGCCTTCCCTTTGCATGATCCTAGTGTACACTGTAGATACGCGTCTGAACAATAATTGTATAACAAATAATGATGTCACCGGGCAGAGGCAAGTAGGTAGGGGAAGGCAGTGTTAATTGAGCCACTGGGTTAGTTGAGCCAACCATGTTTCCCGGGAAACTACAGCAGCGACAGTTACATGGTACCACCCCGTGATTGAACATGTTATTAGAACACGATTGACGTATAATAGGTTACATCTGTTACAACGGCCAGAACATGTGAGCTAAAAGTATGTTTTTTTTATATTTTTTAAAAACTTTTAGTAATTGTGATTAATGCCTGCTGGCGAGTAAACTATCAACACACGTGACCAGACTTTATTGTTTGTGCGCTTACAAATGGTTTATCTATGCACAGAGAAGAAGATTATTTACAAAACTTCGCGCATTAATGTGAAGTTAATTAAATAAGCTTAATTGTCGAAACGGGGCTAGTTGAGCCACCCAAGGCCAAAGGGAAGGTTAGTTGAGCAGCGGTTAAAGAACAAAGACGAGTGTTCTTTACCCCAAAAATGCGTCAAAGAATTAATATTTCCGAGCTACAAGACAACATATTAGCAGAGTTAGCTACACTGGTTGCGATTGGCCTATACGTCTGTATTAATGGTGTCGACTTATTAATTAAGAGCGTAGACTTGTCAGAGTTGGTTGAGTTGTTATGATTTGTGTACAAGGCCTACGTAAATTACACAAATAAAACATTTACGTAACTTACGCTGCACTGTGGCTCAACTTACCCCACACCAACTGATAGTTGAGTCAGCTTACCAACCCTATTTGAATTAGATATTTATATATATATATATATATATATATATATATATATATATATATATATATATATATATATATATATATATATATATATATATATATATATATATATATATATATATAATATATATATATATATCTGATTCATATATATATATATATATATATATATATCAAATATCAGATTCAAATATATATCAGATATATATATATATATATATATATATATATATATATATATATATATATATATATATATATATATTCAAATAGGGTTGGTAAGCTGACTCAACTAACAGTTGGTGTGGGGTAAGTTGAGCCACAGTGCAGCGTAAGTTACGTAAATGTTTTATTTGTATAATTTACGTAGGCCTTGTACAAAATAATTATCTATGCTTGCTATATATAGTATCTATAGTATAACATTATCTACTAATAATCATTGTTTATGTGAGTAAAAAAAAAATTTACTTATGAATATGATTGCTCCATAGACATCAAACAGAATGAAAATGGCTCAACTAACACTTGCCTTCCCATACTTTTCAAAACACTAAATATCATTCGCCTAGACCTGACCGTAATCCAGCTGTGGCTTCTAGACCGGACCCAGCTACAGTATAACAGTAAATCCTGCTCGAAACTAGACCAATCTGGTGAAGGCAACTTGTAAACAAGACTTTCGTAAATCAATTAGGTATGCGGCGTCTGGACACGTGATTTATCTAGGATGACGGTACGCGCTACCCAGTCTGGCGCAGAGTTGTTGCACAAACCGTTTCTATGACGTTGGCGAAGTAAAAAAAATGGAGCCGCAGCATTTGGGTTTATATAACACCTAGGTATGCAGCGCTCTATTTTCTACGAGTGGACACGGCAGACGTACGTGTCAGTCAATTTGCTGGTAGCTCTGGCGCAGTTTTTAGCTGTCCTAGATACTGTTGTCTGCCCATAGTCGGGTGGGGGAGTACACTTCTTTGGCGTGCGTGCGTGCGTGCGTGCGTGCGTGCGTGCGTGCGTGCGTGCGTGCGTGCGTGCGTGCGTGCGTGCGTGCGTGCGTGCGCGCGTGCGTGTCTTAGGACTATACCCTTATGAACATATAATGGTATTACATGATATTACATACCATTAGTATTACATTGTAAACTGTGGTAAACCATGATTTTTCATATATTGTGTATGGTAATTGTATGGTATATCATGGTTTACCTGTTTCAAAACACCAACGGTATTTTACCATGGTTTCCCTGTTTCAAAACAACATGGTACATCATAGTTTCCATGGTATATAATGGTATTTTACCATGGTCTACTTTTTCAAAACACCATGGTATTTACCGTGGAATACGATGGTATATTTTCATCTAACTATAATCGAGCTAGCGTATATTTGTACGTTTGTATGTTAACGTTTTCCTCCTAAAGACGGCTTGCATCTCGGGCGCCAAACTTTCGGGGATTAATCTACGACCCCACGAATGAAACGTAACGCCTTATTTTCCAAAATCAAGGGTTCGTAGTGGATTTTATGGTAATTCAAATGTTCGCTACGTAAAACATTAACTTTCAACAATCGCAGAAACTACGCGCGCGGGGAACATTTGGGCAGTTTATATTAATTATAGTAGAAAGCACCCACGTATTGGCCCAAGGTCGCAGTCGCAAATACACGCACAACACACACACACACACACACACACACACACACACACACACACACACACACACACACACACACACACACACACACACACACACACACACACACACACACACACACACACACACACACACACACACACACACACATATATATATAATATATATATATATATTATATATATATATTATATATATATATATATATATATATATATATATGTATATATATATATATGTATATATATATATATATATATATATATATATATATATGTATATATATATGTATATATATATATGTAAATGTATATATATATGTATATATATATATATATATATATATATATATATATATATATATATATATATATATATATAACGTTTTCCTTGCGCATCAGCCGAGTACTGAGTACCGAGACAAAACCAGTCAAGGCTGATGTTATTGATAATTATTTTAAGTTATAATAATAGTAACTGTAATTTCTATACAGCGCTTTCTATTTCTATAGAGGGCATGTAGCTGATCGTTCTTTCTAATTTTTTTATATTGCGTTTTGATGATGGTTTTCCCCAACAATAAATCACATTTCTTTTAACTGTTTGAGTCTATGGGTTTATTCATGATGAGCAGATTCAATAAATTTTACTTTTGCAGCTGCCACGACGTGTCACTTCATCACTTCCTATGCTGAGTGGCCTTTAGAACCAGCTGCCACGACGTGTCACTTCATCACTTCCTGTGCTGAGTGGCCTTTAGAACCAGCTGCTACGACGTGTCACTTCATCACTTCTTGTGCTGAGTGGCCTTTAGAACCAGCTGCCACGACGTGTCACTTCATCACTTCCTGTGCTGAGTGGCCTTTAGAACCAGCTGCCACGACGTGTCACTTCATCACTTCCTGTGCTGAGTGGCCTTTAGAACCAGCTGCCACGACGTGTCACTTCATCACTTCCTGTGCTGAGTGGCCTTGAGAACCAGCTGCTACGACGTGTCACTTCATCACTTCTTGTGCTGAGTGGCCTTTAGAACCAGCTGCCACGACGTGTCACTTCATCACTTCCTGTGCTTAGTGGCCTTTAGAACCAGCTGCCACGACGTGTCACTTCATCACTTCCTGTGCTGAGTGGCCTTTAGAAACAGCTGCCACGACGTGTCACTTCATCACTTCCTGTGCTGAGTGGCCTTTAGAACCAGCTGCCACGACGTGTCACTTCCTGTGCTGAGTGGCCTTTAGAAGCAGCTGCCACGACGCGTCACTTCATCACTTCCTGTGCTGAGTGGCCTTTAGAACCAGCTGCCACGACGCGTCACTTCATCACTTCCTGTGCTGAGTGGCCTTTAGAACCAGCTGCCACGACGCGTCACTTCATCACTTCCTGTGCTGAGTGGCCTTTAGAACCAGCTGCCACGACGCGTCACTTCATCACTTCCTGTGCTGAGTGGCCTTTAGAACCAGCTGCCACGACGTGTCACTTCATCACTTCCTGTGCTGAGTGGCCTTTAGAACCAGCTGCCACGACGTGTCACTTCATCACTTCCTGTGCTGAGTGGCCTTTAGAACCAGCTGCCACGACGTGTCACTTCATCACTTCCTGTGCTGAGTGGCCTTTAGAACCAGCTGCCACGACGTGTCACTTCATCACTTCCTGTGCTGAGTGGCCTTTAGAACCAGCTGCCACGACGCGTCACTTCATCACTTCCTGTGCTGAGTGGCCTTCAGAACCAGCTGCCGTGACGCGTCACTTCATCACTTTGGCTCTCTGTTTGTATGCACTAACATGGTTTTTGGCATGTATGTTTGGTTGAGAATGAAGTGCTTTAGTTTACAGAAGATATATATGTATCACCTGCAGATGAGAATATTCGCCGATATACATGACCACATTCAGTGTTCGAAAGTTAGGTAAATTCCGGGGACGTTCAACCCTTTCTTAGTTTGTGTGGAAAAAAACAACTCCTATATAGGTTGAAAATGGGCAATTCGTCCAATTTATTGGAAGGTCGTATTTCAACGTAATTGCCACTGTGCACACCGCATTCAATGTAAAATGCCTGCAGCATTGGGTGCACAGTCAGAAATAAATCATGGGGTGCACAGTCAGAAATAATGTCTGGATAACTACATCAGTGTAGAAGACAATCTGGTATATGTTAGCAATAAAAATGTGACCAAAAAATCGTTGTTTTTGTTATATAATGTTCCAGCATAACAATTTACAAGGAAAAACGATACTTAATGAAGACTGCACAAGCACCGTACCAGCTACAGTTAGACTATTTAAAATTCACTACACACAAAAGCGGGTGTAAGTAATCCCCCCATACCGTGCCCCTGATCAAACAAACGGTTGTGTTGTTATACAATGTTCAGCCTGTGTAAGGGGAAAATATACACTTGAAAAGACTGCATGAGCATAAAGCCGCTATTCTGTATTACAATTGAAATGCAATGCACAATAGTGGGTGATAGCACTGTCAAATGTATAACTGACAGTCAAACAAATACACGGGAGGGCCTTTTTTATCAGCGGCCGCCGATTCAAAATGCTTCCCGTTGATTCAGTGCCAAAATGCGCAAGTTATCGCCCCCCGCCCCCCACCCACCCACCCCCGCCGATCGGCCACGGCTGGGTCGGACTGTATTAGTGATGCACATTACAATACTTACTAATCTATGCTAATTCGATATAACATTACAATACTTACTAATCTATGCTAATTCGATATAACATTACAATACTTACTAATCTATGCTAATTCGATATAACATTACAATACTTACTAATCTATGCTAATTCGATATAACATTACAATACTTACTAATCTATGCTAATTCGATATAACATTACAATACTTACTAATCTATGCTAATTCGATATAACATTACAATACTTACTAATCTATGCTAATTCGATATAACATTACAATACTTACTAATCTATGTTAATTCGATATAACATTACAATACTTACTAATCTATGCTAATTCGATATAACATTACAATACTTACTAATCTATGCTAATTCGATATAACATTACAATACTTACTAATCTGTGCTAATTCGATATAACATTACAATACTTACTAATCTATGCTAATTCGATATAACATTACAATACTTACTAATCTATGCTAATTCGATATAACATTACAATACTTACTAATCTATGCTAATTCGATATAACATTACAATACTTACTAATCTATGCTAATTCGATATAACATTACAATACTTACTAATCTATGTTAATTCGATATAACATTACAATACTTACTAATCTATGCTAATTCGATATAACATTACAATACTTACTAATCTATGCTAATTCGATATAGCATTACAATACTTACTAATCTGTGCTAATTCGATATACCATTACAATACTTACTAATCTATGCTAATTCGATATAACATTACAATACTTACTAATCTATGCTAATTCGATATAACATTACAATACTTACTTATCTTTGCTAATTCGATATAACATTACAATACTTACTAATCTATGCTAATTCGATATAACATTACAATACTTACTAATCTATGCTAATTCGATATACACAACAATTGTGACAAGCTACAAGCAAGTGTCACTTTAAGAGAACAAAGAAATATATTTCTGCCTAGATATTTTCTTAATCACGCTGATACTTACAAGTTCTCTGTGTTGTTTAATATTAATAGTTTAAATATACTAATAAGAATTTGTAAATTGATCAAAATCATAATTGGTAAATTTAACTAACATTTACTGTTTTTATTAGTTTTAAATGTTATGAGTACGTGCAAGTACTCTGGGTATTGTACGTTTTATTTCATTCACCATTGTACGGTATTAGAGAATAAAATTTGACATAGAGTTCGACAATTTTTTAAGGACATTATGCCAATTTATTTCATTCATGATGCTAATGAGGCAGCCAATCCGACTGACAATATAGTGTGCCAAGACATTCTTATTAATGTGATATTGGCTGTGAAAATGAATTTTGGAGGTTTCGATTTGGAAATAATTGAGAACGGCATATCCATAGCCAAAGCTTTAGCCAGGCCGAGGACATTGGCAGTGCGCGCGAAACGTCGGCATCAAACATAATGGCTATTAATGTTACTTTCAACAATTGTAACTGTTTCGCAAATAAAATTTACATTGAAATTATTAAATTCATTACTTTATTTTATTGGTGTGTTAGTTATAAGAAATGAACGACAATATTTGGTATGGTTTATATTTATTAAATTATTATTTATCTTAATTTAAAGAAGTGTCCATTTTAGTTTTACGCACGAAAACTGTTTTATGACGTATGTCTGCAATTTATTTTGTGGAGGCCAGTTCAAACTCAGCTGGGCCAGTTCAAACTCATCTGGGCCAGTTCAAACTCACCTGGGCCAGTTCAAACTCACCTGGGCCAGTTCAAACTCACCTGGGCCAGTTCAAACTCAGCTGGGCCAGTTCAAAGTAAAACCGGGCCAGGTAAAAACAATCTGGGCCAGTTCAGTTGTTTGTTGTTTGCTTCAGTTGTTATGAACCGGTGTAGTGTTACGTGCACGGGTTTGAAGCAACGTATAACAACACGTGAGACAACAGGTGGAATCCCTTGCTGGAAAGCAAGAGCCACTGTTGTCAACGGTGAAACGACGAAAGTTCTCCTGGTTTGGCCACATCACCCGACACAACGCTACTTAAAGAAATATCCTACAAGGCACCCTGGAGGGCAAGAGAAGACACCCTGTAGGGCAAGATAAGACACCCTGGAGGGCAAGAGAAGACACCCTGTAGTGCAATATAAGACACCCTGGAGGGCAAGAGAAGAAACCCTGGAGGGCAAGAGAAGACACCCTGGATGGCAAGAGAAGACACCCTGGAGGGCAAGAGAAGACACCCTGGAGGGCAAGTGAAGAAACCCTGGAGGGCAAGAGAAGACACCCTGTAGGGCAAGAGAAGACACCCTGGGGGGCAAGAGAAGACACCCTGGAGGGCAAGAGAAGACACCCTGGGGGGCAAGAGAAGACACCTTGGAGGGCAAGAGAAGACACCCTGGAGGACAAGACAAGACACCCTGGAGGACAAGACAAGATACCCTGGAGGGCAAGAGAAGACGGGGCCGCCATAGGAAAAACTGGCTGGACAATATGCAGGAATGGACGGAGCAAAGCTTAACGACCCTACTGTCCGGTCAACCGTCCCGGTCAACCGTCCCGGTCACCGTCCCGGTCAACCGTCCCGGTCACCGTCCCGGTCAAGGGTTGAAGGTGAAGGTAAACGACAGCTTAAATGTGAACGCGAAATATGCTTTAAAACTGATTAAAGTGATTATTCCGTAGTGGTTTATTTAAATACGGGGCGAAAGATGTTCACTTGTTCTGAAACAGCTGAGGTAACAGCATATTGATATATCGTAAGACCCAGTGTGTAATACGCACCAGTCTTCTGGGACCCCATATAAATTACACAAAAACAAAATTGGGAGATGTCAAGAGAACGCAGTAAGTTTCATTGAAAGCAACTGTGACGGTGGACTCCGAACCGTAATTGATTTCATATCAGGACTCAACTGGTCATCACTTAGAACGGACTCTGAGCGGCCAAACTGTCTTTACTAATTTCGAAATTAACAATGACACGCTAGACACCTGGCATTTTAACCCACCCGTCACACGTCTGGCTTAGATGCTCAGGAGAAACAGACGTTCAAAGTTTGCTACTGCTAGGACGTGCCAGGTTGTATGTGTCTAGTCGTATGTGTTGTACGCTCATGTAGTGAACAAACCATGTGTTGGCTCAAATGTCAATGGGCGGTCCATTGCCAGTTTGACAGTCAGTGTGCCAACGAGGCGCGGCACCAGCGCCCGTAACACGCCCTAACCGTATCCGTGATCATGACCACTCTGGCAGGGAGACAATGTGGCTGTCACGTGGGCTGTCACGTGGGCTGTCTGTCGATAATCATAAGTGGCGTTTACACGCGAAGTTACCGACGATGATACGAATAACCTTGAGGACCCCCGGACGCTCGGGGCTATCAGCGTGTGACCGGAAATAAGTTTGTTGTTTTTGAAAATTACAAAAAGCGGGACATTTTGTCCAACAAGCTGGACGAAGGGAAAAAGCGGTATTTCCGAGTGTTGACACCTCAGAAACAGTGTTGCGGTATGGGCATCCAGCCTCTCATGCTAATAATCATCATGGACGGATCTAGGGGGTGTCCGTCTATCAGGTGTTTAAATTCGGAATTTGATGTCGAGACACCGTGAAATGCCACCTTCCTGCAATTGTTCCTCAATGAGGACAACATACAAACAAGGGACATTGTCACAAGTACTGCCCAGTTCCCCAGTTATACTGATTTCCTCCCCCCCCCCCATAGTTACCATACCTTATCACGTTACATGGGCGGATCTAGACTGGGTGGCGGGGGGGGTCTCCGTCACTCGTAGTCATATGTCATTCTACTTACGAACGGGGGGGGGGGGGCGGGACGGGACAGACAGAAGTGTTAATATTAGCCGGCTGATAATACTTCAGTCTTTACAGTGACACTAGTTCCGATGTAGGCCTATATACGATGTCCTTTAACGTAATATTTGCCAGGAAAAGTACTGCGACAGGCATTCGTCAGCTGCAGTCCATAGTAAAGACATATATGATCTGGGAAAAGCAGAATATTGCCCTGATAGCCACCGCAACGAGGCCACTCATTTCGATACTGACGAGAATCTCGGCGGTGTGGTTCTGGAGATGTAAAACAATAATGTCCTTTGGGTCTCGAAGACATTAATACAGAACAAAATTATTGCTATCATCGGGGAGACGATCCAGCAGAAGATCACCGGGGAGATGATCCAGCAGAAGATCACCGGGGAGACGATCCAGCAGAAGATCACCGGGGAGATGATCCAGCAGAAGATCACCGGGGAGACGATGAAGCAGAAGATCATCGGGGAGACGACTTTAAAAATTAATCAGGCTACATGTATATATATATATATATATATATATATATATATATATATATATATATATATATATATATATATATATATATATATATATATATATACACACATACACATACATGTATAGTATACGTATATGTATAGTCTACGCATATGTATACGCATAGCATAGTATAGTATAGTATAGTATAGTATATTATATTATATATACAGTATAGTATAGTATAGTATAGTATAGTATAGTATAGTATAGTATAGAATATTATAGTATAGTATAGTATAGTATATATATATATATATATATATATATATATATATATATATATATATATATATATATATATATATATATATTATATATACAGTGGTCTCTGTCTCACCAGGCCCCTAACACAGGAGGCCACCTTGCATGGCAGCAAGTAAAGCTCACCCACGATAATTCCCTTCTCACAAGAGGCCACCTTTCTTATAGTCTTATAGCACATAAGGGACAATGGTCCTTTGCAGAAACGGTGACCGTGGATAACGACGGAGATTACTGTGCGTGCGTGTGTGTGCGCGTGCGTGCGTGCGTGCGTGCGTGCGTGCGTGCGTGCGTGCGTGCGTGCGTGCGTGCGTGCGTTCATAGCTTGCCTGCATAAAAAATTGGCCAAGAAGTCCTGTCACCTGGTGTATTTTTGGGGAAGCTGGGCACCCCCATTTTTCAGGGTCTGACTCCGCCCAAGGAATCTGTGCAGTTTTTCCTCATAACCAAGGATTTGATCACATGAATTTCACGTGAAATGCTGTGATTCTCAAACTCAAGGACACATCCTTCGAAATAAAAATGTTTTGATTGATGGCCCTTGAGTTGTGACCGCTTTACTTTAGTTACACGTTTCTGCGTAATTGACGTCAGCCGCGTAGACTAACTGTTACGTAAAGTTGGTGTTGGCGATATGCCAGTTAGGTTCGCCTCTCAACGAATTATTATGAATTAACATTTCAGATACATTCCAGATGTTTACCAACACATCATGCGTAGATTCTGGTTAAGAGGGTCAAATTGTGAAGGTTGATGACCTGATCACGTGCTCTGTTACGAGCGTAGCAGGGATTAGTCTGACTTACCCGTCTCTCGGTCGTACCAGAGTGTGGCGTTGAAGCCGTATTTTGTTATTGGGTAACTAGGGTAACTATCGGGGTTAGTTTTACTATTGCGATAGCTTCGCGATAGCGGTATAACTATTATAGTTTCATAACTATCACAATACTATTGCGATAGTATCGCAATAGTATTGTGATAGTATTGCGATAGTGTCACAGAATAGCGAATAGCCAGGAAAACAGTCCCAAACCGTAACTGATGGGTAACAAACCGTAACTGATGGGTAACAAACCGTAACTGATGGGTAACAAACCGTAACTGATGGGTAACAAACCGTAACTGATGGGTAACAAACCGTAACTGATGGGTAACAAACCGTAACTGATGGGTAACAAACCGTAACTGATGGGTAACAAACCGTAACTGATGGGTAACAAACCGTAATTGATGGGTAACAAATCGTAATTGGTGGGTGAACAAATGCGGAATCCGTGAATCACATTGCTCCAATCGACGACAGTTAATTTAAGATAGAAAAATAAATAACATTTATGCAATTTAGTTGAACAAACATGTTTGCTTCGATTATTACAGGTGCAAAAGTAGCCCGGCTGAAAAGTTTTGTCAACTATTATTACTGTCGATAGTTTAGTGTACTACTGCCGATAACTATCGATATTTCAATTTATTATCAATAAAACTGCATAGTCACATCGACTATTGCGATGCATCGATAGTTCGATTTATTGTTACCCTCCTAGAATTTAGACTGTCGCCGTCAGGTTAGATTTATTGTTACTCTCCTAGTGTTTAGACTGTCGCCGTCAGGTTAGATTTATTGTTACTCTCCTAGTGTTTAGACTGTCATCGTCAGGTTAGTTTTATTGTTACTCTCCTAGTGTTTAGACTGTCGCAGTCAGGTTAGATTTATTGTTACTCTCCTAGTGTTTAGACTGTCATCGTCAGGTTAGATTTATTGTTACTCTCCTAGTATTTAGACTGTCGCAGTCAGGTTAGATTTATTGTTAATCTCCTAGTATTTAGACTGTCGCCGTCAGGTTAGATTTATTGTTACTCTCCTAGTGTTTAGATTGTCGCCGTCAGGTTAGTTTTATTGTTACTCTCGTAGTAGTTAGACTGTCGCCGACAGGTTAGATTTATTGTTACTCTCCTAGTGTTTAGACTGTCGCAGTCAGGTTAGATTTATTGTTACCCTCCTAGTGTTTAGACTGTCGCCGTCAGGTTATATTTAGTGTTACTCTCCTAGTGTTTAGACTGTCATCGTCAGGTTAGTTTTATTGTTACTCTCCTAGTATTTAGACTGTCGCAGTCAGGTTAGATTTATTGTTAATCTCCTAGTATTTAGACTGCCGCCGTCAGGTTAGATTTATTGTTACTCTCTTAGTGTTTAGACTGTCGCCGTCATGTTAGATTTATTTTTACTCTCTTAGTGTTTAGACTGTCATCGTCAGGTTAGTTTTATTGTTACTCTCCTAGTATGTAGACTGTCGCCGTCAGGTTAGATTTATTGTTACTTTCCTAGTGTTTAGACTGTCGCCGTCAGTTTATTGTTACTCTCCTAGTGTTTAGACTGTCATCGTCAGGTTAGATTTATTGTTACCCTCCTAGTGTGTAGACGGTTGCCGTCAGGTTAGATTTATTGTTACTCTCCTAGTGTTTAGACTGTCGCCGTCAGGTTAGATTTATTATTACTCTCGTAGTGTTTAGACTTTCGCCGTCAGGTTAGATTTAGTGTTATTCTCCTAGTGTTTAGATGGTCGCCGTCAGGTTAGATTTATTGTTACTCTCCTAGTGTTTAGAATGAAGCCGTCTGGTTACATTTATTGTTACTCTCCTAGTGTTTAGACTGTCACCGTCAGGTAAGATTTATTGTAACTCTCGTAGTGTTTAGACTGTCGCCGTCAGGTTAGATTTATTGTTACTCTCGTAGTGTTTAGACTGTCACCGTTAGGTAAGATTTATTGTAACTCTCCTAGTGTTTGGACTGTTGCCGTCATGTTAGATTTAGTGTTTTTCTCCTAGTGTTTAGATGGTCGCCGTCAGGTTAGATTTATTGTTACTCTCCTAGTGTTTAGAATGTCGCCGTCAGGTTACATTTATTGTCACACTCCTAGTGTTTAGACTGTCACCGTCAGGTAAGATTTATTGTAACTCTCCTAGTGTTTAGACTGTCGCCGTCAGGTTAGATTTATTGTTACTCTCCTAGTGTTTGGACTGTCACCATCAGGTTAGATTTATTGTTACTCTCCTAGTGTTTAGACTGTCGCCGTTAGGTTAGATTTATTGTTACTCTCCTAGTGTTTAGACTGTCGCCGTTAGGTTAGATTTATTGTTACTCTCCTAGTGTTTAGACTGTCGCCGTCAGGTTAGATTTATTGTTACTGTCGTAGTGTTTAGTCTGTCACCGTCAGGTTAGATTTATTGTTACTCTCCTAGTGTTTAGATGGTCGCCGTCAGGTTATATTTATTGTTACTCTCCTAGTGTTTAGATGGTCGCCGTCAGGTTAGATTTATTGTTATTCTCGTATTGTTTAGATGGTCGCCGTCAGGTTAGATTTATTGTTACTCTCCTAGTGTTTAGACTGTCGCCGTCAGGTTAGATTTATTGTTATTCTCGTATTGTTTAGATGGTCGCCGTCAGGTTAGATTTATTGTTACTCTCCTAGTGTTTAGATGGTCGTCGTCAGGTTAGATTTATTGTTACTCTCCTAGTGTTTAGATGGTCGCCGTCAGGTTAGATTTATTGTTACTCTCCTAGTGTTTAGATGGTCGCCGTCAGGTTAGATTTATTGTTATTCTCCTAGTGTTTAGACTGTCGCCGTCAGGTTAGATTTATTGTTACTGTCGTAGTGTTTAGTCTGTCACCGTCAGGTTAAATTTATTGTTACTCTCCTAGTGTTTAGATGGTCGCCGTCAGGTTATATTTATTGTTACTCTCCTAGTGTTTAGATGGTCGCCGTCAGGTTAGATTTATTGTTACTCTCCTAGTGTTTAGACTGTCGCCGTCAGGTTAGATTTATTGTTACTCTCCTAGTGTTTAGATGGTCGCCGTCAAGTTAGATTTATTGTTACTCTCCTGGTGTTTAGACTGTCGCCGTCAGGTTAGATTTATTGTTACTGTCGTAGTGTTTAGTCTGTCGCCGTCAGGTTAGATTTATTGTTACTCTCCTAGTGTTTAGATGGTCGCCGTTAGGTTATATTTATTGTTACTCTCCTAGTGTTTAGATGGTCGCAATCATGTTAGATTTATTGTTACTCTCCTAGTGTTTAGACTGTCGCCGTCAGGTTAGATTTATTGTTACTCTCCTAGTGTTTAGTCTGTCGCCGTCAGGTTAGATTTATTGTTACTCTCCTAGTGTTTAGACGGTCACCGTCAGGTTAGATTTATTGTTACTCTCCTAATGTTTAGACGGTCGCCGTCAGGTTAGATTTATTGTTACTCTCCTAGTGTTTAGACGGTCGCCGTCAGGTTAGATTTATTGTTACTCTCCTAGTGTTTAGACTGTCACCGTTAGGTTAGATTTATTGTTACTCTCCTAGTGTTTAGATGGTCGCCGTCAGGTTAGATTTATTGTTACTCTCCTAGTGTTTAGACTGTCACCGTCAGGTTAGACCCTGTCCTCCTGCGGACGAGGCCTTTGAAAACGTACGCGTGGATTTAGGCAAACACTCGCCTTTCCAGCTATGAATAAATTTGAACTCGATTGAACGCACGCTGGCATAGATACTCGTTTCAGCGCATGGCAAAATAATTCGCCCGAAGTTCGTATTGTAGGGTAACCTGGGGCAAAACGGCCCCTGGCGGTAAGACGCCCCCACCACGTACGCAAAATATAAAACTCTGAGCGTCACCAAATCTGGTACAAAATGAAGCTAACTTCTCCCTGATACTTCACCCTGATACTTCTCCCTGATACTTCTCCCTGATACCCGCCTCGAAAGCAACACGAGGCAGACGTAATTAAATCAAAGTGCTTATTTTTAAAACTTGTATATGCACTATTGTATGTATTGATCCTGTAGTCCTAATTAGTGCCAATAGTAAAAGACTGAAACTCACTATATAACGGTGTGAATCATTGACTTAATTGGTGATATGATAATATTATTAATCGGTTGACATGTCACATAATACAACATTGGCAATAGTTTGTTGTGTGTTGTATACATCGTGTTATGACACATGTGTGTGTGTGTGTGTGTGTGTGTGTGTGTGTGTGTGTGCGTGCGTGCGTGCGTGCGTGCGTGCGTGCGTGCGTGCGTGCGTGCGTGCGTGCGTGCGTGCGTGCGTGCGTGCGTGCGTGCGTGCATGTGCGTGCGTGCGTGGGGGGGGGGGACAAGACGGTCCATATGTCTTATCCTATGGTCGCACATGGTCACAATGTACCCAATGTATTACACATGACCAATTATGTTTAATACATTTAATATAATATGAACATTGCATGATTTTACGTTCTGCTAGCTTGTAGGCTGTAATGATGATGGCATATTACTAAGTCAATATTATAATATGTATGAATTGCAAGGTGTGTATTATATGTTACCTTCCATTTAAATGTAACAACCATAATGGCCGGATATATTACTATCATACCATCAAACCACGGGTATGATATATTACTATCATACCATCAAACCACGGGGATGAGGGCATAGACCGTCTTGCCACAGGCAGAGGACCGTCTTGCCCCAGGGATGGGGCAAGGCGGCTTTTTGGGGTGCTCTTGCTATTTTTCAAATGCAACTTAGCTAGGTTGCTTGTTTAGTGAATACAGTTTTCCAGTGGGTAACACACATATCTGTCCAGTCAAAGTAACGTGTAGTGACGTAATACTGGCAGTCAAAGTAACGTGTAACGACGTAATCCTGGCAGTCAAAGTAACGTGTAACGACGTAATACTGGCAGTCAAAGTAACGTGTAGCGACGTAATACTGGCAGTCAAAGTAACGTGTAACGACGTAATACTGGCAGTCAAAGTAACGTGTAACGACGTAATACTGGCAGTCAAAGTAACGTGTAGTGACGTAATACTGGCAGTCAAAGTAACGTGTAACGACGTAATACTGGCAGTCAAAGTAACGTGTAGTGACGTAATACTGGCAGTCATAGTAACTTGTAACGACGTAATACTGGCAGTCAAAGTAACGTGTAACGACGTAATACTGGCAGTCAAAGTAACGTGTAACGACGTAATACTGGCAGTCAAAGTAACGTGTAACGACGTAATACTGGCAGTCAAAGTAACGTGTAACGACGTAATACTGGCAGTCAAAGTAACGTGTAGTGACGTAATACTGGCAGTCAAAGTAACGTGTAACGACGTAATACTGGTAGTCAAAGTAACGTGTAACGACGTAATACTGGCAGTCAAAGTAACGTGTAACGACGTAATACTGGCAGTCAAAGTAACGTGTAACGACGTAATACTGGCAGTCAAAGTAACGTGTAATGACGTAATCCTGGCAGTCAAAGTAACGTGTAACGACGTAATACTGGCAGTCAAAGTAACGTGTAGTTACGTAATACTGGCAGTCAAAGTAACGTGTAACGACGTAATACTGGCAGTCAAAGTAACGTGTAACGACGTAATACTGGCAGTCAAAGTAACGTGTAGTGACGTAATACTGGCAGTCATAGTAACTTGTAACGACGTAATACTGGCAGTCAAAGTAACGTGTAACGACGTAATACTGGCAGTCAAAGTAACGTGTAACGACGTAATACTGGCAGTCAAAGTAACGTGTAACGACGTAATACTGGCAGTCAAAGTAACGTGTAACGACGTAATACTGGCAGTCAAAGTAACGTGTAGTGACGTAATACTGGCAGTCAAAGTAACGTGTAACGACGTAATACTGGTAGTCAAAGTAACGTGTAGCGACGCCGTGCCTTGAATGACAATCGAAGAAAAGACACGTGACGTTGACAAGAGCTGCACGTAATTATTGTTCGCGTAGTATGATCGACAGCTGTACGTAATAACTAGGAAAGGTAATTCCATTGTTCGTACAAAGGGTAACAGGGGGGTAAATTTCGAAAGAAATAAAACTGAGACGACCCGACCGTGGGGTCGTAGATGACCCGACCGTGGGGTCGTAGATGACCCGACCGTGGGGTCGTAGATGACCCGACCGTGGGGTCGTAGATGAACCCCTGAACGTTTGGCGCACGAGATGCAAAGCGTCTAGGAGTAGCATAACATATATACAAACATACATAACATACATAAAAACATACATACAAACATACATAATATACATACAAACATACATAACATACTCACGGTGGTTGATGTTGAGAGTGTACACAATGACAACGATAATAAAACATACTCACGGTGGTTGATGTTGAGAGTGTACACAATGACAACGATAATAAAACATACTCACGGTGGTTGATGTTGAGAGTGTACACAATGACAACGATAATAAAACATACTCACGGTGGTTGATGTTGAGAGTGTACACAATGACAACGATAATAAAACATACTCACGGTGGTTGATGTTGAGAGTGTACACAATGACAACGATAATAAAACATACTCACGGTGGTTGATGTTGAGAGTGTACACAATGACAACGATAGTAAAACATACTCACGGTGGTTGATGTTGAGAGTGTACACAATGACAACGATAATAAAACATACTCACGGTGGTTGATGTTGAGAGTGTACACAATGACAACGATAATAAAACATACTCACGGTGGTTGATGTTGAGAGTGTACACAATGACAACGATAATAAAACATACTCACGGTGGTTGATGTTGAGAGTGTACACAATGACAACGATAATAAAACATACTCACGGTGGTTGATGTTGAGAGTGTACACAATGACAACGATAATAAAACATACTCACGGTGGTTGATGTTGAGAGTGTACACAATGACAACGATAATAAAACATACTCACGGTGGTTGATGTTGAGAGTGTACACAATGACAACGATAATAAAACATACTCACGGTGGTTGATGTTGAGAGTGTACACAATGACAACGATAGTAAAACATACTCACGGTGGTTGATGTTGAGAGTGTACACAATGACAACGATAATAAAACATACTCACGGTGGTTGATGTTGAGAGTGTACACAATGACAACGATAATAAAACATACTCACGGTGGTTGATGTTGAGAGTGTACACAATGACAACGATAATAAAACATACTCACGGTGGTTGATGTTGAGAGTGTACACAATGACAACGATAATAAAACATACTCACGGTGGTTGATGTTGAGAGTGTACACAATGACAACGATAATAAAACATACTCACGGTGGTTGATGTTGAGAGTGTACACAATGACAACGATAATAAAACATACTCACGGTGGTTGATGTTGAGAGTGTACACAATGACAACGATAGTAAAACATACTCACGGTGGTTGATGTTGAGAGTGTACACAATGACAACGATAATAAAACATACTCACGGTGGTTGATGTTGAGAGTGTACACAATGACAACGATAATAAAACATACTCACGGTGGTTGATGTTGAGAGTGTACACAATGACAACGATAATAAAACATACTCACGGTGGTTGATGTTGAGAGTGTACACAATGACAACGATAATAAAACATACTCACGGTGGTTGATGTTGAGAGTGTACACAATGACAACGATAGTAAAACATACTCACGGTGGTTGATGTTGAGAGTGTACACAATGACAACGATAGTAAAACATACTCACGGTGGTTGATGTTGAGAGTGTACACAATGACAACGATAGTAAAACATACTCACGGTGGTTGATGTTGAGAGTGTACACAATGACAACGATAATAAAACATTCATTAAGCCACTATTTATTGTGTGGTTCTCTGTCGCATGTGTACCACCAGTTATTCCATGTCACCGATACAGTCAATACTAATGTTCCCACCCTTCTATTATTTCTTTGACTTGGCGACCTAATATGTTAATGATCTGGTACGCCGCTATCTAACACACATCATCACAGTAGGAGTGTTTTAGCATAACGCAGAGCATATAATGTTATATTCGAACCAAACGTTCTTCGTTCAGGTGTTGGCACAACGTTGCGACGGAAATCACCATTTTATATAAACAAAAGCATCATAGGCCTATTTACAAATAAAATGGCGTATTCAGCTGGACAAAATGAAGTGTTCGAAATGAGGGGGGTCTGGTGGGTCCAGGACCCCACCCCATAAGGCACAAGAGGCCTCCTATAAGAGATAAAAATTAAGCTTGCGGGTCCCACATTTTATTCTTGCACCGATGTAATTATCCTTCCGCTGTAGCACAGATCGCTATGACAGCAAACAAGTCTTTTCACAAAAAATAGTTATTACAGTGTCTGAAAAGAAGATTTTTTCGGGGGGACCACTATTTTTAGGGAACCTCCCAAGAGTCAGTGGTCATTTCGAACACTGGCAAAATGCATATGTTGACAATTATATGTGTGTCACCAAGTGCAAGGCTGTTGCAGGGGGATTCTGGGTATTTTTCTGGTTACAAAATAGTACAAAATATACAAAAAGCATGACCTTTTCCATGCTGATGTCCTATATTTATTTTCTTTTTCATAATGCCTCGTCCTTTCGCTTTTGCAAACTCCTAATATAGTACAACTGGCGTTGTCAGTGAAGCGTATAATTATATCCTTTACTCCAGTAAGTTTCCAATGAGGCTCATCATTCACCAAAGACAACCATTCATATCAGTCCACACACACGTATACGAAACAACATATCAGTCCATACACACGTATACGAAACAACATATCAGTCCATACACACGTATACGAAACAACATATCAGTCCATACACACGTATACGAAACAACATATCAGTCCACACACACGTATATACGAAACAACATACCAGTCCACACACACGTATACGTAACAACATATCAGTCCACACACACGTATACGAAACAACATATCAGTCCACACACACGTATACGTAACAACATATCAGTCCATACACACGTATACGAAACAACATACCAGTCCACACACACGTATACGTAACAACATATCAGTCCACACACACGTATACGAAACAACATATCAGTCCACACACACGTATACGTAACAACATATCAGTCCATACACACGTATACGAAACAACATATCAGTCCACACACACGTATACGAAACAACATATCAGTCCACACACACGTATACGTAACAACATATCAGTCCACACACACGTATACGTAACAACATATCAGTCCACACACACGTATACGTAACAACATATCAGTCCATACACACGTATATACGAAACAACATATCAGTCCACACACACGTATACGAAACAACATATCAGTCCACACACGTATACGAAAAAACATATCAGTCCATACACACGTATACGAAAAAACATATCAGTCCATACACACGTATATGAAACAACATATCAGTCCATACACACGTATACGAAACAACATACCAGTCCACACACACGTATACGAAAAAACATATCAGTCCATACACACGTATATGAAACAACATATCAGTCCATACATGCGTAAACGAAACAACATATCAGTCCATACACACGTATACGAAACAACATATCAGTCCAAGCGCACGTATACAAAACAACATATCAATCCATACACACGTATACGAAACAACATATCAGTCCACACACGTATACGAAAAAACATATCAGTCCATACACACGTATATGAAACAACATATCAGTCCATACACACGTATACGAAACAATATATCAGTCCATACACACGTATATGAAACAACATATCAGTCCACACACACGTATATGAAACAACATATCAGTCCACACACACGTATACGAAACAACATATCAGTCCACACACACGTATACGAAACAACATATCAGTCCATCCACATGTATACGAAACAACATATCAGTCCACACACACGTATACGAAACAACATATCAGTCCATACACACGTATATGAAACAACATATCAGTCCACACACACGTATATGAAACAACATATCAGTCCACACACACGTATACGAAACAACATATCAGTCCACACACACGTATACGAAACAACATATCAGTCCACACACGTATACGAAAAAACATATCAGTCCATCCACATGTATACGAAACAACATATCAGTCCATACACACGTATACGTAACAACATATCAGTCCACACACACGTATACGTAACAACATATCAGTCCATACACACGTATACGAAACAACATATCAGTCCACACACACGTATACGAAACAACATATCAGTCCACACACACGTATACGTAACAACATATCAGTCCACACACACGTATACGTAACAACATATCAGTCCACACACACGTATACGTAACAACATATCAGTCCACACACACGTATACGTACGACACAACATGTACATAAATGTTGCATTTTTCTGTTGCAGTTGCAATCTGTCTACTTCCAGTTAAAACGGTCAATAGTCAGCCACCTACAGCGACTGCAACAACGCAACCAAGGCTGTCGCGACAGGCGGCTACAGCGACGGCAACAACGCAACCAAGGCTGTCGCGACAGGCGGCTACAGCGACTGCAACAACGCAACCAAGGCTGTCGCGACAGGCGGCTACACAACCGTTTCCCCTCGATGTTTCAACGGCAGAATGTTGACGTTTCTGTTGACCCGAGAGACTTGCGCTCATTTTGCCTACACGCGCAAGGCGCTCACTTTGGTGACACCCACAAGGCGCTCACTTTGGTGAAACCCACAAGGCGCTCACTGTGGCGGCACGCGCAAGGCGCTCACTTTGGTGACACCCACAAGGCGTTCACTTTGGTGACACCCACAAGGCGCTCACTTTGGTGAAACCCACAAAGAGCTCACTGTGGCGGCACACTCAAGGCGTTCACTTTGGTGAAACCCACAAGGCGCTCACTGTAACGGCACACTCAAGGCGTTCACTTTGGTGAAACCCACAAGGCGCTCACTGTGACGGCACGAGCAAGGCGCTCTCTTTGGTGACACCCACAAGGCGCTCACTTTGGTAAAACCCACAAGGCGCTCACTGTGACGGCACGCGCAAGGTGCTCTCTTTGGTGACACCACAAGGCGCTCACTTTGGTGACACCCACAAGGCGCTCACTTTGACGGTACCCACACGGTGTTCACTTTGACGGCACCCACACGGTGTTCACTTTGACGGCACCCACAAGGTGTTTACTTTGGCGGCACCCACACGGTGTTCACTTTGGCGGCACGCTCAAGGCGCTCACTTTGACGGTACCCACAAGGCGCTCACTTTGACTGTACCCACAAGGTGTTCACTTTGACGGTACCCACAAGGTGTTCACTTTGACGGCACCCACACGGTGTTCACTTTGACGGCACCCACACGGTGTTCACTTTGACGGCACCCACACTGTGTTCACTTTGGCGGCACCCACCCGGTGTTCACTTTGACGGCACCCACACGGTGTTCACTTTGACGGCACCCACACGGTGTTCACTTTGACGGCACCCACACGGTGTTCACTTTGACGGTACCCACAAGGTGTTTACTTTGGCGGCACCCACAAGGTGTTCACTTTGACGGTACCCACAAGGTGTTTACTTTGGCGGCACCCACACGGTGTTCACTTTGACGGCACCCACACGGTGTTCACTTTGACGGTACCCACAAGGTGTTTACTTTGGCGGCATCCACACGGTGTTCACTTTGACGGCACCCACACGGTGTTCACTTTGACGGCACCCACAAGGTGTTCACTTTGACGGTACCCACAAGGTGTTTACTTTGGCGGCACCCACACGGTGTTCACTTTGACGGCACCCACAAGGTGTTTACTTTGACGGCACCCACACGGTGTTCACTTTGACGGCACCCACAAGGTGTTTACTTTGACGGCACCCACACGGTGTTCACTTTGACGGCACCCACACGGTGTTCACTTTGACGGTACCCACACGGTGTTCACTTTGACGGTACCCACAAGGTGTTCACTTTGACGGCACCCACACGGTGTTCACTTTGACGGCACCCACACGGTGTTCACTTTGACGGCACCCACACGGTGTTCACTTTGACGGCACCCACAAGGTGTTCACTTTGGCGGCACGCTCAAGGCGACGCAACCGAAGCGACACCTGCCGTATGGAACGTTCGTTGTCGACATTTCCGTCCAAGTGTCGGTCGCCAGGTCGTACTCTTCGATGTTGTGATGGAACGAGTTCTCTCCGTCGTGTCCACTCAGGACATAGATCTTTCTGTCCATTGACGCCACACCTGTAGGGAGAGACATAATATTATATTATTACTTTCTGCGGTGCATTGGAGGACACGAACATCAAGAAAGCAAACACGCACTGATGTCGTGACACGATATTGTTGTTTGATTGTACAACAACTGGCGTACGTCGAGTATACGAGAAAGTTACATCTAATGAAGGAGACTGGGTTTCATCTAAGATAATGTTATTGGTTCACATTTCATACCTCCTACGCCCAGTGCATTGTGTTTTGATAGTAGGTCTATTGTTATAGCTACACCTGGAGCTGTGCTTTGATAGTAGGTATAATGTTATAGCTACACCTGGAGCTGTGTTTTGATAGTAGGTATAATGTTATAGCTACACCTGGAGCTGTGTTTTGATAGTAGGTATAATGTTATAGCTACACCTGGAGCTGTGTTTTGATAGTAGGTCTAATGTTATAGCTACACCTGGAGCTGTGTTTTGATAGTAGGTATAATGTTATAGCTACACCTGGAGCTGTGTTTTGATAGTAGGTCTAATGTTATAGCTACACCTGGAGCTGTGTTTTGATAGTAGGTCTAATGTTATAGCTACACCTGGAGCTGTGTTTTGATAGTAGGTATAATGTTATAGCTATACCTGGAGCTGTGTTTTGATAGTAGGTATAATGTTATAGCTATACCTGGAGCTGTGTTTTGATAGTAGGTATAATGTTATAGCTACACCTGGAGCTGTGTTTTGATAGTAGGTATAATGTTATAGCTATACCTGGAGCTGTATTTTGATAGTAGGTATAATGTTATAGCTATACCTGGAGCTGTGTTTTGATAGTAGGTATAATGTTATAGCTATACCTGGAGCTGTGTTTTGATAGTAGGTATAATGTTATAGCTATACCTGGAGCTGTGTTTTGATAGTAGGTATAATGTTATAGCTATACCTGGAACTGTGTTTTGATAGTAGGTATAATGTTATAGCTATACCTGGAGCTGTGTTTTGATAGTAGGTATAATGTTATAGCTATACCTGGAGCTGTGTTCTGATAGTAGGTATAATGTTATAGCTACACCTGGAGCTGTGTTTTGATAGTAGGTATAATGTTATAGCTACACCTGGAGCTGTGTTTTGATAGTAGGTCTATTGTTATAGCTACACCTGGAGCTGTGTTCTGATAGTAGGTATAATGTTATAGCTACACCTGGAGCTGTGTTTTGATAGTAGGTATAATGTTATAGCTACACCTGGAGCTGTGTTTTGATAGTAGGTCTATTGTTATAGCTACACCTGGAGCTGTGTTCTGATAGTAGGTATAATGTTATAGCTACACCTGGAGCTGTGTTTTGATAGTAGGTATAATGTTATAGCTACACCTGGAGCTGTGTTTTGATAGTAGGTATAATGTTATAGCTACACCTGGAGCTGTGTTTTGATAGTAGGTCTAATGTTATAGCTACACCTGGAGCTGTGTTTTGATAGTAGGTCTAATGTTATAGCTACACCTGGAGCTGTGTTTTGTTAGTAGGTATAATGTTATAGCTATACCTGGAGCTGTGTTTTGATAGTAGGTATAATGTTATAGCTACACCTGGAGCTGTGTTTTGATAGTAGGTCTAATGTTATAGCTACACATGGAGCTGTGTTTTGATAGTAGGTATAATGTTATAGCTATACCTGGAGCTGTGTTTTGATAGTAGGTATAATGTTATAGCTATACCTGGAGCTGTGTTTTGATAGTAGGTCTAATGTTATAGCTACACCTGGAGCTGTGTTTTGATAGTAGGTCTAATGTTATAGCTACACCTGGAGCTGTGTTTTGATAGTAGGTATAATGTTATAGCTATACCTGGAGCTGTGTTTTGATAGTAGGTATAATGTTATAGCTACACCTGGAGCTGTGTTTTGATAGTAGGTATAATGTTATAGCTACACCTGGAGCTGTGTTTTGAATACGGTACAGCTGGCCTAATCCACCACGGTACAGCTGGCCTAATCCACCACGGTACAGCTGGCCTAATCCACCACGGTACAGCTGGCCTAATCCACTACGGTACAGCTGGCCTAATCCAATACGGTGCAGCTGGCCTAATCCACTACGGTAAAGCTAGCCTAATCCACTATGGTACAGTTAGCCTAATCCACTACGATACAACTGGCCTAATCCACCACGGTACAGCTGGCATAATCCACTACGGTATAGCTGGCCTAATCCACCACGTTACAGCTGGCCTAATCCACCACGGTATAGCTGGCCTAATCCACTACGGTACAGCTGGCCTAATCCACTACGGTACAGCTGGCCTAATCCACCACGGTACAGCTAGCCTAATCCACCACGGTACAGCTGGCCTAATCCACCACGGTACAGCTGGCCTAATCCACTACAGTACAGCTGGCCTAATCCACCACGGTACAGCTGGCCTAATCCACTACAGTACAGCTGGCCTAATCCACCACGGTACAGCTGGCCTAATCCACTACAGTACAGCTGGCCTAATCCACCACGGTACAGCTGGCCTAATCCACTACAGTACAGCTGGCCTAATCCACTACGGTACAGTTGGCCTAATCCACCACGGTACAGCTAGCCTAATCCACTACGGTACAGTTGGCCTAATCCACCACGGTACAGCTGGGCAAACTAGCTTTTTAGTATTTGGTGCTGCAATGATTAAAATCAAGCGAATGCCTCGTGTTTTAAAGCATTACGATTACCAAACATTGCATCGTAACCGGTATTAGCGGAACAGAGGAAGGCTAACATCAACACGGATACTGCGCAAGTAGAGAGAAACCAGATGGGATGGAATTCTTAGAAGATGGCAGAGAATGAAGCTGGAGGTCAGACAAAGTGGCGGGAGTTACTGAGTGGCCTCATGCACCAACTAGGGTGAAGTTACTAAGTGGCCTCATGCACCAACTAGGGTGAAGTTACTAAGTGGCCTCATGCACCAAGTATTGTGAAGTTACTTATTGGCCTCATGCACCAACTAGGGTGAAGTTACTAAGTGGCCTCATGCACCAACTAGGGTGAAGTTACTAAGTGGCCTTATGCACCAACTAGGGTGAAGTTACTAAGTGGCCTTATGCACCAACTAGGGTGAAGTTACTAAGTGGCCTTATGCACCAACAAGGGTGAAGTTACTAAGTGGCCTTATGCACCAACTAGTGTCCGAAGAGGAAAAGTAAGTAAGTAAATAGTGGATTGTTAGAATTTATTTGCATGATATCACGCGCAGATAGTTGCAGACCTGCGTCGAACTTTGGTTCCAACATGGGAGCCAAGTCTGTCCATCGGTCTGACTTGACATCATAGCACGACAGTCGGTTGCTGGCACGTGACGTTTCCTCAGCGCCACCTACCGCGTACAATGAGTGTCCGATGGCGACCAGCGCCAGGAGGCAGCGTGGAACGGGCATTGGCGAGATCTGGCAACATATATGTCGTAAATAAACGTCAGGAGGCTTCGTCGAACGGGCAAAAAATGCTCGCTTTCTTACTGAAAACAGAAAATTAATTTGAATTATCATTTATGTTTCAGAGAATTGTTTCGATTCAGATGTCGAGAACTAGCCTTTTGTACACATATTTCTCATTAGCACACTGACTGCTGTGTGTCTCACTTGACCGGTAATATCATTACTAATCTCCAATCATAATATATGAATAGAAATAAATAAGATAAATAAGAGTTTTAGTACTCCAGTCAGTCTACCTTGTATACCTCCAGCCAGTCTACCTTGTATACCTCCAGTCAGTCTACTTTGTATACCTCCAGTCAGTCTACCTTGTATATATCCAGTCAGTCTACCTTGTATATCCAATCAGTCTACCTTGTATACCTTCAGTCAGTCTACCTTGTATACCTCCAGTCAGTCTACCTTGTATACCTCCAGCCAGTCTACCTTGTATACCTCCAGTCAGTCTACTTTGTATACCTCCAGTCAGTCTACCTTGTATATATCCAGTCAGTCTACCTTGTATATCCAATCAGTCTACCTTGTATACCTTCAGTCAGTCTACCTTGTATACCTCCAGTCAGTCTACCTTGTATACCTCCAGTCAGTCTACCTTGTATTCCTCCAGTCAGTCTACCTTGTATACATCCAGTCAGTCTACCTTGTATTCCTCCAGTCAGTTTATCTTGTATACCTCCAGTCAGTCTACCTTGTATACCTCCAGTCACTCTACCTTGTATACCTCCAGTCAGTCTACCTTGTATACCTCCAGTCAGACCACGCTGAACAAAATTAATTGACGTCTTCGTGGTTACTGTACTGATATAGAGTATCCACGAACTTCTACCACATAGTTCTTACCACATTCCAGACGTCTTCGTGCGGACTGTACTGATATAGAGTATCCACGAATTCGTTATTCGGACCAGCAGTTCCACCTGGCGATAACAAATAGTGCGTGGTAAAGCTTACTGTTTAATGAATATGTCCTTGTTTGGAATTTTACTTTTAGTTAATTAGCTATGGAATAGCGATGTTAATTAGTTATGGAATAGCGATGTTGTATGTTCAAAATATAAGGCAACGTTTCGAGCAAAATAAATTTTTATATGTAACATTCGATATTTCAGGGAGTGTGGCAAGGGTCTCAAACCTCCCACTTGTTTTTGGGGCCAACCTTCCATTCCCAACAAGTTCCCACTTATGTTTTGGCCAACCTCCCACCTCCCACCAATTTGTCGGACCAACCTCCCACCTCCCACCAATTTGTCGAACCAACATCCCATCTCCCACCAATTTGTCGGACCAACCTCCCACCTCCCACCAATTTGTCGGACCAACCTCCCACCTCCCACCAATTTGTCGGACCAACCTCCCATCTCCCACCAATTTGTCGGACCAACCTCCTACCTCCCATCAATTTGTCGGACCAACCTCCCACCTCCCACCAATTTGTTGGACCAACCTCCCACCTCCCACCAATTTGTCGGACCAACCTCCCATCTCCCACCAATTTGTTGGACCAACCTCCCACCTCCCACCAATTTGTCGGACCAACCTCCCATCTCCCACCAATTTGTTGGACCAACCTCCCATCTCCCACCAATTTGTCGGACCAACCTCCCACCTCCCAATGTCTGCCTGTGCGACACCCGTCATTGTTTACCAATGTCTGTCTGTGCGACACCCGTCAATGTTTACCAATGTCTGTCTGTGCGACACCCGTCAATGTTTACCAATGTCTGCCTGTGCGACACCCGTCAATGTTTACCAATGTCTGTCTGTGCGACACCCGTCAATGTTTACCAATGTCTGTCTGTGCGACACCCGTCAATGTTTACCAATGTCTGTCTGTGCGACACCCGTCAATGTTTACCAATGTCTGTCTGTGCGACACCCGTCAATGTTTACCAATGTCTGTCTGTGCGACACCCGTCAATGTTTACCAATGTCTGTCTGTGCGACACCCGTCAATGTTTACCAATGTCTGTCTGTGCGACACCCGTCAATGTTTACCAATGTCTGCCTGTGCGACACCCATCAATGTTTACCAATGTCTGTCTGTGCGACACCCGTCAATGTTTACCAATGTCTGTCTTTGCGACACCCGTCAATGTTTACCAATGTCTGCCTGTGCGACACCCGTCAATGTTTACCAATGTCTGTCTGTGCGACACCCGTCAATGTTTACCAATGTCTGTCTGTGCGACACCCGTCAATGTTTACCAACGTATGCATGACTTACTGCACACACGTGTCTAGTAGCAAAACAAATTTCGAATATACTTCCGCCTATTTAAATCATCTACACAAACGTCCGATCATGTATGTTTTTTTTACTTTCACATATCTGCCATGCATTGTGTAACGGACACGGAAGTCTAACTGAATCATAACCTCTGCAGCCGGCACAAAGGCCTACCTGCGATATAGAGAAGTCCGTTACTTCACAAAGGCCTACCTGCGATATAGAGAAGTCCGTTACTTCACAAAGGCCTACCTGCGATATAGAGAAGTCCGTTACTTCACAAAGGCCTACCTGCGATATAGAGAAGTCCGTTACTTCACAAAAGCCTACCTGCGATATAGAGAAGTCCGTTACTTCACAAAGGCCTACCTGCGATATGGAGAAGTCCGTTACTTCACAAAGGCCTACATGCGATATAGAGAAGTCCGTTACTTCACAAAGGCCTACCTGCGATATAGAGAAGTCCGTTACTTCACAAAGGCCTACCTGCGATATAGAGAAGTCCGTTACTTCACAAAGGCCTACCTGCGATATAGAGAAGTCCGTTACTTCACAAAGGCCTACCTGCGATGTAGAGAAGTCCGTTACTTCCTGCGGCCTGGCACCGACTGAGAGCGACCGGCAGACTGGTGATAGACTGCCAATTGTTGACGGCAGGCGTGTAGCGTTCGACGCTGCCGATGAGGCTCTCACCGTCCGAACCACCGAGGACATACACACAGCCGTCCAGGGACGCCGTCGCTACCAAACAAACAAATACTCGGTGTCAGTCCTGTCGTTATTATTACTGCCCATCCTCCGGGTGGGATAACTTGGTAGTTCGCCAGTGACTGTCATGATAGCAACATTATAAAAGTCCGGATACACAACGTTATCACAGAACTGCCTTTGTACTTGCTGTGCTGTCAGTCAATGTCTTGAGAGCTTCTTTAACAATTGCGATGTAATGCTGGCAATTACAGTAACATCTAGCGACGCCTTGCCCTTGCATTACGTAATTTCGAACAATCACAGAAAAGACGCATGACGTTGTGAACGATTGCACGTAATTGTTCTCATAGCGTTCAATTGTACGTAATTGTTCTCATAGCGTTCAATTGTACGTAATTGTTCTCATAGCGTTCAGTTGTACGTAATTGTTCTCATAGCGTTCAAGTGTACGTAATTGTTCTCATAGCGTTCAATTGTACGTAATTGTTCTCATGCCGTTCAATTGTACGTAATTGTTCTCATAGCGTTCAATTGTACGTAATTGTTCTCATAGCGTTCAATTGTACATAATTGTTCTCATAGCGTTCAGTTGTACGTAATTGTTCTCATAGCGTTCAATTGTACGTAATAGCGTTCAATTGTACGTAATTGTTCTCATAGCGTTCAGTTGTACGTAATTGTTCTCATATCGTTCAATTGTACGTAATTGTTCTCATAGCGTTCAATTGTACGTAATTGTTCTCATAGCATTCAATTGTACGTAATTGTTCTCACAGCGTTCAATTGTACGTAATAGCGTTCAATTGTACGTACTTGTTCTCATAGCGTTCAATTGTACTTAATAACTACAAAGAGTAATTCGATTTTTCGTAGAAAGTGTAACAGCGGGTGAATTAGAAAAACAATAAATGACGAGATGATCGTCTCAAAGTTTGGCGCTCGAGATGCCCAAAGGTATTGTTGTTTCTCGTAATGTTCTTGTTTTTGTTTCCAGTTGTTGGTAAAGAGCTGCAGACAAAGGAAGAAGCTGATTTCAACTGTTCGTCAATTCACCTCACTGATTAAAGCACACTGGCGCATTCATTAGATGTTCGGATGATTTATTCGAACCCATTTTCTGCCGTATCGCCGCTTTTCTATTTCCTATGGCCATAAGCTTTACACTAGACTCACAGACTTAGACTCACTGTGTCTCGCTCAAAAACTCACCGTTTCCCGCTCACAGACTCACAGTGTCTCTCTCGCAGACTCATTGTGTCCCGCTCACAGACTCACCGAATCTCGCTCGCAGACTCACCGAGCCTCGCTCGCAGACTCACCGAGCCTCGCTCGCAGACTCACCATGTCTCGCTCGCAAACTCTCCGTGTTTTTCTCACAGACTCACCGTGTCTCGCTCACCTTGTCTCGTTCACATACTCACCGTGTCTCGCTCAAAGACTCACCGTGTCTCGCTCACAAACTCACCTTGTCTCGCTCACAGACTCACCGTGTCTCGCCCGGGACTTGTTCATGTTTGCTACCTTGATCCACTTGTCCAGAGTTGGTTCATACCTCAACACGTTGTTCAATACCACATTGTCCCGGTTGAGACCACCTGTGGACGAACAGGATAGAATAACATTACGAGCGCACCCTAGCGGTTATCATATAGCATATTGACTGTGATAGGATCTAAACGAGCAGAATAAAATAGTATCCATTAGTGTAACAATCTGCACATGCATAGACACGTAATACTTTGTGTAATGATATACATATACATAATACTATTGTGCCAGCGAGGCGTGTGTGTGCGTGCGTGCGTGAATATATGTATGTATGTATGTAAGTATGCATGCATGCATGCATACATGTATATATATATATATATATGTATATTTATATATGTATATATATTATATGTATATATATATTATATATATATTTTTATAGGCCCGGCCAGGGCCGGGTTTGGACCCAAAGCCCGGCCCGTGCAGGGCACTAATATATATATATATATATATATATATATATATATATATATATATATATATATATATATATATATATATATATATATATATATATATATATATATATATATATTTAATAAATGAATAAATGTAGTAGTATTGACACATTTTGCTTTCTATGCGCCAACATGTTGTCACTTTTTAAAATGAATGGTTGAAATGAGACGTGGCGGAGATTCATCATACGTGCTAGCCTGTACCTGTAACATAGATGTGTGTGCCGCCGGAAACGATACAGCCGTGATGACACCTGGGAAACGGTAGGTCCTTCAGCCGCAGCCATTTTCCTTCGTCCAAACTAGAGGTTGCATAAACCAGAAATAAACTACTGACATACATTATTATAAGAACATTTTTAATAAGTATAATATTATACTCAGCACTGTAGATTTGAATTTGTGTTCAGCGCTAATTCACAAAACCGAAATTCATCATTACTTTCGTATCCACTGCGTCCCGTTGATTTCTTTGTGTTTTAGCTAGACCTTACCCACGGGTGTATCCAGGAGCATTGATGGGGGAAGGGCAACGTTTGTGGCCCTATGCAAATGAGGGTTATGAATGTGCTGGTCATATCCTTCCCAACGCACAGCAGCCACCCTCGCCCTCTCCCATAATGTGCCGGTCATGTCCTTCCCAGCGCACAGCAGCCACCCTCGCCCTCTCCCATAATGTGCCGGTCATGTCCTTCCCAGCGCACAGCAGCCACCCTCTCCCTCTCCCATAATGCGCCGGTCATGTCCTTCCCAGCGCACAGCAGCCACCCCTTGCCATCTCCCATAATGTGCCGGTCATGTCCTTCCCTGCGCACAGCAGCCACCCTCTCCCTCTCCCATAATGTGCCGGTCATGTCCTTCCCAGCGCACAGCAGCCACCCTCGCCCTCTCCCATAATGTGCCGGTCATGTCCTTCCCAGCGCACAGCAGCCACCCTCACCCTCTCCCATAATGTGCCGGTCATGTCCTTCCCAGCGCACAGCAGCCACCCCTCGCCCTCTCCCATAATGTGCCGGTAATGTCCTTCCCAGCGCACAGCAGCCACCCTCGCCCTCTCCCATAATGCGCCGGTCATGTCCTTCCCAGCGCGCAGCAGCCACCCTCTCCCTCTCCCATAATGTGCCGGTCATGTCCTTCCCAGCGCACAGCAGTCACCCTCGCCCTCTCCCATAATGTGCCGGTCATGTCCTTCCCAGCGCACAGCAGCCACCCTCGCCCTCTCCCATAATGTGCCGGTCATGTCCTTCCCAGCGCACAGTAGCCACCCTCGCCCTCTCCCATAATGGGCCGATATACCTAACCAACAGGTCATTTTTGGTCTCACCCATAGACTTATTGCTTGTAATATAATAACTGGGTCTTGGTCGTGGAATATGTAAAAAAAAATGCATCAAATATCTCATTAAAACAAACTTCAAGAAGACGCGTATGCTTACTAGAGGCTTAAACCTCTCAAATAAGATCAGAGAGTAAAGGATGCGTTTCTTTCAAAACATGAAGTGAGAAAACCTGCACTCACATACATTGATATCCTGAAACCTGTTTTATTATGTAGACCAACGTTTCGTTAACACATACCTAAATATTGACACCAGTAGTAGGCCGCGTAACAGGTGTCAACGTTAAGCTATTATTTATTCAGAATTCAGTACTACGAATTAATTCACCAATATAAAATGGTCAGTCAGGCATGGTTGCGCACCTGTATCCATCGACGCTGTTCAAATAGTTCTTGCTGTGTATCTCTCCGCCCACCATGATGATACGTCGGTCGGTTGCTTGGCAACGCCTCGGTTTCGTGAGTGCTGACTGGAGCTCCGCGTGGCGGTCCTAGATAGGATCAACTCGGTGATGGTTTCGTTGGGTAAACGTAAGATAATAAATTCTTTATATCATAATCATGTAACAAAGTGACTTTGTTTAATATAGATGACATCTTCAACCCCACACCAGGACTCGTTGTTATAATCAATGACAATCACTGAATATGTGATACCGATGAACTCTTTGCGGGTAGTGAATGATTTGCTGACTTGAGTTCGCCTAGTTTAACATTAGTCGGTATGGCCTATCACTGATTAATGATGTTAACGAATTCGTACAGTGAAGTTTCCCTGCGTGAAATGTTAAACCTATCTTCACACACAGTTGGCATTGAATTGATTGGATAGTAACGCGTTGATATATCAAACGATGAGAACTCGATGTTAACAACGCGTTGACTGCTATTCGCTAGGCCGTTGGATCTTGGATGGTTTATGCGTCACAGTGTGGCGCTAATGTTCTGGCTACGTAATTCGCTGGTTTGATTAAAGCTTGCTCAACATTTACTTCATGCTAACCATTTCAAGTGATAGTCGAAATGTGATGGTTCTATTCGTTCTCATACTCGATTTATGCTACTGACTAACGCGCGCGCACGCACGCACGCACGCACGCACGCACGCACGCACGCACGCACGCACGCACGCACGCACGCACGCACGCACGCACGCACGCACGCACGCACGCACGCACGCACGAACGCACGCACGCACGCACGCACGCACGCACGCACGCACGCACGCACGCACGCACGCACGCACGCACGCACGCACGCACGCACGCACGCACGCACGCACGCACGCACGCACGCACGCACGCACGCACGCACGCACGCACGCACGCACGCACGCACGCACGCACGCACGCACGCACGCACGCACGCACGCACGCACGCACGCACGCACGCACGCACGCACGCACGCACGCACGCAGCACCCACACGCACACGCACACGCACACGCACACGCACACGCACACGCACACGCACACGCACACGCACACGCACACGCACACGCACACGCACACGCACACGCACACGCACACGCACACGCACACGCACACGCACACACACACACACACACACACACACACACACACACAAACAACACACGTACACACTCACGCACACACTCACGCGCACGCGCACGCGCAGTACAATAATTGTCCGTAACTGTACAATAATCGTCCATACCTTGAGCACGTGGTACTTCTTCGCCTCGTCCAGATAGCGGCGACACTCCGTCGTCTGCGAGAGCAGTGCCTCCGTGTCGATCTTGTCGAAGAGAAAGTAGGGACTGACGAACGCCAGGCGGACATGCTGCAGAACCTCGGCTAGACTCGACAGCCGCTTGTCGGGGTCGTTCCTGAATCCCAGGCACGGGGAGATTAATTTAGGGGCTTTCCATAAAGTATGTCACGCAATTTGTCGACTTTTGTTACTCAGCGGTATAACTGGGAATTGGGAAGACTGGGCTCATTGGCCTTGGTTGGCAGTCAGTCTATGAGACAGAAAACTCTGATTACAAACCCCCACTGTCTTGTGGGTGTTTCGGGATAGACAAGGGCTATGGGAGTAAACCCAGACAGAAAATCCGGAGTGGAGCCCCTAAGGCGGTCATATGTCAACTCTTGGCATCTTCCGGCAGCTCCTGCAGCCAAGCTGGTGCGAAGCGTCGTGCTCTGCACTCCTTAGGATCCCACTAGCGAGGCCGAGAGGGGGTCTTGTCGCTTGGGCAACCCAGGACCTCCATACGTCTCGCCCACGCATGCGCCATGGAGAGTGTCACTCCATAGTCGCCTTACAACGACTGCACAACACGGAAGGTAACTTCTAGGGGAGTAGGGGAGACAGGAGGGAAGGAGAAGGGAGTGGGGAGACAGGAGGGAAGGAGAAGGGAGTGGGGGAGACGGGAGGGAAAACAACCGGAGTGAAGGAGAGGGAAGTGGGAGAGACAAGAGCAAAGGAGTGGGAAGTGGGGGAGACAGGAGCGAAGGTGACATGAGGGAAGGGGTCAGGACAGAATGTGATGGAGGGGATCGAACGGAAGAGTTATTCTGCAGCAGTGATAGAGGGGGTGAGGAAGAGAGCGAGGGTGTTTGTGGGGGATTCGATAGTTAGGAAGACCGACAGAGTCTTAAACAAGGGAGATGATGTGGTGGTCTGCTTGCCTGGAGCCAAAATAGAGGCGATAACTGAGAGGGTAAAAAACATCGTAGGCTCGGGTAAGGGTGGATCTGTTTTAGTACACGTAGGGACAAATAACGTAGAGAGGGAGGGTACAACTGCCATAGTTAGGAAATATAGGCAGTTGGTCAGAACACTAAAACAGACGCGGGTTGAGCAGGTAATACTGTCAGGGATTTTACCTGTAATGGGCAGGAGGGGTCACAAATATCGAAATTGTCGGGGGATGGCAATTAACATGTTAGTCCAGAAGTTATGTAGGGAAGAGGAAGTTGGATTTGTGGATTTATGGGGAAGTTTTGTTGGGAGGGCTGATATGTACATGAAGGATGGGCTTCATTTAAGTGGAAAGGGGGCGGCAGTATTCGCGGACAAACTTTCAGCAGCAGTAGATAGTGACTTGGGTACAATGACAAATATTTTTGGAAGTAAACATTCTTTAAACTAGAAGTGCAGGGGGGTTACCTAGAGGTGTCTCAAGCAGAACAAGAGGCCACTAGCACAGATAAACCAATATCAAATCATCCGAAAAACATCTCTGAAAAAGGTTATAGATGCGTATGTTTAAATGCAAGGAGCATAGTAAATAAGAAAAACGAATTAAACATTATGGTAGAAGATATTGACCCTCACATAATTGGTATAACTGAATCATGGGCCAACATAGATATAACAGATGCTGAATTAGGACTGACAGGATAGGTAATGTTTAGGAAATATCGAATAGGAAGAAGGGGCGGGGGAGTTATTTTATACGTTAAAGAATCTATTCAGGCTTATGAAATAAAACTAGAAAGGGAAGCAGATTGCGATGAAGCTGTTTAGTGCAAAATTGTTTCAGGAAATTCAAAATTAACTATTGGATTAGTTTACCGAAGTCCAAACATAAACGAAGAGGACAACACAAAAATAAAAAACGCTATAAAGGAAGTTAGTAAAGGGGAATGTATCATAATGGGAGATTTTAACCATGGACACATACAATGGAATTCTCTAGAGAGCACAGGGATTGAGGACCAACAATTTCTATTTTTAATCCAGGATAGCTTTCTTACTCAGCACGTACTAGAACCAACCAGGGGAGAAAATGTATTAGATATAGTTTTGTCATCACAAAAAGAATTAGTGGACAATGTAAAAATATTTGAACCATTGGGTAATAGTGACCATAATCAAATACATTTTGACATCAATGTAAAATCAGAAAGTAAAAATAAGAAAACGTACAAGAGAAACTTCCACAAAGGTAACTACAAAGATATGAGAAAATACTTAGCAAAGCTAGATTGGAATAACATGCTGATGAATAAGACCGCAATTGAATGTTGGAATATTCTAAAATATGAAATTGAGAGTATCATCGATAAATTTGTTCCCTTCCAAAAACAAGGAAAACGGTGTAGAAAGAAACACTTGTCAAAAGAGGCTATTAGAAAAATAATGCTAAAACAAACTATGTGGAGGGTTTATAGGCGTACCAGAAAGGACGAAGACTATGCAAAATACAAAGAGGCACTTAATGCAGCTACAACTGAAATCAGACAATCTAAAAGAAGCTATGAGCAAAAACTAGCATGTAACATAAAAAATGACAGCAAGAGTTTTTATGCATATGTCAGGAGTAAACAAAACGTACAAGACAAGGTTGGACCTCTAGAAGACAGTGCTAGAAATATAATATCACAGGGGTTTTTAATGGCGGAAGACCTAAATGGTTACTTCAGTTCAGCGTTTACCAAAGAAGATATTAGTTCATTACCATTTGCTGATGCTAAATTTCAGGGGGCTAAATCTGACTATTTAGGTCCGTTAGTTGTAACTCCAGAATTGGTAGCTAAGAAAATAAAGGCAATGAAGGATAACAAATCACCGGGAGTGGATGGGATTCCTCCAAAATTACTAATGGAAACAGTAGAACAAATCAGTATACCACTTGCAAGAGTATTCAACTTTTCATTAAAAGAGGGAGTTGTTCCGTTTGAATGGAAAGAAGCAAACATCATACCATTATTTAAAAAGGGTTCGAGAAATAAGTCAGAGAATTACAGACCAGTGAGTTTAACGTCAGTGATTTGTAAATTATTAGAAAGGTTAATTAAAGACCATATGGTGGACTTCCTCGTTAAGCATAAATTATTAAATTCATCTCAACATGGATTCCTTAAAGCGAGGTCATGCTTAACAAATATGTTATGTTTTTTGGAAGAAATCACTAAGTGGATAGACGTGGGATCGCCAGTAGATATTATCTACTTAGATTTTCAGAAAGCTTTTGACAAAGTGCCACATCAAAGATTACTACATAAATTAAAAGCCCATGGTATCGGGGATAGCATAACTGACTGGATAGAACAATGGCTGACTGACAGAAGACAACGAGTTGTAGTAAATGGAGAAGTTTCAAATTGGAAATCGGTTTTGAGTGGGGTACCTCAAGGATCAGTATTAGGACCTATATTATTCTTAATTTATATCAATGACTTGGACGACAGTATAACAAGTAACGTACTGAAATTTGCGGATGACACAAAACTGTTTAGAAAGGTTAATACTGATGGTGATAAACAACATTTACAAAACGATCTAGACAGATTAGTGAAATGGTCTGAGAAATGGCAGATGTTGTTCAATTTTGGGAAATGTAAATGCCTACATACAGGACATAGGAACTTGAATGTAAACTATAAAATGGGAGATACTGTTCTGGGTACTACTGTAAAAGAAAAGGACTTAGGAGTTACAATAAGCGCTGATATGAAAGTTTCAGAGCAGTGTGGTATTGCAGCTTCAAAGGGTAATCAAATTCTTGGATTGATTAGAAGAAACATAACATACAAGGGAAAAAAGTTAATTATACCTCTTTATAAAGCAATAGTTAGACCTCATTTAGAATACTGTATACAAGCATGGAGACCATATCGTAAGAAGGATATAGATACGCTTGAACGCATACAAAGGAGAGCAACTAAAATGATTCCAGAACTGAGAGACCTTAGTTATGAAGAACGCCTGAAAGAATGTGGTTTAACAACTCTAGAGACAAGGAGGTTAAGAGGAGATCAGATTGAAGTTTTTAAGATATTGAATGGGTATGAAAATATTGATAGAAATATGTTTTTCTCACTCAAGAAGGATAGCAGAACTAGAGGACATGAGGTAAAATTAGTAAAGGATCAATGTAGATTGGACATCAGGAAGCACTCGTTCTCACAGAGGACAATAAATGAATGGAACAAATTGTCTACAGATTGTGTAACTGCTAGCAGCGTGAATATGTTTAAAAACAATGTTGACACATATCTCAGGAGGGCGGGTTATAAGTAGATGAACATTGTTGGACTCTCGATAAGCCAATGGCTTCCTTGTCCACTTGCCATCTGGGCCTTTGGCTTGGATGGCAAATCTTGTTAAATCTTGTTAAATCTTCTCTGCCAGTGCTGGGAGGATGGCACAGTGCTGGGAGGATGGCACAGTGCTGGGAGGATGGCACAGTGCTGGGAGGATGGCACAGTGCTGGGAGGATGGCACAGTGCTGGGAGGATGGCACAGTGCTGGGAGGAGGGCACAATGCTGGGAGGATGGCACAGTGCTGGGAGGATGGCACAGTGCTGGGAGGATGGCACAGTGCTGGGAGGAGGGCACAATGCTGGGAGGATGGCACAGTGCTGGGAGGATGGCACAGTGCTGGGAGGATGGCACAG
>OY759274.1:870000-1017500 GCA_963662155.1 Lamellibrachia columna | reverse complement strand
TAACACATTACATAACACATTACATACAAATCACACCAAACTATGTAGAATTTGGTATATATGGAAAGGTATTTCAATTTTCTATAGACCAACATATATCATATATATCATAAGTGTTCCATGACGTCACGGTTACGTCGTAAGTAACTATAATTGGAACCATGTTATGTATGTTGACATTCCTCTCATTCTCTTGGGTATATATACCATGGAAAAAGGATAGAAAATCACATACATCAACGCACGCACGCACGCACGCACGCACGCACGCATGCATGCATGCTTGCACGCAAAAATACCTGCGCGTCTTCCTGCGAGATAGTGATGTTGGCAGTGTAGGCATAGTTAATGAGTTGCTCCATGATGGCTGGAGCGATGCCGGAGATGCTCACTCTCTGTTCGAGACTCTCCCGCATGTCACCTTACACGGCAGAGACAAGACATGTCACCTTACACGGCAGAGACAAGACATGTCACCTTACACGGCAGAGACAAGACATGTCACCTTACACGGCAGAGACAAGACATGTCACCTTACACGGCAGAGACAAGACATGTCACCTTACACGGCAGAGACAAGACATGTCACCGTACACGGCAGAGACAAGACATGTCACCGTACATGGCAGAGACAAGACATGTCACCGTACATGGCAGAGACAAGACATGTCACCTTACACGGCAGAGACAAGACATGTCACCTTACACGGCAGAGACAAGACATGTCACCGTACATGGCAGAGACAAGACATGTCACCTTACACGGCAGAGACAAGACATGTCACCGTACATGGCAGAGACAAGACATGTCACCTTACACGGCAGAGACAAGGAACTAGCAACATAACTGTTCACAAGATTAAGATTTAACAAGATTGCCAACCAAAGAAATATGCTCCAAATAGCAAGTGGTCAAGCGGTCAAGGAAGTCATTGTCTTATCGAGAGTCCGACAACTGTTCATTAACGCGTAGCCCTTCCTCATGAGATACCTGTCAATTTGTTATATTTATATATTTTTATTTTAAAACATATTCGCCCTGCTAGGATTAACACATTCAATGTGGATAATTTGGTCCATTCATTTATTGTTCTCTGAGAGAAGTAATACTTCTTTCTCATATTCAATCGTCACAATATTTTTACTAATGATATTTTGTGCCCTCTAGTTAGTTCTACGACACAAAGGCACACAAACTGAATCTCTATACACACTACTTAATCTCACTAATAAGCAACTTATGAATCTATCCATCATTTACTCAAACAAGGGAAATGTAACTGCAATGTTTTGTACACCTGGTGACAACACTGTCCCCAGTAGGCCTTTTATCCAGAATTCAGAAGCAAGTAGTTCTGGAGAGGTTAAGTTTGGTCTCTCTGGTCTTCTCTGTTCATGCTTTCGTTGCCAAGAAACACATACACACGTGCACGCACGCACGCACGCACGCACGCACGCACGCACGCACGCACGCACGCACGCACGCACGCACGCACGCACGCACGCACGCACGCACGCACGCACGCACGCACTCTCTCTCTCGCCATTTCTTTACTTATTGGACATTAGACTTAGCAGCATCTAAACTGCACACTGCGCCCCCTGTTGCGCAATATAGAACCCGGCGTGTCGAATCCAGTGGCGCCAGCATATGATATGCTGAGTGGCGCCACTGACCATTTCATATGATATGCTGAGTGGCGCCACTGGTGGGAGGTCGAATCCCCTGTCTTCAAATTCACGTGACTTACTCGAGAACATGGCGAAGAAGTAGGGACTGCAGGCGGCTAGCACACTGCGGTGACAGGCAAACTCCTGGTCGTCGACGCAGACGATGACGTCACACAGCACGTGCTGGCGGCGCTGTTCGTTGAGGGCCTCGAGCACGCGCAACGCGTGCGACCTCTCGGAGAAGTAGAGCTTCTGCGCAGACTCGTCTTCCTCATAGTGAAACAGTCCTGCGACGCGTTCAATAACATATACAATTTTCAATAAAATTACAGCAATATAGATGTCCGTCATATCTCTTATATATCTTTTAATCAAAAAGTGTGTCCTGTGCCTCCTCAATTATCGCCCATTGCGAATCAGGTTCGTTGATGGTCACATATGCAGTGCGTGAATAGTACAAGTATTATACGCAGGCGGTTTAATAAAAGAATGAGTATGTTTATTTAGATCATCGAAGTAATTAACTTTGATCGTTAGATTGAGTAACTTGCGAGAGAGAAAAGCTTTCTTCTTCAATTTGCATATCCTGTTCATGACGTCACTGCCCAAATCTCTTCTCGCAGCCGTGTAAACTGTTATAAAAAATCTAGTATACGGAGGCAAGTTATGTATAGCCGCTTTTCCGGATCGGTCGGACCAAAATTGTCCGATGATTTCATCAAAACCAAATAAAACAAATTTGCAAACGAATTAACATGTCGTAGTTGATCCAAGATGGCGTCGGCAATGCCGAGTCTTACCCGGCAGACACTCGAGGGCGGCCGACGCGGGCGACGTCGACAGGCTGCGGGCCAGGACATCCGGGTCTTCGTTCAACATCTCGCTCGATCACGGTTCCGGTGGCAACATGTGAGAATCTCGGAGAGAGCGACGGAATCAAGGGAGGCAGTTTGCTTAGACGACACGTGTTGACGATTAATATAGTCAGCGTTAATATTGATGTATTTTCTTCGTGAAGATGATGTCTTGTTAAAACCAGCCTTATGTAAAACTGTTTTCTTTAATACAAGTCTTTGTCGATGACGTTATAATGTGACCCTGTGAGGACACTGCCGTTGAGACGGTTCCATTGGCACGGAAGGGCGCGCCACTAGTATTCAGCCAGACATCGTTGACGCGAAGAATGATTTAACCATCATACTGCAATCTAAGCGAACAGAAGAAGGTGTTTGTTCACAGCACAGCATTTCACCTAACGCCATATATATTAATTAATTGATATTTACATATTTTATATTGTCAGCAACTGTGTCAAAGTTTGTTGACAATAATCCATTAAATGCTATGCACACGCCTATGTTTCACTTATGTCTTTTATGGCAAGTATTTTTCTTTATTACTCAAGGTAAAGCAGACATTAATTGGAATCCAATCCTACGATGCGAAATTCTCACAGAAATGTTATATTCAAATTCGATGTCACTATGAATATGACCGCGTCCACAAGTTTAAAGATTGTACCTACGCAGTTCTGCTACTAACTCACACCATGTTAGCTCGTCAGCAACGATTATCTAATCTGTACAAGCTCCCGGCAAATTGCGATGAAGACTTTCATAAGTTGTAATGGTGGTAATTTGAACTGCATTAAAACCAGGAAGCAGCTACATACGTTGTGGGCGCTATTTACAATCGAAGCAGCTACATACGTTGTGGGCGCTATTTACAATCGAAGCAGCTACATACGTTGTGGGCGCTATTTACAATCGAAGCAGCTACATACGTTGTGGGCGCTATTTACAATCGAAGCAGCTACACACGTTGTGGGCGCTATTTACAATCGAAGCAGCTACATACGTTGTGGGCGCTATTTACAATCGAAGCAGCTACATACGTTGTAGGCGCTATTTACAATCGAAGCAGCTACATACGTTGTGGGCGCTATTTACAATCGAAGCAGCTACATACGTTGTGGGCGCTATTTACAATCGAAGCAGCTACATACGTTGTGGGCGCTATTTACAATCGAAGCAGCTACATACGTTGTGGGCGCTATTTACAATCGAAGCAGCTACATACGTTGTGGGCGCTATTTACAATCGAAGCAGCTACATACGTTGTGGGCGCTATTTACAATCGAAGCAGCTACATACGTTGTGGGCGCTATTTACAATCGAAGCAGCTTCATACGTTGTGGGCGCTATTTACAATCGAAGCAGCTACATACGTTGTGGGCGCTATTTACAATCGAAGCAGCTACATACGTTGTGGGCGCTATTTACAATCGAAGCAGCTTCATACGTTGTGGGCGCTATTTATAATCGAAGCAGAAAACGACCTTTCCATGCGATTTTCAAAAGGTGAAATAACTGTGAGTATAAACAGAAAATGGACACAGCCTACTTAAGGTTAAATAGCTTTAAACAGTAAGTTGCAGAGACACGTTATGGACATGGAATTCACACGAAATTCGCAGAAACATCGCAAAGGTTTCAGTATGGCGACGCCTGAGAATGAACAAGTTCTCCGCCCTTATCGTGGCAGCGGTTTTCGAAGCGAGTCAAGTTTCAGGAAACACCATAAATTGCACCGAGAAACCTCAGTCGATTTGGTCGCGATCCAAGAACTCGACCTTCGCCGCTCAGCTGAATAATATAGTTTATGGGCCAATAAACATTTACACAGTTGAGAATACTCACGAAAATCTGGTTTCCAGAAAATCACATGAACCTACGTACAATATAATATTGACACCACAACGTGTTCATTTCAAAGTGATGTTTATCCGTTTGAACTATTTTTGCCTAGAAACACTGATCTTTGTTATTTTGTGAAGTCAAAATAAACGTATAAAAGTTTTATTTGTGTTTTATAGGCTAGTTAGGGGAGTTTGTGCGTATACAAAATCAGCCGGGATTTCTGAGATGATTTCTGAAAATGTTTATAGTTAAAAAAAATTCTCTAAAAAACGGGGGTTTGTTCGATCCCCCCACCCCCTTGAGGACGGGCATGTATGGTTCGATCCCTGCACTCCCCTTGAGGACGGGCATGTATGGTTCGATGCCATGAAATGCACAATTGAAGTGAAATAATATGAATGTCGAGCGCATTGGCTGATTTAGCCTTTCCTGTCGGGGGCTGGTTTTATGGGGCCATAACTCTGTGTAGATGCGGAGTGTTGAAGTTGCGCAACAGCTTCCCAAGACATATGGCCATGTCTGGACGCAGCTTCCCAAGACATATGGCCATGTCTGGACGCAGCTTCCCCAGACGTGTGGCCGTGTCTGGACACAGCTTCCCCAGACGTGTGGCCGTGTCTGGATACAGCTTCCCAAGACGTGTGGCCGTGTCCGGACACAGCTTCCCAAGACATATGGCCATGTCTGGACGCAGCTTCCCCAGACGTGTGGCCGTGTCTGGATACAGCTTCCCCAGACGTGTGGCCGTGTCTGGATACAGCTTCCCAAGACGTGTGGCCGTGTCCGGACACAGCTTCCCAATACATATGGCCATGTCTGGACGCAGCTTCCCAAGACATATGGCCATGTCTGGACGCAGCTTCCCCAGACGTGTGGCCGTGTCTGGATACAGCTTCCCCAGACGTGTGGCCGTGTCCGGACACAGCTTCCCATGACATGTGGCCGTGTCTGGACACAGCAGCCCAAGACATGTGGCCGTGTCCGGACACAGCTTCCCAAGACATATGGCCGTGTCTGGACACAGCTTCCCAAGACATGTGGCCGTGTCCGGACACAGCTTCCCAAGACATGTGGCCGTGTCTGGACACAGCTTCCCAAGACATGTGGCCGTGTCTGGACACAGCTTCCCAAGACATGTGGCCGTGTCCGGACACAGCAGAACGCAACAGCTTCCCATGACATGTGGCCGTGTCTGGACACAGCAGCCCAAGACATGTGGCCTTGTCCGGACACAGCTTCCAAAGACATGTGGCCGTGTCTGGACACAGCTTCCCAAGACATGTGGCCGTGTCCGGACACAGCAGAACGCAACAGCTTCCCATGACATGTGGCCGTGTCCGGACACAGCTTCCCAAGACGTGTGGCCGTGTCCGGACACAGCTTCCCAAGACATGTGGCCGTGTCTGGACACAGCTTCCCAAGACATGTGGCCGTGTTTGGACACAGCTTCCCAAGACATGTGGCCGTTTCCGGACACAGCAGCCCAAGACATGTGGCCGTGTCCGGACACAGCTTCCCAAGACATGTGGCCGTGTCCGGACACAGCTTCCCAAGACATGTGGCCGTGTCTGGACACAGCTTCCCAAGACATGTGGCCGTGTCTGGACACAGCAGCCCAAGACATGTGGCCGTGTCTGGACACAGCAGCCCAAGACGTGTGGCCGTGTCTGGACACAGCTTCCCAAGACATGTGGCCGTGTCTGGACACAGCAGCCCAAGACATGAGGCCGTTTCTGGACACAGCTTCCCAAGACATGTGGCCGTGTCTGGACACAGCAGCCCAAGACATGTGGCCGTGTCCGGACACAGCTTCATAGGACATGTGGCCGTGTCTGGACACAGCTTCCCAAGACATGTGGCCGTGTCCGGACACAGCAGCCTAAGACATGTGGCCGTGTCCGGACACAGCAACCCAAGACATGTGGCCGTGTCCGGACACAGCAGCCTAAGACATGTGGCCGTGTCCGGACACAGCAGCCCAAGACATGTGGCCGTGTCCGGACACAGCAACCCAAGACATGTGGCCGTGTCTGGACACAGCTTCCCAAGACATGTTGCCGTGTCTGGACACAGCTTCCCAAGACATGTGGCCGTGTCTGGACACAGCTTCCCAAGACATGTGGCCGTATCCGGACACAGCTTCCCAAGACATGTGGCCGTGTCTGGACACAGCTTCCCAAGACATGAGGCCGTGTCTGGACACAGCTTCCCAAGACATGAGGCCGTGTCCGGACACAGCAGCCCAAGACATGTGGCCGTGTCTGGACACAGCAGCCCAAGACATGTGGCCGTGTCTGGACACAGCAGCCCAAGACATGTGGCCGTGTCCGGACACAGCTTCCCAAGACATGTGGCCGTGTCTGGACACATCAGCCCGAGACATGTGGCCGTGTCTGGACGCAGCTTCCAAAGACATGTGGCCGTGTCTGGACACAGCTTCCCAAGACATGTGGCCGTGTCTGGACACAGCTTCCCAAGACATGTGGGCGTGTCATCACCCAGCTTCCCAAGACATGTGGCCGTGTCTGGACACAGCAGCCCAAGACATGTGGCCTTGTCTGGACACAGCAGAACGGACCGTATTCCATTCATTTCTGAGGTCTGTTTTTCATGGCTGGCGCAGGGGTAACTTTACAAGTCACACGGGGACCCCAAAGCTACATATTTTTGATGGGGGGTACGACCCCTCACCTCGCTAAATCTGCCTGTGGTCGAGTGATTAAGTTTTTGGGTGTAATTTACGTTTGTGTGCGTAAATAGTTCCGTGGGTACATAATGTCAGCACGTTGACGGAATCCATACAACGTCAGCACATTGTCGGAATCCATACAACGTCAGCACATTATCGGAATCTTTACACCGTCAGCACATTGTCGGAATCCACATAACGTCAGCACGTTGACGGAATCCATACAACGTCAGCACATTGTCGGAATCCATACAACGTCAGCACATTGTCGGAATCCACATAACGTCAGCACATTGTCGGAATCCACATAACGTCAGCACGTTGACGGAATCCATACAACGTCAGCACATTGTCGGAATCCATACAACGGCAGCACGTTGACGGAATCCATATAACGTCAGCACATTGTCGGAATCCATACAACGTCAGCACATTGTCGGAATCCATACAACGTCAGCACATTGTCGGAATCCATTTAACGTTAGCACGTTGACGGAATCCATACAACGTTAGCACGTTGACGGAATCCATACAACGTTAGCACGTTGACGGAATCCATACAACGTTAGCACGTTGACGGAATCCATACAACGTTAGCACGTTGACGGAATCCATACAACGTTAGCACGTTGACGGAATCCATACAACGTTAGCACGTTGACGGAATCCATACAACGTTAGCACGTTGACGGAATCCATTCAACGTTAGCACGTTGACGGAATCCATACAACGTTAGCACGTTGACGGAATCCATACAACGTTAGCACGTTGACGGAATCCATACAACGTTAGCACGTTGACGGAATCCATACAACGTTAGCACGTTGACGGAATCCATACAACGTTAGCACGTTGACGGAATCCATACAACGTTAGCACGTTGACGGAATCCATACAACGTTAGCACGTTGACGGAATCCATACACCGTTTCGAAGCTTTGGCAATTTCGTTTACCCCACGTTGCCGCAGTTCACTCAGCTGTGTAACTGAATACTTGGCTACAGACAAAGGTGGATATTTGAACGAATAGTCTTCGCGTAGTAATTGCAGCGTGGTTGAATGATTCCAATAGATGGCGTTGGCGTTGGAATGAACAGGTCTGCCAGGCGGAGAAGTATAAAGCGCATTGAACAGTCCCACGGACTGGATACCGCGCTACATAAGAATGTACCTTTACCTTATTTTACATAGCACCTCAACGGGGAGACGTAATTGAGTAACTCAGGAACGGAGCACGTGACTACTGGATCGCTTCCAAAACACAACCAGTTGCTGCTAAGGCAACGGCCACCAAAACATTGTCTACGTTCGTTTCCTGATATTTGAGGATTTCTGACACGCACGCACGCACGCACGCACGCACGCACGCACGCACGCACGCACGCACGCACGCACGCACGCACGCACGCACGCACGCACGCACGCACAAACACGATTTCCCATCCGTGCCTGAAATCAGTAGTGGTCAATGCTGAAGAGAGTTGTTAAAATATTTTTAAATATAACGCTGACATAGGTAATGGTAAAATTAATATCAGTGATAACTGAATAAACTAATAATTTTGAAAAATAGAAGTTCATTAAAATATAGGATCTATAACGTATTTCAGAACCTGACTTCGCGACTGATGTAAATGTGTGGAAGTATGAACAAAAACGTCGCGACAACTATTGTAGACGGCTACACATTTAGCTTAGGCCTTAGTCCCAAGGGCGTGTGTTGTGCAACGTAATGGAATAGGTATAATTCACAACAGCACCGAGTTTTGTCCGCAAAAATAATTTTAACTACTTACCTTGTAGACGCAAAATATATGTTCTACTGCCACAGTCTTTCCGTTGCTGCAGTTCCTTCACACTGACCAGACGGCTCAAGTAATTCGGTGTTTATTCATTGCGCAGATAGGAAAAGTGACGCACAGTTGATGGCTTAAAATAACTCCAAAACAAACGGTCGCCATCGCCATCTATTGGATATGCCGCGAACTACATCGAAGCGTTATGTCTGCGGTGATGACGCATCAACATATCGCTGCTGCTGTTGCTGCAGCAGCTGGTGAACGGTGTCATATTTTCTTCCTAGAAATATTTTTAGGGAATGCGGAAAGGAATCTCGTAGTTCATCTTGCGCAAAGCACATGTTAGTTATCAGAGCGGTTGAGTTACGTAACGTCTGGACATGTAGGGGAAGGTGGGGCATGTCCGCACGCTGGGGCATGTCCGCACACTGGGGCATGTCCGCACGCTGGGGCATGTCCGCACGCTGGGGCATGTCCGCACGCTGGGGCATGTCCTCTTACAAAGCAGTGTAAGTGGCATGTCCTCTTACAAAGCAGTGTAAGGAAGTGTAAAGACGTGTTGAAGATGAGCTTTACTTTACTTTTGGAATAAAACATGTCTTCACAAGTCTCCAAATGCTCTTGATATTCACTGAAGACCATCACTGGGGGACTTCGCGGACTCCGGTCCCTGGACACTGGCTGGGAAAATGTCCCACGCCTAACAACCCTCCACGGGTTGACAGCTATGAATTCATAGCAGTTATAAAGATACACATTTTGAAATATATTATTATTAAAAGTAGATCATTTTGACGACACTGACCACACGTTATTCGGTAAAAGGCGGATACTGCCGCCCGCCCGCCCGCCCGCCCGCCCGCCCGCCCGCCCGCCCGCCCGCCCGCCCGCCCGCCCGCCCGCCCGCCCGCCCGCCCGCCCGCCCGCCCGCCCGCCCGCCCGCCCGCCCGCCCGCCCGCCCGCCCGCCCGCCCGCCCGCCCGCCCGCCCGCCCGCCCGCCCGCCCGCCCGCCCGCCCGCCCGCCCGCCCGCCCGACGGCCGCCCGCCCGCCCGCCCGCCCGCCCGCCCGCCCGCCCGCCCGCCCGCCCGCCCGCCCGCCCGCCCGCCCGCCCGCCCGCCCGCCCGCCCGCCCGCCCGCCCGCCCGCCCGCCCGCCCGCCCGCCCGCCCGCCCGCCCGCCCGCCCGCCCGCCCGCCCGCCCGCCCGCCCGCCCGCCCGCCCGCCCGCCCGTCGACGTGGAGGGAGCGTGGTGCTCCCAGCACTAGCAAGTCGACGTGGAGGGAGCGAGGTGCTCCCAGCACTAGCAAGTCGACGTGGAGGGAGCGTGGTGCTCCCAGCACTAGCAAGTCGACGTGGAGGGAGCGTGGTGCTCCCAGCACTAGCAAGTCGACGTGGAGGGAGCGTGGTGCTCCCAGCACTGACGGCTCACGGTGGGGGTTTAGACGTCAGACGCAGTAGTCAGATGGTTATTTGTTGTGCCTAATAATTATTCTTAGCTGGGCGCGTTGCCAACATTGACGTATGGCGTAGCACAAAACAAGTTCATGCCTAAGAGAAATGCACGAAAGTCACAGGCAGGCAGGCAGGCAGGCAGGCAGGCAGGCAGGCAGGCAGGCAGGCAGGCACGCACGCACGCACGCACGCACGCACGCACGCACGCACGCACGCACGCACGCACACACACACGCACGCACACACACACACACACACACACACACACACACACACACACATATATACTGCCATGCATACACATACGCGTATATTTGATTAAAACTGTAATAAAAACTGGAAGTGCGTGTGGAGATGGTACTTGACTTGGGAAGATTGCAGTTAGATGGAAAACGAGACTGGAATATAGGCTTTCGACACGGTCCCGAGGGATATGGTTATGGGAACGGTGAGATGGATGGGAGTGCCAGAAACCAGGATGGTGGTAGCAATGCATGAGAGAACAAAGGAAGAGTAGTGGTTGGACCAGTGGTGTCAGAAGAGTAGTGGTTGGACCAGTGGTGTCAGAAGAGTAGTGGTTGGACCAGTGGTGTCAGAAGAGTAGTGGTTGGACCAGTGGTGTCAGAAGAGTAGTGGTTGGACCAGTGGTGTCAGAAGAGTAGTGGTTGGACCAGTGGTGTCAGAAGAGTAGTGGTTGGACCAGTGGTGTCAGAAGAGTAGTGGTTGGACCAGTGGTGTCAGAAGAGTAGTGGTTGGACCAGTGGTGTCAGAAGAGTAGTGGTTGGACCAGTGGTGTCAGAAGAGTAGTGGTTGGACCAGTGGTGTCAGAAGAGTAGTGGTTGGACCAGTGGTGTCAGAAGAGTAGTGGTTGGACCAGTGGTGTCAGAAGAGTTTCATGTTGACATCGGTTTGAACCAAAGAATTGCCCTGAGCCCTTCACCGTTTTTTCATTGTGGTGGAATTAATCAGCAGGAAGATCAGCACGAAGGATGTTCACAGGAAGATGATGTACGCAGATGATCCAGCCATAATAGCTGATCCAGCCATAATAGCTGATCCAGCCATAATAGCTGATCCAGCCATAATAGCTGATCCAGCTTAAATAGCTGATCCAGCCATAATAGCTGATCCAGCCATAATAGCTGATCCAGCTTAAATAGCTGATCCAGCCATAATAGCTGATCCAGCCATAATAGCTGATCCAGCTTAAATAGCTGATCCAGCCATAATAGCTGATCCAGCCATAATAGCTGATCCAGCCATAATAGCTGATCCAGCCATAATAGCAGAAAGCAAACAGAAATTACAAGAAGGAATGGAACAAGGACTGAGGATGAGCCTGGAGAAGATTAACTTGTGGGTAGGACAGTGGGTAGGACAGCAGTGAGAGGCGTTCAACGTCAGGTTGAAGGGGTTGAACCACAAAGATGGCTCAGTGTACATTGGCGGAGTGATTACAGACGGCAGCCGTTCAGGGATAGAGTCATCGGAAGCAAACGGGAGCAAATGCATGCAGGAAGGGAGGGGGAGTCATGACGAATGCATGTTGGAAGGGAGGGTGAGTCATGACGAATGCATGCAGGAAGGGAGGGTGAGTCACGACGAATGCATGCAGGAAGGGAGGGTGAGTCACGACGAATGCATGCAGGAAGGGAGGGTGAGTCACGACGAATGCATGCAGGAAGGGAGGGTGAGTCACGACGAATGCATGCAGGAAGGGAGGGTGAGTCACGACGAATGCACGCAGGAAGGGAGGGTGAGTCACGACGGAGAGAAAGATATCAAACAAGTTGAAAAGAGAAGTTTCGAGAGCGTGTTTAAAGCCGGCATGCCTTATGGTGTTGATACGATGGCACTGATAGCAGCAACAAGAACGACAACAACAGCAGCAACAATAACAACAACAACAACAACAACAACAACAACAACAACAACAACAACAACAACAACAGAAGTTTCGAGTTTGCGAGAACAACTGGTGCGGATGCAAGAGAACAACTGGTGCGGATGCAAGAGAACAACTGGTGCGGATGCAAGAGAACAACTGGTGCGGATGCAAGAGAACAACTGGTGCGGATGTAGGAGAACCACTGGTGCGGATGCACGAGAACAACTGGTGCGGATGCACGAGAACAACTGGTGCGGATGCAAGAGAACAACTGGTGCGGATGCAAGAGAACAACTGGTGCGGATGCACGAGAACAACTGGTGCGGATGCACGAGAACAACTGGTGCGGATGCAAGAGAACAACTGGTGCGGATGCACGAGAACAACTGGTGCGGATGCAAGAGAACAACTGGTGCGGATGCAAGAGAACAACTGGTGCGGATGCACGAGAACAACTGGTGCGGATGCACGAGAACAACTGGTGCGAATGCAAGAGAACAACTGGTGCGGATGCAAGAGAGCAACTGGTGCGGATGCACGAGAACAACTGGTGCGGATGCACGAGAACAACTGGTGCGGATGCAAGAGAACAACTGGTGCGGATGCACGAGAACAACTGGTGCGGATGCAAGAGAACAACTGGTGCGGATGCAAGAGAACAACTGATGCGGATGCACGAGAACAACTGGTGCGGATGCACGAGAACAACTGGTGCGGATGCACGAGAACAACTGGTGCGGATGCAAGAGAACAACTGGTGCGGATTCACGAGAACAACTGGTGCGGATGCACGAGAACAACTGATGCGGATGCACGAGAACAACTGGTGCGGATGCAAGAGAACAACTGGTGCGGATGCAAGAGAACAACTGGTGCGGATGCAAGAGAGCAACTGGTGCGGTTGCACGAGAACAACTGGTGCGAATGCAAGAGAACAACTGGTGCGGATGCAAGAGAGCAACTGGTGCGGATGCACGAGAACAACTGGTGCGGATGCACGAGAACAACTGGTGCGGATGCAAGAGAACAACTGGTGCGGATGCAAGAGAGCAACTGGTGCGGATGCACGAGAACAACTGGTGCGGATGCACGAGAACAACTGGTGCGGATGCAAGAGAACAACTGGTGCGGATGCACGAGAACAACTGGTGCGGATGCAAGAGAACAACTGGTGCGGATGCAAGAGAACAACTGGTGCGGATGCACGAGAACAACTGATGCGGATGCAAGAGAACAACTGGTGCGGATGCACGAGAACAACTGGTGCGGATGCAAGAGAACAATTGGGAGCGGATGCACGAGAACAACTGGTGCGGATGCAAGAGAACAACTGGTGCGGATGCACGAGAACAACTGGTGCGGATGCACGAGAACAACTGATGCGGATGCAAGAGAACAACTGGTGCGGATGCACGAGAACAACTGGTGCGGATGCAAGAGAACAACTGGGAGCGGATGCACGAGAACAACTGGTGCGGATGCAAGAGAACAACTGGTGCGGATGCACGAGAACAACTGGTGCGGATGCACGAGAACAACTGGTGCGGATGCAAGAGAACAACTGGTGCGGATGCACGAGAACAACTGGTGTGGATGCAAGAGAACAACTGGTGCGGATGCACGAGAACAACTGGTGCGGATGCAAGAGAACAACTGGTGCGGATGCACGAGAACAACTGGGAGCGGATGCACGAGAACAACTGGGAGCGGATGCAAGAGAGCAACTGGTGCGGATGCACGAGAACAACTGGTGCGGATGCAAGAGAACAACTGGTGCGGATGCACGAGAACAACTGGTGCGGATGCAAGAGAACAACTGGTGCGGATGCACGAGAACAACTGGTGCGGATGCACGAGAACAACTGGTGCGGATGCACGAGAACAACTGGGAGCGGATGCAAGAGAGCAACTGGTGCGGATGCACGAGAACAACTGGTGCGGATGCAAGAGAACAACTGGTGCGGATGCACGAGAACAACTGGTGCGGATGCACGAGAACAACTGGTGCGGATGCACGAGAACAACTGGTGCGGATGCAAGAGAACAACTGGTGCGGATGCACGAGAACAACTGGTGCGGATGCAAGAGAACAACTGGTGCGGATGCACGAGAACAACTGGTGCGGATGCACGAGAACAACTGGTGCGGATGCAAGAGAACAACTGGTGCGGATGCAAGAGAACAACTGGTGCGGATGCAAGAGAGCAACTGGTGCGGTTGCACGAGAACAACTGGTGCGAATGCAAGAGAACAACTGGTGCGGATGCAAGAGAGCAACTGGTGCGGATGCACGAGAACAACTGGTGCGGATGCACGAGAACAACTGGTGCGGATGCAAGAGAACAACTGGTGCGGATGCAAGAGAGCAACTGGTGCGGATGCACGAGAACAACTGGTGCGGATGCACGAGAACAACTGGTGCGGATGCAAGAGAACAACTGGTGCGGATGCACGAGAACAACTGGTGCGGATGCAAGAGAACAACTGGTGCGGATGCAAGAGAACAACTGGTGCGGATGCACGAGAACAACTGATGCGGATGCAAGAGAACAACTGGTGCGGATGCACGAGAACAACTGGTGCGGATGCAAGAGAACAATTGGGAGCGGATGCACGAGAACAACTGGTGCGGATGCAAGAGAACAACTGGTGCGGATGCACGAGAACAACTGGTGCGGATGCACGAGAACAACTGATGCGGATGCAAGAGAACAACTGGTGCGGATGCACGAGAACAACTGGTGCGGATGCAAGAGAACAACTGGGAGCGGATGCACGAGAACAACTGGTGCGGATGCAAGAGAACAACTGGTGCGGATGCACGAGAACAACTGGTGCGGATGCACGAGAACAACTGGTGCGGATGCAAGAGAACAACTGGTGCGGATGCACGAGAACAACTGGTGCGGATGCAAGAGAACAACTGGTGCGGATGCACGAGAACAACTGGTGCGGATGCAAGAGAACAACTGGTGCGGATGCACGAGAACAACTGGGAGCGGATGCACGAGAACAACTGGGAGCGGATGCAAGAGAGCAACTGGTGCGGATGCACGAGAACAACTGGTGCGGATGCAAGAGAACAACTGGTGCGGATGCACGAGAACAACTGGTGCGGATGCAAGAGAACAACTGGTGCGGATGCACGAGAACAACTGGTGCGGATGCACGAGAACAACTGGGAGCGGATGCAAGAGAGCAACTGGTGCGGATGCACGAGAACAACTGGTGCGGATGCAAGAGAACAACTGGTGCGGATGCACGAGAACAACTGGTGCGGATGCACGAGAACAACTGGTGCGGATGCACGAGAACAACTGGTGCGGATGCAAGAGAACAACTGGTGCGGATGCACGAGAACAACTGGTGCGGATGCAAGAGAACAACTGGTGCGGATGCACGAGAACAACTGGTGCGGATGCACGAGAACAACTGGGAGCGGATGCAAGAGAGCAACTGGTGCGGATGCACGAGAACAACTGGTGCGGATGCACGAGAACAACTGGTGCTGAAGCACGAGAACAACTGGTGCGGATGCACGAGGGCCGACTACCAAAGAGTGAGTCGGAAGGAAAGGAGGAAGCCATTACAGTACCTATACCAGATACTAAAATAAATGTTTTTAAATGGTAGTAAAGACGATGAGTTGTAATAGAGCACCTATAGTTTAAAGGAAACAAACGATCACATTAGTTCACAACTCGCAATAGTTTTCAATTTTTTTTACCCAAAAGAGGGAATTGTTTGTCTTTATTTTGAGAAGAACGTCGTTTCAAACGATCATTTATAAACGATTTTTTTTTTATAGATTCACACTACCGGGGTTAACATTAATAGTGTATAAAATATGAAAGAAACATTAATTGTATAATTCCTTGTTAAAAATAAATTATAAATCCACCTTAATTCGGACATCTAAAAGCTAGGTCATGCAGACCTACGTCACCTAGCACATCTGCTTTTAAGACATCACAAAGTAGGCAGATGAGGCTGTTACACGGGGACGGTATAGCTGGACTACAGTACGATGCACTAAATAGTTAATACGTCGTCTAGACCATGTTTTACTAGTATATATATGCTATTTCAAATGTTTTACTTTACGTGGCAATTTTGCTAAATTGTGTTAATGTGTTCTGCCTAACTGGAAACGGTGCATTTGATGTATTGGTTGTGCGTCAGAGAACGAGCTCTTGTTGTCTATAATACCACGCACTGCCACCTTTAGAGACAGTTCAACAATTTACGTCTTCCTTTTTGATATAGATCTACTGTCACCTCGAACTGTCTCCGACACTCTCGTCACGTGATAACCGCCGTAAAAACTTTATTGATGGGTCATACGTTCTTTGAAGTCTACCAGAGTCGGGCTTCTCCGAGTGTCTCGTCGGTAAAGCCGTCTACACTGGCCCACGGAACGTAACGGCCACTTCGAGGCACGAGATGCAGAATGTGTTGAAAATGTGCTAAAATCGACTAAATCAACGACGTTCTGTACACAGGTAAGAGAGACACCGATGTCTTTGGCGTTATGCGTTTGTCGATGATGACGTCTTTACGCTCTGGGTGACCTACCATAAATTGTGTCGATTTTATATAATAAAACCAGTTGTCTTTCAGAAGGTGGGTGTCTTGCTATGTGACACTTTCTGGTAAAAAATACAGAATAGGCGGGGATAACACCCATAGTGGGGCGAAACGCTCCCTTGCATCGTAAAACACATACGTTGTTGTAGTTCTATATGGTGCATACATAACTCACTTCTGCCTGCTCGCCCTGCGTCCACGCCGCCGTTCAATCTTCTGCCTGCTCGCCCTCCGTCCAATCCGCCGTTCAATCTTCTGCCTGCTCGCCCTCCGTCCAATCCGCCGTTCAATCTTCTGGCTGGCCCTCCGTCCACTCCGCCGTTCAATCTTCTGCCTGCTCACCCTCCGTCCACTCCGCCGTTCAATCTTCTGCCTGCTCACCCTCCGTCCACTCCGCCATTCAATCTTCTGCCTGCTCACCCTCCGTCCACTCCGCCGTTAAATCTTCTGCCTGCTCGCCCTCCGTCCACTCCGCCGTTCAATCTTCTGTCTGCTCACCCTCCGTCCACGCCGCCGTTAAATCTTCTGCCTGCTCGCCCTCCGTCCACTCCGCCATTCAATCTTCTGCCTGCTCGCCCTCCGTCCACTCCGCCATTCAATCTTCTGCCTGCTCGCCCTCCGTCCACTCCGCCGTTAAATCTTCTGCCTGCTCGCCCTCCGTCCACTCCGCCGTTCAATCTTCTGCCTGCTCGCCCTCCGTCCACTCCGCCATTCAATCTTCTGCCTGCTCACCCTCCGTCCACGCCGCCGTTCAATCTTCTGTCTGCTCACCCTCCGTCCACTCCCCCGTTAAATCTTCTGCCTGCTCGCCCTCCGTCCACTCCACCGTTCAATCTTCTGCCTGCTCACCCTCCGTCCACGCCGCCGTTCAATCTTCTGTCTGCTCGCCCTCCGTCCACGCCGCCGTTCAATCTTCTGTCTGCTCACCCTCCGTCCACTCCCCCGTTAAATCTTCTGCCTGCTCGCCCTCCGTCCACTCCACCGTTCAATCTTCTGCCTGCTCGCCCTCCGTCCACGCCGCCATTCAATCTTCTGTCTGCTCACCCTCCGTCCACTCCGCCGTTCAATCTTCTGCCTGCTCGCCCTCCGTCCACTCCGCCGTTAAATCTTCTGTCTGCTCACCCTCCGTCCACGCCGCCGTTAAATCTTCTGTCTGCTCACCCTCCGTCCACTCCGCCGTTAAATCTTCTGTCTGCTCACCCTCCGTCCACTCCGCCGTTAAATCTTCTGTCTGCTCACCCTCCGTCCATTTCGCCGTTCAATATTCTGCCTGTTCGCCCTCCGTCCACGCCGCCATTCAATCTTCCACACACGCACGCACGTACGCATGCACCCACTCACATGGTGTGATATACACATATTGATTTCACATACACACATTGGTCTCAAAAACACACATTGATCTCACAAACACACATTAGTCTCACGAACACACATAGGTCTCACAAACACACATTGGTCACATAGCCACATTCGTCTCGCAGACACACATTGTTCTCACAAACACACATTAGTCTCACGAACACACATTGGTCTCATAGACACATTGGTCTCACAGACACACATTGGTCTCACAAACACACACATTGGTCTCACAAACACACATTGGTCTCATAGACACATTGGTCTCACAGACACATATTGGTCTCACAGACACACATTGGTCTCACAAACACACATTGGTTTCACGGAAACACAGTGGTCTCACAGACACACATTGGTTTCACGGAAACACAGTGGTCTCACAAACACACATTGGTCTCACAGACACACATTGGTCTCACAAACACACATTGGTCTCTCAGACACATATTAGTCTCACGAACACACATTGGTCTCACAAACACACATTGGTATCTCAGACACATTAGTCTCACGAACACACATTGGTCTCATAGACACATTGGTCTCACAGACACATATTGGTCTCACAGACACACATTTGTCTCACAAACACACATTGGTATCTCAGACACATTAGTCTCACGAACACACATTGGTCTCATAGACACAAATTGGTCTCACAAACACACATTGGTCTCACAAACACACATTGATCTCATAGACACATTGGTCTCACAGACACATATTGGTCTCACAGACACACATTGGTCTCACAAACACACATTGGTTTCACGGAAACACAGTGGTCTCACAAACACACATTAGTTTCACGGAAACACAGTGGTCTCACAAACACACATTGGTTTCACGGAAACACAGTGGTCTCACAAACACACATTGGTTTCACGGAAACACAGTGGTCTCACAAACACACATTAGTTTCACGGAAACACAGTGGTCTCACAAACACACATTGGTTTCACGGAAACACAGTGGTCTCACAAACACACATTGGTTTCACGGAAACACAGTGGTCTCACAAACACACATTGGTTTCACGGAAACTCAGTGGTCTCACAAACACACATTGGTTTCACGGAAACACAGTGGTCTTACAAACACACATTGGTTTCACGGAAACACAGTGGTCTCACAAACACACATTGGTTTCACGGAAACACAGTGGTCTCACAAACACACATTGGTTTCACGGAAACACAGTGGTCTCACAAACACACATTGGTTTCACGGAAACACAGTGGTCTCATAGACACACATTGGTCTGAATATACTCCACACAACACGCATGCGTGGATGTATCAACACTCACACCAACATACAGACATGCACACAGACACGCACACAGACCCGCACACAGACCCGCACACAGACCCGCACACAGACACGCACACAGACACGCACACATACACGCACACAGACACGCACACAGACATACACACAGACACGCACACAGACATACACACAGATACGCACACAGACATACACACAGACACGCACACAGACATACACACAGATATACACACAGACACGTACTAATCATGTTGCCTATTCTGTTGCCGACACCAGGTAGCGGAGACCAACAGATATTAGTGTCTCGTCCGAAAGTAGGGTGAACGAAATCGTCCAAACTTCGAAACAGCAACAAATAGACACGAACCATGATCCTCTCGGTTGAGAGATCAATGCTCTACCACCGCGTTGGTTGAACCACGGTCCTCTCGGTTGAGAGATCGATGCTCTACATTAGTTGGTTATTTGCCATGACTAACCCCAGATCGGTCCTGTTAACCATATACGGCGCCTTGCTGGCGGCGACAAGGGCCCGCTGTCCGGTCGACTACTCGTGTGAATGGGAGACAGGTGTCTACGTGTTACGCTGCAACCCCGTCTTCAGTAGCTACCAGGTGGGACCAGTGACTGGGACCATCACAGACCTCCCCGTCAATGCGACCCGGGTGAAGATCAAGTGTTTCTCACGGCGTATCGTCGTGCTACTGAAATTTTCGGATCTAGCCAATGTCCGCGAACTGATTCTAGACTCGTTTAACGTGACGTCAGTATCTCGTGAGGTATTCCGAGGCGTCACCAGATTGTCGTTGTTGACGTTGCGTAACCTTTATTGGCGTCGTCTGGAGAAGTGGACGTTTAGTGGACTCGATAAACTACGTTCTCTCTTCCTGGAATGTCTAGAAGACCTGGAATACATGCATCCAGAAGTCCTCTCGCCGCTAACGTCGTTAGACTCGTTGTCGTTCAGACACATCGGCGCTAACAACGACCGTCTGATGTACGCAGACTACTCCGATGTACTTCGACGTCTGCCGCCGTATAACCTGCGCTCTCTCACTATGTACGCAGTCCACTCGGAGAAACACCCCGAGACGAGGCTCGACATTGACGCTCTGTTCAATAAAGGGTTGTCCAGTCAGGGACTGAGACACCTCGATATGGGCTGCAACAATATCTTCCACGCCGACGGCAGCCCGGCCCGCTGTTGGCCGGCTATCGAGTACGTGTCGTTCGCAGAGAACGCCTTCCTTGGCGCTTTGTTCATCACGTCCTTCTGGGTACAGTTCTACACCCACCCACGTCTCAAGACGGTCGACTTAAGCAGGAATAACCAGCGTGCCCTGAGTAGCGGGGACGCCGTCTTCCGGCTGACAGTGGACGAGACGTGTGACCATGCCTTCCCATTGGATCTCGGCCCGATGATGGAGTCGGTGTCAATCAGCGACTCGACGTACATTGCAAACACACACACGAGACACCTGCCGATGTGCGTGCGCAGTCGCAACAACACGATGCGATATGTGGACATCTCAAACAACAGGGTGACCGTCGCACTGTCGTTCTCGCTGGTGCAGCTTCGCTCGCTCGAGTATCTCAACGTGCAGAATCTAAACATGCGCCGTCTCACTGCGTCGCTCTTCAGTGGCATGACGAAGCTATCGATGCTGCTTCTTGGTCGAAACAACGTCGGCGCCAGCATCGCCAACGACAGCGGACACGCACTCTTCTCCCGCAACACCAACCTGCGCCTGCTCGATCTGGCCGACTGCCACATCACCGCTATCCCGCCAGACGAATTCTCGCGTCTACGCCACTTACAGGTTCTCAATCTGTCGCTGAACGAGATGATCAGTTTCACCGTCAATTTAAGCAAGTTAACGTCGCTTCGGTTCCTCAACATCAGCCATAACAAGCTGACAAGGCTTTCTGCAGCGACACTCCAACAACTCGATCACCTGGCATCAGAACGAACGGTACAGGTCGACATTAGCGGGAACCATCTCCTTTGTCTCTCCAGGTTTGTAACGTGGGCAAAAACTACCACAGTGCATTTTTTAAATGCGGACAATACGTTGTGCACAGACGAAAACGGAACGCAGCAGATCGTGTTCGGCGCCTTGGCTACGCTGACAGAACGACTGGTGGATGTCGACAACACCGGTCACACGTTGAGCATTGTTATGTCGTTGTCCGCAATCGTTCTGGCGATTACTGTCCTCGTCTACGTGTCGTATCGGTGTCGCTGGAAGATCGCTTTCTGTTGTCACCGATTGAAGGGAGGCGCACCGTCTGATGCGGCCCCGGCCGGCCGGCCGTACAAACGCGACGCGTTTATCTGCTACAACTCGAACGACCGGGCGTGGGTGTGTGGCGACCTGCTCCAGCGTCTACAGGACAACCACGTCTCGACCATCATACACCATCGCGACTTCCTGCCGGGCAGCGTACTGGAGGAGACGATCCGGGAGAGCATCGACGTGTGTCGATACACCGTGCTCGTCTTGTCACCAGACTTCCTCTCCAGCAACTGGTGTCTCCTCGAGATGCATCTCGCCCGCAGCCGCGTCATCAGTCAGGGGCGTGACGTCATTGTACCGATCATCCTGCACGAGTTTCCCACGTCGCAGGTGACGCGGACACTGGAAGGAATCTTGAGCAAGTCGTACCTGGAATGGACCATCGACCCGCAGGGACAGGCTCTCTTCTGGGATAAGTTGATAACAAAACTTAAACAAGGCGGGAACATTAGGCCACTGGATAATTGAAACCGCGGAACAGTAGGCATCTTAATTACTTTTGAAACGTCACTTTACATGGTGGTAGACCTAACCTAATACTATGACATGCTTAACTTGACAACTGGTAGCAAACAGAGTTAGTGACGGAGACGTTCTCTGTTGACTCCTTGTTTGTCGTATGCAAGTGCAGTAGGCCTACACTGTGTCAGATTAGGTGCAAGATGGTGAAACGGTCTTATGTCTTAACAATGACAGCGTTAAATGACATGTTATTACACGTCGTATCTCTGTAGTTATGCTTGACTGCACAATGACAGCGTTAAATCACATGTTATTACACGTCGTATCTCTGTAGCTATGCATGACTGCACAATGACAGCGTTAAATCACATGTTATTACACGTCGTATCTCTGTAGTTATGCATGACTGCACAATGACAGCGTTAAATCACATGTTATGACACGTCGTATCTCTGTAGTTATGCATGACTGCACAATGACAGCGTTAAATCACATGTTATTACACATCGTATCTCTATAGCTATGCATAACGCACAGCGTTAAATCACATGTTATGACACGTCGTATCTCTATAGCTATGCATGACTGCACAATGACAGCGTTAAATCACATGTTATTACACGTCGTATCTCTGTAGTTATGCATGACTGCACAATGACAGCGTTAAATCACATGTTATTACACGTCGTATCTCTATAGCTATGCATAACGCACAGCGTTAAATCACATGTTATGACACGTCGTATCTCTATAGCTATGCATGACTGCACAATGACAGCGTTAAATCACATGTTATTACACGTCGTATCTCTGTAGCTATGCATGACTGCACAATGACAGCGTTAAATCACATGTTATTACACGTCGTATCTCTGTAGTTATGCATGACTGCACAATGACAGCGTTAAATCACATGTTATGACACGTCGTACCTCTGTAGCTATGCATGACTGCACAATGACAGCGTTAAATCACATGTTATTACACGTCGTATCTCTGTAGCTATGCATGACTGCACAATGACAGCGTTAAATCACATGTTATTACACGTCGTATCTCTATAGCTATGCATGACTGCACAATGACAGCGTTAAATCACATGTTATTACACGTCGTATCTCTATAGCTATGCATAACGCACAGCGTTAAATCACATGTTATGACACGTCGTATCTCTGTAGCTATGCATGACTGCACAATGACAGCGTTAAATCACATGTTATTACACGTCGTATCTCTGTAGCTATGCATGACTGCACAATGACAGCGTTAAATCACATGTTATGACACGTCGTATCTCTGTAGTTATGCATGACTGCACAATGACAGCGTTAAATCACATGTTATTACACGTCGTATCTCTGTAGTTATGCATGACTGCACAATGACAGCGTTAAATCACATGTTATTACACGTCGTATCTCTATAGCTATGCATAACGCACAGCGTTAAATCACATGTTATGACACGTCGTATCTCTATAGCTATGCATGACTGCACAATGACAGCGTTAAATCACGTTACCACGTTGTTACCACGTTGTTACCACGTTGTTACCACGTTGTTACCACGTTGTTACCACGCTGTTACCACGCTGTTACCACGCTGTTACCACGCTGTTACCAAGCTGTTACCACGTTGTTACCACGCTGTTACCACTCTGTTACAACGCTGTTAGCACTCTGTTACAACGCTGTTGCCACGCTGTTACCACGTTGTTACCACGCTGTTGCCACGTTGTTACCACGCTGTTACCACGCTGTTACCACGTTGTTACCACATTGTTACCACGCTGCCGCTGGCAGTCAGCAACGGCTCATTGCGTCACATGAATTGAAAACTATAATACCGTATTACAAGCAACTCTACACTGCAAACACGTTTTCTAAAAAATCATATATAACACACTATATTGGAGACTCCGATTCGCACTGGTGGTACGTAAGTCTACTGCGCCCGCCTTGCGTAGATTCGAGGGAATGGTGACGGTAAGTTTTTGCGTTTAGTGAATTGACTGCTTCCATTCACTCCACCGCATGCCGCCACTAGATGATCAGGAACCAATCATTCGTTAGCCTCGATTATACAGGCTCCGTGCTGTGGCGCCACAGTTTGTCCAACACATCGCCTGCAGATTTTGGGTGCATGCATAATTAGCTAATTACGATGTCATCCGGGCATTTGGCTAATTCATAAAATAAGTTATCTTTTATCAGTTGATACAATGCAATTTGAATTAACTTTAAACTTTGTTTATATTGAAAACTATTTAGTGTAGCATCTTGATAATGACGCTCACTGGCTGCAGGCGCTTAACGGGAACGCCTACACAAAATGGAGTGGTGACAGTGGGTAACAACGAGACCACGCCTCTGCGGCCAGAGTCTCTCAGACTGTTTTTCTGTGAATTCACGAAGGCGAGCGAGAATCGGATAAGTGAGACTAGTCCTTCGTGTCTATCTGTGCTGTACTGAACCATCACACTGCACTGTTAAACATTAACAGTCATTAACCAAACATAAAAACCTGACTGAACAGAAATGCCAGCACTAGTCTATGGTCGCTCACTAATATTAATTACTTTATACTGTGAAATGTATATTTGCTAGTGGTCATTCGAAATTAATTTGATAGATTATCAGGCTTTATTCATTTCAATAAAGATGACAAGATGTGCAGTATCAACGGGCAGTACAGAGTATACTGGTTTTTAAAACATTAATTTTGTTTCTGCAGTATTAACCACGATGCCATGAATCTTTGAAACTCAGTCAACAGTGATGTTTGTGCACACATGTGCAAGAGAACTTTACAAATCGAAGGCACATAATTGCTCAAAAAAATGGAGGCGGTGTGGCAGGAAGAAGGAGGGTGGTCCTAAAAATTGGTGGGAGGTTTGCCTAAAAAATAGGCGGGAGGCAGGAGATTGGCCCCACAAACAGATGGGAGATGGGAGGTTGGACCCCAAAACAGGTGGCAGATGGGAGGTTGAAACACATGCCACACTGTAATAATGATATTCATTAATAATGTTGCACTGACAAAATGCAGTCACTTTATTTTTAAAAGTACAGTAAATACAGTTAAACTATCTCTTAAAATATCAGACTATTTTAAGTATGGTCTGCTGAGGTATCTATAAAACATTTATTTATAAATGACATTAATTAGAGACTCTGGTTGAGGCTACTATACATTGCAGTCGATGCAATGTGTCACTGTTGGGCTGTTGACACTTCTGAGTCACTTGTATATGATGGCAACAAGTTTTACTGTTGCGTCTTTACTGATACCACATCATTCAGACTTTCCATCCTTGAATGGATTCAATTTGGACACCCAAGACTTCGACCTGAAACAGAATGTAAGACTAAACACCTCTGCACACTATACAACTTGTTAAAAAGTGACAGTTTGGGACTGTCCAGTTGTAATGACAGCTGTTTTTCGGGGTTGGACACTACACAATTTATTATGACGATTGCCGAGCACACTGACAACTCGACTTTGGGCGACTCGCCACAATCCTGGTGTTGCAACTGCGAACTGCATGTATTACACTACTGCATGCTACCGTCTAGAATGTAGATATGACATGTATTACAATACTGCATGCTACCATCTAGAATGTAGATATGACGTATTACAATACTGCATGCTACCGTCTAGAATGTAGATATGACATGTATTACACTACTGCATGCTACCGTCTAGAATGTAGATATGACATGTATTACAATACTGCATGCTACCGTCTAGAATGTAGATATGACATGTATTACAATACTGCATGCTACCGTCTAGAATGTAGATATGACTTGTATTACAATACTGCATGCTACCGTCTAGAATGTAGATATGACATGTATTACAATACTGCATGCTACCGTCTAGAATGTAGATATGACATGTATTACAATACTGCATGCTACCGTCTAGAATGTAGATATGACATGTATTACAATACTGCATGCTACCGTCTAGAATGTAGATATGACATGTATTACAATACTGCATGCTACCGTCTAGAATGTAGATTATGACATGTATTACAATACTGCATGCTACCGTCTAGAATGTAGATATGACATGTATTACAATACTGCATGTTACCATCTAGAATGTAGATATGACATGTATTACAATACTGCATGCTACCGTCTAGAATGTAGATATGACATGTATTACAATACTGCATGCTACCGTCTAGAATGTAGATATGACATGTATTACAATACTGCATGCTACCATCTAGAATGTAGATATGACATGTATTACAATACTGCATGCTACCGTCTAGAATGTAGATATGACATGTATTACAATACTGCATGCTACCGTCTGGAATGTAGATATGACATGTACTACAATACTGCATGCTACCGTCTAGAATGTAGATATGACATGTATTACAATACTGCATGCTACCGTCTAGAATGTAGATATGACATGTATTACAATACTGCATGCTACCGTCTAGAATGTAGATTATGACATGTATTACAATACTGCATGCTACCGTCTAGAATGTAGATATGACATGTATTACAATACTGCATGCTACCGTCTAGAATGTAGATATGACATGTATTACACTACTGCATGCTACCGTCTAGAATGTAGATATGACATGTATTACAATACTGCATGCTACCGTCTAGAATGTAGATATGACATGTATTACAATACTGCATGCTACCGTCTAGAATGTAGATATGACATGTATTACAATACTGCATGCTACCATCTAGAATGTAGATATGACATGTATTACAATACTGCATGCTACCGTCTAGAATGTAGATATGACATGTATTACAATACTGCATGCTACCGTCTAGAATGTAGCTATGACATGGGGAATTTGTCACATAAAGGCTAACACAGAACCAAAGCAGTCTAAAAAAAATGTGTTATTTTGCCTGAAAGAAGACTGGTTCAGCAAACAAAGGCCAACATATGTTACATAAACTGAGTTTGGATGCAAGTAGCATGGTACGAATAGGAATAGGGGTATACAAATATATTTTCATTTGGCGAGGAAATACTGCCATAATACCTTGTAGTAACAAGCTAACAATACGGCGCGGCCCATGAAATTAATATGCAGTGTTTTCAAAAAGTTTTTCTAGTAAACCACTGGCGTGATATTCTTAATTGTACTTACAAATGGCTATGCTTTAGTAACTCTTAAAGAGCATAGGCTGAAAAAACAACTTGTTTCCCTTTAAGTAATAAACAATGATAATGTATTACTTACGTCTCTTGCATATCTTCCAGATCATTCGCTGCAACAAAGTAGGATGTCATATAAGAAATATAAACAATGATAATGTATTACTTACGTCTCTTCCATATCTTCCAGATCATTCGCTGCAACAAAGTAGGATGTCATATAAGAAATACAGCAAAGCCCTGAATGTTACAAGTATATGTACATGCATAAAGTAATAATGCATGGTCCTATATAGCAGTAGTATCTGCCTAGACAAATACACCAGGCATACAGCATACAGCACACAGCAGACAGCTCACAGCAGACAGCTCACAGCACACAGCGCACAGCTGACAGCACACAGCAGACAGCACACAGCAGACAGCACACAGCATACAGCAGACAGCACACACAACTTGTTGTTCTAGTCAGTGTGTTGATCACAGCAAGTACATAGATCTACATAAACTATCAACCATGTGTAAATACATGCATGCTGATGGAGATAGACAGAGGCAAATGTGAATACTATGTCAACAGCGCCTACCTGAAGTAACCAGTAGTGCCCCGGTGCATCATATAACACTAACATAAAGGTGAAATCACGTGAGATTATCAATGGAAGTACAACACATAATTTGCGCGAATATTTTGCGGTGCGCTGGAACAACCCTGTAGCTATGCCAAAGCAAGGTCAATCGTGTTCGAAATTATTCAAACGTCAGATCAGCTGATTTTGGAGTTCTGATCCTAGCGTGATTTCTGTTTAATATCAGTAAGTGTTATTGTTGATACGATGTATTCTTTGCTAAGACAGAACCTAGTTGTGTTCTTATGGCTACATCGTTGTTCCAATTCCTTAATTTAAAGTACACAATTACGTGTTGTAGTTCCTCAATCCTCGATGCATTGCATTCACACACGTCCACCGTCTGGTGATCAAAAACATGCTATTCCAGGTACGGACTGTTATAAACAAGCCAATATAAGTGACAATGTTACCTTTCATCCGCTGCACAAGGTCCTCCAGGTAGGCGTGTTTGAGAGGTCTGATGGCTTCCCTCTCCTCAATCTCCTCCAATGCTCTCTGTTTCTCCTCCGCCTCCGCCAGACTCAGTCCCACCCACTCAGCCTCTTCCTCCTGTAACACGGGTCATGGGTTCACTGTAACACGGGTCATGGGTTCACTGTAACATGGGTCATGGGTTCACTGTAACATGGGTCATGGGTTCACTGTAACACATTAAAACACATTACACACAAACTGCATCACAACTTGTTGGCAATCCGTCCAGTTAATGAATCAATTGGATAAGATAAAAATGACTAAATCCTTCAGTAACTGGCAACTGAAAATATGCGTCCTTCAAATGAGATGCAACAAGCAGCAGAACCCTGGTCCCTGATGTCTGTGCAAAGGGAAGTAAAAGTTTACAGATTCATGTGGAAGGGCGTCATTCTATCTCTACCCCATCAAAAACATGACCTAAAACTTGAGGTGAGCGAGACAATGTTGCCAACTACCTGACATGAGGGTGTGACTGGTGAAATGTCCCCTGGAAACCAGTAATAAACCTCTAGCACTTACTTCTGCCTAGCATAATGGTAGGACTGAAGAAAGGGTTTATATTTTCATCTGTATGTTTTAGAAGCTCTAATAATGTGTTTTGATTAAGATAACACATCATGGTACTTCTATATCCACGGTACTTCTATATCCATGGTACTTCTACATCCTGAAGTAGCTTGAGTAAAACTAATAATTAGACAAACAATTTGTCCTGTGATTGTTCTACCATGTTCTACCATGTTCTACCATGCTCAATCATAGCTAAAAAGATACAAATGTAAAACTGACTGCAGTAAGCGTTATCAAAAATACAACACACTTGACACAATTATTTGCTAAATATTTTGGACTAGACTGGACAGGCATTGTCATGGATATGTTGGACTAGACTGGACAGGCATTGTCATGGATATTTTGGACTAGACTGGACAGGCGTTGTCATGGATATGCGATTGTTCTGCAAACTGTCAGTCAATAGATTGTTGTCAAGGTAGTTGAAGGTATCCACCAGAGGAGGGCGCCGGGGTAAGTATGGGTAGCATCTATTAGCCCCATCAGTGTTATTGAATACTTAACTATGGCCAGGCCCACTGACCCTCCCTCCTGCCTATATCCCTTTCCTACACAACTACTACTGTAATCCCAGAATTACCCAGTCCCAAATATCTCTCCTAATCTGACCACCCAGTGAGCTACACTGACCACCCAGTGAGCTACACTGACCACCCAGTGAGCTACACTGCTTCCAATGGCTACAGCAGGTAGCCTTAGCTTCATTTTCTCTAACTAAACCTCTTAGCTGGCAATTGGTGCCCCTCCCTAAAACATGGTGTAAACTGCTGTGGGAGTACAATTGGTGCCCCTCCCTAAAACATGGTGTAAACTGCTGTGGGAGTACAATGAAAGCAGTTGAATTACAGTGTTGTATTTAGGGGGGCATTAGGCCATGGCCCCCTTGGCTTACATTGTTTTATTTTTTGTTGTGCAGCTACATGGTACCATGGCAAACTAATGGATGACGCAGCTTGCCCCCCTTTGTGAGATCCTAGATACACCATTGTGCTTTGTTAGGGCTATGGTATAAATATCTACAACACATTATAAAATATAGACAGGTGAGGGCTAGTACCGAATAACATGTTATCTCTCAAATTTGTATAAAATATAGACAGGTGATGGCTAGTAAAAAATAACATGCTATCTCTGTCAATACCAATCTCTCCAGTTTCTTTTGTATAAAACAGAATCACGAACAGAGAAAGGTAGACACAACTTGAAGGATCTAGTTTTTGAAGCAGACTAAACCACAACATTCCAATGTTTGTTTTGTGGAATCATGAAAAAATACATGCTTAAATATTCATGGACAAAATGAGTAGAGGACTGGTTTCATCACTGAGGGAGGAAATCTGCAACATACCTGCATTTTATTGAGATGATATAAATTGCCACAAGATCCGTTTGACTGCAGGTTTGGGTGGATTGTATAAATACTGACTCTGGATGGGATTTTATTTTTAAATGTCTTGTATCCAGGGCAGTGGATCAAGGTCACAAACTATCAGAATCACCCTGTAACAGGGCAATAAAGATCCAGCAATGGCACACTGTTAATGCCACAAGATGGCATGGCCATTATAAAACACACTCCTTGTTTATTGAACCTGTTTCTGTAGACCTTTCTGCCTTGCTGTAGACCCACTGCATAGTAAAGTGGTGCTTTTAAACTGTGTCTCAGTACATGTCTTAACCAAATGAGTCCGTATGACACTTGCCATGTAAACAACCTAGGGGTCACTTATGTAGTTATACATCAACTTGATCAAACAAATGAGTCGGCATGACACTTTCCATGTACACAACCTAGGGGTCACTTATGTAGTTATACATCAACTTGATCAAACAAATGTGTACAGTGAAATCACCTGTTTAAAGTCATAGATTTAAAACTCAATCCTCAACTGATTTAGACAGTGGGGTATATAGGATCTCGTAAAGGGGGAGTCAAAGGGGGAGGCCAAATGGGGAGTCAAAGAGGGAGGCCAAAGGGGAAGTCAAAGGGGGAGGCCCAAGGATGAGGTCAAAAGGGAGGCCAAAGGGGAAGTCAAAGGGGGAGGCCAAAGGGGAAGTCAAAGGGGAAGTCAAAGGGGAGGCCAAAGGGGAGTCAAAGGGGGAGGCCAAACGGGGAACTCAAAGGGGAGGCCAAAGGGGAGTCAAAGGGGAAGTCAAAGGTTGAGGCCAAAGGGGGAAGTCAAAGGGAAGTCAAAGGGGGAGGCCAAATGGGGAACTCAAAGGGGAGGCCAAAGGGGGTAGTCAAATGGGAGGCCAAAGGGGGAAGTCAAAGGGGAGGCCAAAGGGGAAGTCAAAGGGGAAGTCAACGGGGAGGCCAAATGGGAGTCAAAGGGGGAGGCCAAACGGGGAACTCAAAGAGGAGGCCAAAGGGGGAAGTCAAAGGGGAGGCCAAAGGGGAGTCAAAGGGGAGGCCAAACGGGGAACTCAAAGGGGGGTAAGCCTAGTCACCCATGCTGCCATGTAGTGGCGCAACGGAAATATTTGGTAAAATCTAAAAAAAATTAGCCAAAGGGGGCCGTGGCCCAAAACCACATAAAATAGGTAGGCTTGATTTGTGACAAAATGAATTTGAAATGATACAAGTAAAAAATCTAATTGAGAAGGAACCAATTTAACTGTAATAAATAAGGCTATTGAACATGTGTGGTGAAAGTGGGGGGAAACTAAAAGAGCATCAGGGATGACTTCCTAGCAGCATCACCTCACTCATTACCTTGCTATATCTCATTACCAACCAGCTTGGGGCAGTGGACAGTCACAATCAAGACAGATTCAAGTGTCAGGGCCACCCATGTTTGCAGGACTGTCACCCAGTCATTAGCTACAGACAATGCCCCAGCAGGACACAAACAGAACAACAATGGCCACCCCTGGCCCTACTGAGCAGTCAGTGAGTGGTCTACAAACAACAGGGGTAAATGAGACAGTCAACTCATCATGTTCCCACCTTCACTGGGCTAATGTAGATGTCCCAGGGTTCCCACTTGGGAGGGGGGCTGGGAGGGAGGGCAACCCACACAACCTTCAACCTATTATATCACATTGTCATATCTACTTCTGCTTTGATAATTGGCACAGTCCGTTTGTCACGATTTTTATGCCAAAGATAGTTTAGATATAGAGATCCCCAGCGACAAGTTTTTTCCATTTCCATGTGTGGGATCTTTTACTTTCCCTGGCACAGATTCCCAGGTAGAAGGGACCAACTGCTTTTAGTGTCTCTTCCGAATGACACAGGCAAATTGGGTTGAACGAAACTGCCCAAGTTTTGATATGGCAGCAGGTGGATTTGAACCCTGGTCCCCTCGACCAAAGACACTCTACGACATAACAATGTATTTATGTTTATTTGTATTTATAACATAACAAATACAACAAAACAAACTATACATTGACACATGATTACAGATCACAGAAGTCTGTCCCTGTCCACACTACCAGTGTGTGGATGACTCCAGTCCAATATTTATTTAATAAAACATGAACTTTACAGTGTAAAATCTGTCAATTATCAGTGAAAATGTACAATACTGTACCTCTGCCCCTTTGCATTTAGCATGTAGTTTTCAAACACAACAATGTTATGACTTTATTTCCTTGAGATGTTTCCTAACCAAAACTGTGACTTTATTTCCTTGAGATGTTTCCTAACCAAAACTGTGACTTTATTTTCTTGAGATGTTTCCTAACCAAAACTGTGACCTTTTTTCCTGTGACTTTATTTCTGGGCTCTGTCTGCTCAATGGAGCATATTTCTGGGCTCTGTCTGCTCAATGGAGCATATTTCTGGGCTCTGTCTGCTCAATGGAGCATATTTCTGGGCTCTGTCTGCTCAATGGAGCATATTTCTGGGCTCTGTCTGCTCAATGGAGCATATTTCTGGGCTCTGTCTGCTCAATGGAGCATATTTCTGGGCTCTGTCTGCTCAATGGAGCATATTTCTGGGCTCTGTCTGCTCAATGGAGCATATTTCTGGGCTCTGTCTGCTCAATGGAGCATATTTCTTGTGAACATCTGTAAATCGTGTCAGTATGCATAGGTGATTATGTGCGCAATGCCAGGGTGTGCTGGGTGTGTTTGTGTAATGAGTGCAGTATGTGCATCACTGCACATTACACAACCAGCACATACAGTTGAATACAGTTACATCACATCTAGATGACAGACAGCTGGCAGCCAAGATGACCATCTCATCAAAGACAACACCCTTGTGAATGCGTGTAACCACAATTTGGCATGGTTTTGCACCAGTAGATTTTACATCTGTTTCTCTGCTAGAGGCTAAAACATTGCCATAGGAGGCTAAAACATTGCCATAGGAGGCTAAAACATCTGATAACCTTAATTACATGCTAGTACTAATTATCACTTGAACACAATTTTTGAAAAGAGAAATGCATACCTATACTAATTTATTTATGGAATTCCTTTATTTATACATGTTAATAATAGTATTGATAAATATATTCTGACATAGTATTGTTATAACTCTGATTGGTGTAAACCACTCTAGGAACACATTTTCATTCAATACAAAATTAATATTCTAGACAACTTTTATTTCCTAATATTATGACTTTTGCTTTGTTCAGGCAATTCCTGTTTTGGCAAACACCCATAAATATTGTTACCAACTATTCATGTTATAGGCAGGAAAATTTGTCCTAATAAGATCTGCCCCAACCAGGCATTCACCATTTGTATGATTAGTGTCAGAACTTGTTAAACTTAGTCATGCGTAATTTATAATAAATAGTTGAAAATACTAAATAGTTGAAATGACTTATTTTACCCAACTACAGAAGTCTTTATTTTTAAATACTCCCAGTATAGTCTACATTAATTAAATACCCACTCAGAATGACTACTCTGTGTAGTCAGTGTGACCAGATGTATGTTTTAACAATATTTAATAAGTTTTAACAAGATTGCCATCCAAAATAATAAATTCCAGGTGACAAGTGGACAAGGAAGCCATTGGCTTATCTAAAGTCCAATTTGTTATGCATAGCCTGTCCTTATCAGATATCAATTAATTTTTTTAAACATATTCCCACTACTAGCATTAACACAATCATTTGACAGTTTGTTCCATTCATTTATTACCCTCTGTGAGAATGAGTACTTTCTCATGTCCTACCTACACTGTTCCTTAACTAATGTTGCTTTGCTTTCTAGCCTACCTATGTCCTACTTACGATATGGCCTCCATGGGTTGTATACAATATTCCAAGAATATTATTACAACATAATAGTTTCCCAAGGCATCAGCCAGAACCAACTGATAAAGATGTCACAAAGATGCCGAGACAAGATAGTCTCATCCAAAGCTTCCTACACAACCCTGTATGTCAACATGATTTGCACCTTCAAATACAGCCTGTCTTATGTAGAGAAGCACACAGCAGACACGGTGTTTGCAGAGAAAATACTTGCTGTTGAGTACCTGGGTAGACATGTTGAGCAGGCGTCTGCATGACTGGACATCGCAGTGTCCATACAGAGGATTATACTGACTGCATCAATGTCTCTAACAACATCAGCCAATCAGGCATGATAACTGATAACATTAGCCAAACATGGGAAACATGTTCCGATTAAACAAATAAAATATGATGACCATAAACCAAAATCTTCAATAACTCAGTAGCAGTTACTGGTGCAAAAATCTGGAACTCTTTCAGCCCAGCAGCTATGAACTTGTAACTCTATAATTATATGCTTTTAAAACATGTTACCTGGACAATATTTTTGACTAAACAACAGTGACGCACGAGACCACAAACATTTTAACTGCACTATTTTAGTTAACTTATTAATAATATGTATTTTAACTGTAATTTCTTAAATAGCTAAGCTATGCATTTTACTTAACTTATCTGAGTAATTTTGTTAATTCATTTTTTATCTTTACTGCATTTTAAGATATACTCTAACTGTTGTTATTTAAGTGGTTTACTGACATGTATATCTATGTTTAAAATTTACGACCCTTAGAAAGATAACATGTATATTTTTATAAGGTTTATAGTAGATAAAACATGTTTATTTTTATTATTTAGCACAACAATTATTATGTAACTGGCTGTGTGGAATGGTGGTTTGTATCAATATTTTCTCTAGGTAGATTTCTTTTTTCTACAGGTATGCCTCAGTATATAATATAACTGTACCACATGTTTCTGTAAGGATGTTAATGGTTTAGATAATTGCTTTCATTGAAGGATACTGGCTGCATAATTTAATTATATAAACTTCATCTGTAAAATTTAAACTTAGGCCAATAAGGTACTGGTGCAAACTGGTTTGCAGCCAAACCAATGGTGTTAAAACATGACAACTGAATGATGCATTGTAAGGATGTTATCGTGTCTGCATCTTTAAAACTCCATCCTCAACTGATTTAGCCTATCGTGAATCTGGTTCGTTGATGTCCGAATATATAGTGTGTGAATAATTTAAGTAATATATCTGCAGTTCAATTAATAAAAAAATGCATACGTTTGTTCAAATCATCGAAATAATTGATTTTGGTTGCTATATCTGGTAACTTGCTAAGTCATTACAGAGCCGACCTTTAGCTTTCAACCCATTGAACTTGTCAGTTGTGTGTCTTTCGTGAGAGCCAGGAGAGTGAACAACATCAACAGTGAAACACGTGTAGACGTCTATAAACGTATCATTAGTGAGTTTTTCATTTTCACTTAATTGATGTTTGACCAAACATCAAATAATTTAATAGTTTGTCTAATGATTTCTGCAAAACTACATAAAAATGTTGCACCAACAAGCTAGCATGTCGTAGTGGATACTGGGTAGGTTTGATTTGTCATAAAATTAATTTGAAATGAGACAAGCAAAAAAATCAAATTGAGGAGGAACCTTTAAGTAAGAAGACCCGGGAGCACAGCTATGACAGGACTTGGGAGGCAGTCAGAACAAGACCCGGGAGCACAGCTGTGACAGGACTTGGGAGGCAGTCAGAACAAGACCCGGGAGCACAGCTGTGACAGGACTTGGGAGGCAGTCAGAACAAGCAGACATTACAAACTGACCATAAATATAAGGAAATGTTTACTTTTGACAGATGCATCCTGGCCTAAGAAAGGATTACCAAGCAATGGGGCCTCCCCCAGGGGCTGCTCCCAGGAAGTAGGGACACCATCAAAGGGTCTTAAGCTTGTACATGGCATATGGCAAGCTGGGTTGTCAACAAGTCCCAGTCTCTGGCCCACAGTTCTCACCAGAGCACCAGGCTAAGGAAACAATGACCAATCTATTGATGTGCCTCTTAATAAAAATATATGATGCTGGGTAGCCAGACATCATAGGGCACTTCAATGCAATTAACACACATTGGCTTAATTACAGCCAACTGGGTGTGGCCTTGCAGACCTGTGTGGTTCCTGCCACCCATGGAGACTGGCAGTGTGCTTCCTGCCATGTGCACTCATATTTAATAATTAAAGTCCACATTCTGCCATTTCGAAACCTAGGCAATTTCATTCACCCCACTTTGTCTGTGTTCATTCACCCCACTTTGCCTGTGTTCATTCACCCCACTTTGCCTGTGTTCATTCACCCCACTTTGCCTGTGTTCATTCACCCCACTTTGCCTGTGTTCATTCACCCCACTTTGTCTGTGTTCATTCACCCCACTTTGCCTGTGTTCATTCACCCCACTTTGCCTGTGTTCATTCACCCCACTTTGCCTGTGTTCATTCACCCCACTTTGTCTGTGTTCATTCACCCCACTTTGTCTGTGTTCATTCACCCCACTTTGCCTGTGTTCATTCACCCCACTTTGCCTGTGTTCATTCACCCCACTTTGCCTGTGTTCATTCACCCCACTTTGCCTGTGTTCATTCACCCCACTTTGTATGTGTTCATTCACCCCACTTTGTCTGTGTTCATTCACCCCACTTTGCCTGTGTTCATTCACCCCACTTTGCCTGTGTTCATTCACCACACTTTGCCTGTGTTCATTCACCCCACTTTGTCTGTGTTCATTCACCCCACTTTGCCTGTGTTCATTCACCCCACTTTGCCTGTGTTCATTCACCCCACTTTGCCTGTGTTCATTCACCCCACTTTGTCTGTGTTCATTCACCCCACTTTGCCTGTGTTCATTCACCCCACTTTGCCTGTGTTCATTCACCCCACTTTGCCTGTGTTCATTCACCCCACTTTGCCTGTGTTCATTCACCCCACTTTGCCTGTGTTCATTCACCCCACTTTGCCTGTGTTCATTCACCCCACTTTGCCTGTGTTCATTCACCCCACTTTGCCTGTGTTCATTCACCCCACTTTGCCTGTGTTCATTCACCCCACTTTGCCTGTGTTCATTCACCCCACTTTGCCTGTGTTCATTCACCCCACTTTGCCTGTGTTCATTCACCCCACTTTGTCTGTGTTCATTCACCCCACTTTGCCTGTGTTCATTCACCCCACTTTGCCTGTGTTCATTCACCCCACTTTGCCTGTGTTCATTCACCCCACTTTGCCTGTGTTCATTCACCCCACTTTGTCTGGGTTCATTCACCCCACTTTGCCTGTGTTCATTCACCCCACTTTGTCTGTGTTCATTCACCCCACTTTGTCTGTGTTCATTCACCCCACTTTGTCTGTGTTCATTCACCCCACTTTGTCTGTGTTCATTCACCCCACTTTGTCTGTGTTCATTCACCCCACTTTGTCTGTGTTCATTCACCCCACTTTGTCTGTGTTCATTCACCCCACTTTGTCTGTGTTCATTCACCCCACTTTGCCTGTGTTCATTCACCCCACTTTGTCTGTGTTCATTCACCCCACTTTGTCTGTGTCTTTCAGAAGTGACACTAAAACTGATCCTTTCTTGTGTCTGTGCCGGGGGGGGGGAGGGTAAACAATCCTACACAGGGGGTAAATGTGTGACCTGCAGTAGACTCCATCATCTCTCTTGAGTCACTGCAGAAGCATCCATGAGGCAGCTCAGAGGGAGGGGGGAGAAGGGAGGGAGGGAGGGAGGGAGGGAGGGAGAGGGAGATACAGAGGGAGAGAGAATGTGTGTGTGTGTGTGTGTGTGTGTGTGTGCGTGCGTGCGTGCGTGCGTGCGTGCGTGCGTGCGTGCGTGCGTGTGTGCGTGAGAGGGGGAGAGCAGAAATAGTGAGAGAGAGGAACAGCAGAGGGGGGAGGAGAGGCAAAGAGAGAGGGAAGAGTGAGATGGGGGGGGCAAAAGAGAGAGAGAAGGGGAGAGAAAGAGAGAGACAGGAAAGAGAGAGGATGGAGGATGGAGGATAGAGACGAAACAGTCAGAAGACAGTGACAGAATACAAAAAAAAGGGAGATTGGAAAAGAATATTCATGTAAATTATGTCACGAATACAATGGTGGATGTGGAAATGTAAATGAAGGAGGAAAAGTGGAACAAGCCAGCAACAGCCTCCCTGCCATGTGTTCCTCCCACAACAGGCATGTACACCCTATTGGGCTCTCCCACTGGGTGCTCCCACCAGGTAACCCTCCCTCTGAAAACTCTCCCAATTGTCCCAGCAATCAAAACATAATTATGGTGAGTTGGGAAATCATCCAGGCTGGCCTGCTTGGGATCCTGACAATGAACTACAGGGGAAATGGCTAGCAACATCATCCCACTCAGACCCAGGCATGCAAGGGGCACATGCAAGGGGAGGTCAGCAGTGCCAACCCCCTAGTTCCACCCTCCCCTTGGCTAATTGTTCCATTGAATAATTCTCCATGGGTGGGGTTTGGTTAGTGAGAAAATTGGTCTGTGAGCTAAGTGGACAAAGCTATTTGCTCATATCATTTGCTCATTAATAAAGTGAGCCTGGACATGTGACCACCAACATGGCATCTGTGTGTCTGCCCAGCTGTCCTTTGTGGGACAGCTCTCAACACTTTCTTCTAAGTCTGTTGATTGTACAGGATTATAATTATACAAAATTGAGTAGAAATGCTGTAAAGTGTATGATTACAAAAGTTACATTCTGATTCCCGAACTGAGAGACCTTAGTTATGAAGAAAGCCTAAAACAATCCTAGAGACAAGGAGTTTAAGAGTTTAAGATATTGAATAGGCATGAAAATATTGATAGAAATATTTTTTCTTTCACTTAAGAAAGACAGAAGAACTTAGAGGACACAAAGTATCATTAGTGAAGGATCAGTGTAGATTAGATATCAGAAAGTACTCATTCTCACAGAGAACATTAAATGAATGGGGCGATTAGCAACAGCTTGTGTAAAAGCTAGCAGCTTGAATGTTTAAAAACAAAATTGACAAATATCTCAAAATGGGACGGATTACACATAGATGAACACATTTTGGACAATTTCAGTGCCAGACAGAGGCCTCCCATCACATTCTTCCCATTCCTCTCCTTTCCTTTGTGCTGGTTATCTTCCCTCTACCCCTGTCTCTCCACACACATACTGTCAGCAGAGACCACGCATAATGCCTCTGTTTGTCATCAACATTTGTACCAGTCAATTTACTGTAACAGTTGTACATTTCACTGGTGATTTCATCCTATACTGTCATTAAACGGACATTATATTAAGCATTATAGGACATTCAGCAGACATTTATTGTGCCAAGCATGTATCTGACCAGAAACAGATGTAGCTGCAAATAGATACTCTCTCTCACACACATTAATCAATGACATTAATTAAGGAGGGTTTAAGGAACTGTAATCACCCCCAAGACACTGTCACAGGTAGTGAGGGGTGACTTGGTGACAGGGTCCAAGATGATGTACAGCCTGTGGTGTGACAGCCTCTGGTGTCTACCATCAGTTTATTTGTACAGTCAACCAACAAATGTCTTGTTTATGTGTATTGACTACTCATTGCATAGAACCTGAAGCCACAATAAAGACAAGACTGTGTGTAGACAGATCCACACAATATGTCTCACTAACTACTTCTAGTCTCATGTCATTGCTGTTTATTAAAGCCAATGAATGTGACCAAACTGAAATACCCTGTATCCATACCAACCCTCAACATGTAATATTGACACAAGACCCTGTCCATGTTACACAAGACATGACTGCAGCCTCATTTATTTCCTTGTTGACTCAAGCCATTAAGGGCCCAGGTTTGTGGGCCTTGTTCAGTCTCAGCTTCACATGCACAAACATCACATTGACTTGTCTACAGGGATGTGATGTAATTCACTTATCTAATTTCAGCATTCTTATCAGTGGAACACTGTTGCAATTAGAACACAGGTCTACAGATCTACTGTGAGAATGTTCCATAGGTATTTGTCAGACCATGTCAGAATTATAATGAGGCGCATGGGGAAGTCTAAATTTGCCCATTGGTACTGCAAAGAAAGTCCATTTCTCTGGGATAAATCTTGTAATGATATATTTTTCCTTAGACTAAACATTCTGCCCAGACAGAAAGGAATCATGCATGGCAAATTAAGGAAATAATCTCATTTCCAAAGATCCATATCAGAAATCATAATGTAATTAGCTAATTAATGCAGAAGTTTAATACATTTTGCAGTGGACATAGCAGAGTCTCAATGTTCTACACAATGTTCTACACAATGTTCTACACATCCTGGTTTCACAAAAGACAATGCTCAAATACTACACAAATACAGAACATCAGTGTGTAAGTTGATTCTGTGTTCTGTTACATTCACATTGAAAAATGAGTTTGTTATTTGTTAGAATACTCGTTGAGCACAATAAGTATTCTGACAGGTAATAAACTTATTTTTCAATACTGAGAACAGTTACTCATAGAATATTGCTGTATTCATCATTTCCTGCAGATAAAGTGGTCTGAATGAGAGAAGATAATGTGCCTTCAAGACACTGAGTCAGCCTTGTTTGCCTTAAAGTCAACCCTGTTATGTCAGAACATATTACTGGTGCTAATAAATATAACCTCCTACACAGTCACTCCCTGCAATCAGAAACCAGAATATAACCTCATACACAGTCACTCCCTGCAATCAGAAACCAGAATATAACCTCATACACAGTCACTCCCTGCAATCAGAAACCAGAATATAACCTCCTACACAGCCACTCCCTGCAATCAGAAACCAGAATATAACCTCCTACACAGTCACTCCCTGCAATCAGAAACCAGAATATAACCTCCTACACAGTCACTCCCTGCAATCAGAAACCAGAATATAACCTCCTACACAGTCACTCCCTGCAATCAGAAACCAGAATATAACCTCCTACACAGCCACTCCCTGCAATCAGAAACCAGAATATAACCTCCTACACAGTCACTCCCTGCAATCAGAAACCAGAATATAACCTCCTACACAGCCACTCCCTGCAATCAGAAACCAGAATATAACCTCCTACACAGTCACTCCCTGCAATCAGAAACCAGAATATAACCTCCTACACAGTCACTCCCTGCAATCAGAAACCAGAATATAACCTCCTACACAGTCACTCCCTGCAATCAGAAACCAGAATATAACCTCCTACACAGCCACTCCCTGCAATCAGAAACCAGAATATAACCTCATACACAGTCACTCCCTGCAATCAGAAACCAGAATATAACCTCCTACACAGTCACTCCCTGCAATCAGAAACCAGAATATAACCTCATACACAGTCACTCCCTGCAATCAGAAACTAGAATATAACCTCCTACACAGTCACTCCCTGCAATCAGAAACCAGAATATAACCTCCTACACAGTCACTCCCTGCAATCAGAAACCAGAATATAACCTCCTACACAGCCACTCCCTGCAATCAGAAACCAGAATATAACCTCCTACACAGCCACTCCCTGCAATCAGAAACCAGAATATAACCTCCTACACAGTCACTCCCTGCAATCAGAAACCAGAATATAACCTCCTACACAGCCACTCCCTGCAATCAGAAACCAGAATATAACCTCCTACACAGTCACTCCCTGCAATCAGAAACCAGAATATAACCTCCTACACAGCCACTCCCTGCAATCAGAAACCAGAATATAACCTCCTACACAGTCACTCCCTGCAATCAGAAACCAGAATATAACCTCCTACACAGTCACTCCCTGCAATCAGAAACCAGAATATAACCTCCTACACAGTCACTCCCTGCAATCAGAAACCAGAATATAACCTCCTACACAGCCACTCCCTGCAATCAGAAACCAGAATATAACCTCATACACAGTCACTCCCTGCAATCAGAAACCAGAATATAACCTCCTACACAGTCACTCCCTGCAATCAGAAACCAGAATATAACCTCATACACAGTCACTCCCTGCAATCAGAAACTAGAATATAACCTCCTACACAGTCACTCCCTGCAATCAGAAACCAGAATATAACCTCCTACACAGTCACTCCCTGCAATCAGAAACCAGAATATAACCTCCTACACAGCCACTCCCTGCAATCAGAAACCAGAATATAACCTCCTACACAGCCACTCCCTGCAATCAGAAACCAGAATATAACCTCATACACAGTCACTCCCTGCAATCAGAAACCAGAATATAACCTCCTACACAGCCACTCCCTGCAATCAGAAACCAGAATATAACCTCATACACAGTCACTCCCTGCAATCAGAAACCAGAATATAACCTCATACACAGTCACTCCCTGCAATCAGAAACCAGAATATAACCTCCTACACAGTCACTCCCTGCAATCAGAAACCAGAAAAGAATTAAAACATTATTGTCTAACTTTCCATGACATAAGTATATGATTATTAACAAGAGCTACCAATGTCTGCATGCAGTTAGGGTTAGGGTTAGGGTTAGGGTTAACCTCCTACAATGTCTGCAGTTAGCCATAAATTGTAGTCGTTTTTTTAATAATTATTAATACACATAAGAACATATTTAGTAAGCCTTAGAAAGCAATATGTCCCAGAGAGGGAACACCCCTGGCATTGAAAGTGGGTGATATTATCCACACCCAGTGAGTAACAGCACTTTGAAGTAGTAATCCTGCACCAGCTGTGACACTTGAAAGGCCACATAAAGCCATCTAGAACTAAAGAATTCCATTCTGTGCCATAAGACATTCCATTGTTTGCAGTTATACTCTGACCTAGTCTCCCGCCGCATCGAAGTAATCTTAATGTGCACATTGTCAAGTTTCCTTACATTTTATAGTCCTACTCTGGAAAATGATGACCCATAATTGGCATCCTACAGAACTATTAATCAGATACACCCCCACAAGGTTTGGTGAAATGGCAAACTGAGGGAACTATTTCCTTTTATCCACATTACATCACTATAGACCTGGCACACCCACACCTCCAGGTGACCACCAAAACATGCACAAATAATGACACTTTGCATTATTCATGCCAAAACACTTGCCTATATAATGATGATGTTACACCACTTTATAGCTGCACTTCACACAGTAATCACAAACCGAGAACACTGCTATTATCTAGATGTGACTGTTGTGATTTCATGGTCTATTTTGCATTAAATTGTTAGTTGTTGTAGTACTGGTTGGAGGGGTTAGAAGTGTGGGCTGGTCACCTATGCACTGCCTTATCTAGATGTCCATACCACCCTTGGCAGTCTCAGTACAAGGGTAATTATTAGCTAACCATGCTCTACCCCACCCTTCCAGACTCATGCAACTACCTATCTACCACACCATCTCAATGCCACACAACAACCTCTCAATCACAATACCAAGAACCATCTTAAGTCCACTACCCGTCCCTCCATATCAACAAAACTACCCATCCCTCCATATCAACAAAACTACCCATCCCTCCATATCAACAAAACTACCCATCCCTCCATATCAACAAAACTACCCATCCCTCCATATCAACAAAACTACCCATCCCTCCATATCAACAAAACTACCTATCCCTACATTTCAAGGCCACTACAAATCCCTACATTCAAAAGACACTACCCCTCCCTACATTTCAAGGCCACTACCCATTTCTACATGTCAAAGCCACTTCTCATCCCTACATTTCAAGGCCACTACAAATCCCTACATTCCAAAGCCACTACCCATCCCTACATTTCAAGGCCACTACCCATTTCTACATGTCAAAGCCACTACTCATCCCTACATTTCAAGGCCACTACAAATCCCTACATTCCAAAGCCACTAGTCATCCCTACATTTCAAGGCCACCACAAATCCCTACATTCAAAAGCCACTACCCGACTTCTCCAAAATAAAGCCAACACCACATCCCTCAAGTGTGTTTCTAGGTCCCATGAACACCAAGACAGGAAGTAGGACGAAGTACAAATGATTCAGCATACATCCACACAATGCATGGAATAAACTGACCAATACACTTTTCCACAGGTTGACCTGCCAGGGGTACAGTGTACTACTGTCACCCCAGGCTAGAGAGAATGCTCAGATCACAAAGCGTAACTACATCAACACACACATGCAGTCTAGAAATTCAAAACAAGTCTTTCAAGTATCCCTATCTGAACATTTCACAAGATAACTGTGACTGGAGATTTTCATCAAGGAATTTCACCTAGGGCAAGCATTACTAGGGGAACCACACCACTCCAAAATAAATAGGCACTGCAAATTAATTTATCAGCCTTTCTATCCATCCCTCTAGGGTGAACATTAACAGTCGAAGTCATGTCTTTCTATAAATCTTCACTAGAAAATATTCACTGAAAACGTTTGTTTAATCAACCAGTTAGGATTCCCTAACCCTAAATCTAACCCAAACCTTAACTCTAACCGGTTGATTGAGATAAATTTTGTCAGGGTATAAACCATGTATGATGTGCAGGTCAAAGGGAATTTTTTAAAGAAAACTCGTTCTGTAGATTTTATGTACAGATTTAAAATTGTTGGGATTAGATTTGTTATTATGTATAATGGTAAACTATGTGCTGTTTTAGCAGCCACTTCCTCTCAACAGATTGCTGTGAAATATTAACCGTTTTCTTGTCATCAAACCTCAGTTATAGCTACTCCAAAGTTAAACAATGAACTGGTGCAATACTATGTCATAATGTCTAGCTGCCTTTGTTATATGAGCTTGGAACTGTTCTGTAAGCCTGACAGTAACCACCCTGAAACAATCCCCTCATGTGAAATGAGAATTTACATACATCTCTCTCTTGTGTTGTAAATGGAAACTTTCAGTATTACTTGAGAAATATAAATATGCTGCCCTGTGTCCAACTTTACATGTAACTATTCTTCCTTCACACTGTAAAGTTGCAATAAAAAAGGAGTGATTACCTATCTCAAAAGGTGTTTAAATGTATCCTTGTATACATGCTAAGCTGAAATATGTACACCTAAATTTTACATTAAGTGTTTACCTTTTATCATAGATAATTATGTTAATGCACTACAAGAAATTTCATCATGCATAGATGATTGTGCTTAGCAAAGTGGCACCAGCACAGCCCATATATGCTAAACACCCAATTAGTGACCAAACCCTCATCTCCTCATCCCCCACACAGTAGCCAATCAGTGGACAGGAATTTGGTCATTTGTTTTTGGTTCAGGTAAGCCATGTGTGACAAGGGGTGGAGAGAGGGTTTGATAAACAGAACGCCTACAAGAAGACCTCGGCTCTGGCTTATTCCACCAGTACATCAGTATTCACTGGATCATTCCACCTGTACATCAGTATTCACTGGCTCATTCCACCTGTACATCAGTATTCACTGGCTCATTCCACCTGTACATCAGTAATCACTGGCTCATTCCACCTGTACATCAGTATTCACTGGCTCATTCCACCTGTACATCAGTAATCACTGGCTCATTCCACCTGTACATCAGTAATCACTGGCTCATTCCACCTGTACATCAGTAATCACCCCACTTCTACACCCCTGCTAATTAAGAGGGAGAGAGAAAGACAAGTGAGGACTGGAGAAGTAGAACTGTACCAGCAGCACAAATATAACAGCTTCTTAGTGTTTACATTGCAGGAATGAGCTGTACATGATGACAGTAGCATGACAGTGACAACTGTACATGATGACAGTAGCATGACAGTGACAACTGTACATGATGACAGTAGCATGACAGTGACAACTGTACATGATGACAGTAGCATGACAGTGACAACTGTACATGATGACAGTAGCATGACAGTGACAACTGTACATGATGACAGTAGCATGACAGTGACAACTGTACATGATGACAGTAGCATGACAGTGACAACTGTACATGATGACAGTAGCATGACAGTGACAACTGTACATGATGACAGTAGCATGACAGTGACAACTGTACATGATGACTGTAGCATGACAGTGACAACTGTACATGATGACAGTAGCATGACAGTGACAACTGTACATGATGACTGTAGTGTGATAGTGACAACTGTACATGATGATAGCAGTGTGACAGTGACAACTGTACATGATGACAGTAGTGTGACAGCGACAACTGAACATGATGACAGTAGCATGAAAGTGACAACTGTACATGATGACAGTAGCGTGACAGTGACAACTGTACATGATGACAGTAGCGTGAGAGCGACAACTGTACATGATGACAGTAGCATGAAAGTGACAACTGTACATGATGACAGTAGTGTGACAGTGACAACTGTACATGATGACAGTAGCATGACAGTGACAACTGTACATGATGACTGTAGCGTGACAGTGACAACTGTACATGATGACAGTAGTGTGACAGTGACAACTGTACATGATGATAGCAGTGTGACAGTGACAACTGTACATGATGACAGTAGTGTGACAGCGACAACTGAACATGATGACAGTAGCATGAAAGTGACAACTGTACATGATGACAGTAGCATGAAAGTGACAACTGTACATGATGACAGTAGCGTGACAGTGACAACTGTACATGATGACAGTAGCGTGAGAGCGACAACTATACATGATGGCTGTAGCATGACAGCGAGACAACTGTACATGATGACTGATGACTGTAGCGTGACAGTGACAAGTGCACATGATGACTGCAGCATGACAGCGAAAACTGTACATGATGACTGATGACTGTAGCGTGACAGTGACAAGTGTACATGATGACTGTAGCGTGACAGTGACAACTGTGCTGCTATTGGTGACCTGAGAGCTTGTGTGAGTCTACCACAGGGCTTGCTGTTGCAGCATGTCTTGTGATCCAAGTCAACAAGCCCACTACACCATGAGGTTTCTACCCACCCCTCTATTCTCAAGTCTCTACCCACCCCTCTATCATCAAGTCTCTACCCACCCCTCTATCATCAAGTCTCTACGCACCCCTCTATCGCCAAGTCTACCTACCCCTCTGTCATCAAGTCTCTACCCACCCCTCTATCCTCAAGTCTCTACCCACCCCTCTATCCTCAAGTCTCTACCCACCCTCTATCCTCAAGTCTCTACCCACCCCTCTGTCATCAAGTCTCTACCCACCCCTCTATCATCAAGTCTCTACCCACCCCTCTATCATCAAGTCTCTACCCACCCCTCTGTCATCAAGTTTCTACCCACCCCTCTATCATCAAGCCAATGTACCACCTGCTAATACATGCACATTAATTAAACACACCAACAATTACCTAACTATTTGAATGTAATAAAATTACAGTTAATAGAATCACTTTGGGCCAGAGCAATTTGATTCTATTCAGTGGCTGATTCACGTAAGTGAATGTACGTCAAACATATGTTTTATCTTGTTGATACTGAATTACTGCATAGTAGCTAAGAAACTTTGTAAATTGGTGTTATCAAATGACAAATTTTCTTAGCTAAGATGAAAGCTGCAACTCGTTTAAGTAACTCTTGGGAGGACTTGTCCACGTGGCAACAGTTGTAGCATATTTCACGTCAAAAACACTGATCAACAGTCAAAAAGGTTGTCTGCTCCTCTTTCAGGGCTTTGTACTAACTACAATGTATCATTTGTTGTGTATCTGATTCTACTAACACGTGGACATGATACTTTGTACTACAATGTATCATTTGTTGTGTATCTGATTCTACTAACACGTGGACATGATACTTTGTACTACAATGTATCATTTGTTGTGTGTCTGATTCTACTAACACGTGGACATGATACTTTGTACTACAATGTATCATTTGTTGTGTGTCTGATTCTACTAACACGTGGACATGATACTTTGTACTACAATGTATCATTTGTTGTGTGTCTGATTCTACTAACACGTGGACATGATACTTTGTACTACAATGTATCATTTGTTGTGTGTCTGATTCTACTAACACGTGGACATGATACTTTGTACTACAATGTATCATTTGTTGTGTGTCTGATTCTACTAACACGTGGACATGATACTTTGTACTACAATGTATCATTTGTTGTGTATCTGATTCTACTAACACGTGGACATGATACTTTGTACTACAATGTATCATTTGTTGTGTATCTGATTCTACTAACACGTGGACATGATACTTTGTACTACAATGTATCATTTGTTGTGTATCTGATTCTACTAACACGTGGACATGATACTTTGTACTACAATGTATCATTTGTTGTGTATCTGATTCTACTAACACGTGGACATGATACTTTGTACTACAATGTATCATTTGTTGTGTATCTGATTCTACTAACACGTGGACATGATACTTTGTACTACAATGTATCATTTGTTGTGTATCTGATTCTACTAACATGTGGACATGATACTTTGTACTACAATGTATCATTTGTTGTGTATCTGATTCTACTAACACGTGGACATGATACTGTTAAGCAGCACATCTTAACACATCTTAACACAGCTGGTACAGGGAATGATTCCGTCCCAGACATTTTGATTCTATTAAACAGCTGGTTCTGTTATAAACAATTATGTTAAGCAGAGTTCATTGTATATGTTAAATAATATCACATTTAATCCCAAATGTACATAAAGCATTTGACCTTTGTTATCTTATTGTTTATCAATCTTAAAATCAGTAAAATGTACTTAGAATTATACAGTGTACCACAATGGCGACGTGTCTCTATAATCCTGCTGTAGCAGTCATGGATGTCCTTTTGAGGACTGATATGTACTTTTGCTTGCGTAATGTGTATGTTACTCATTGGCAGGTTTAGAAGTAGTCCACAGAAATAGTCTACAGTCTAAAGTAAACACTGGCACAATGTCTGTGTCCTGTGAATGCCACATTACTCCTACATGAGTAGCTGTGTTGTTGGACATATGAGATCAGTCAACTAGAGACTACATCAAAGGGCAAGCAGAGCAAAGTCATCCTCAGATCTCAAATAGTTATGTCAACTACTCAGTCACCATAATGCATTTTTGTGAGCACTCAGGTTCAGGGAACACAATTCCACTGTATAATCCCTGTTAAAACAACCAGGAGAAACATTCATGACCAAGTGAAATTTAATTAGCACTATCTGCAGGCACATAGATAACATCAGTGGCAGAAATAACAGGGATTTCCTGCAGCAGCCCCCCTCCCTGGGCAGAACCACCCCACCATTGATGTCCTCATGTTCCACTTACTGCCCAAGGCTTGCTGGATTATTCCTACTCTCCCTGGCCAATGCTATTAAATAACAATTTGTAAACCACCCATTCTAAACCACATAGAAAGAGAGTTAGTAATAATGAGGAAAACATGAATGTTGAACATGAAGTGTTCATGAAGTTATCAACATGCGTGTACAACAATACATTCATATAATTGTAGAAGTATGTAACTTGTACAATAATTATATGAATGTATTGTTGTATACACATGTTGATGACTTCATGAATACACACATATAATATATATATATATATATATATATATATATATATATATATATATATATATATATATATATATATATATATATATATATATATATATATAATGTAGACAATAAGAGTATCTCAATGATGACAGTTCTTCTTGCCAACTAGTGTTGTTTGTTAAATGACAATCACAAAGAAGTCTGAGGACTGTTGTGTCACAGCCGCTTGTCATAATCACTCAATTCAGTCTCAATAAAATTACAAATGACTTTACTAAAGTCGTCACCTCCCAAAGACTTGAGTCAACCTGAGTTACCACTCCCTGTAATGACTGACAGAGCTACATGTAGCAGTGATGACTGTGACAGAGCTACATGTAGCTGTGATGACTGTGACAGAGCTACATGTAGCTGTGATGACTGTGACAGAGCTACATGAAACTGTGATTGTGACAAAGCTACATGTAGCTGTGATGACTGTGACAGAGCTACATGTAGCAGTGATGACTCTGACAGAGCTACATGTAGCTGTGATGACTGTGACAGAGCTACATGTAGCAGTGATGACTGTGATAGAGCTACATGTAGCTGTGATGACTGTGATAGAGCTACATGTAGCAGTGATGACTGTGACAGAGCTACATGTAGCAGTGATGACTGTGACATAGCTACATGTAGCTGTGATGACTGTGACAGAGCTACATGTAGCAGTGATGACTGTGATAGAGCTACATGTAGCAGTGATGACTGTGACAGAGCTACATGTAGCTGTGATGACTGTGACAGAGCTACATGTAGCAGTGATGACTGTGATAGAGCTACATGTAGCTGTGATGACTGTGACAGAGCTACATGAAACTGTGATGACTGTGACAGAGCTACATGTAGCAGTGATGACTGTGACAGAGCTACATGTAGCTGTGATGACCGTGACAGAGCTACATGAAACTGTGATGACTGTGACAGAGCTACATGTAGCTATGATGACTGTGACAGAGCTACATGTAGCTGTGATGACTGTGACAGAGCTACATGAAACTGTGATGACTGTGACAAAGCTACATGTAGCTGTGATGACTGTGACAGAGCTACATGTAGCTGTGATGACTGTGACAGAGCTACATGTAGCAGTGATGACTCTGACAGAGCTACATGTAGCTGTGATGACTGTGACAGAGCTACATGTGGCAGTGATGACTGTGATAGAGCTACATGTAGCTGTGATGACTGTGATAGAGCTACATGTAGCAGTGATGACTGTGACAGAGCTACATGTAGCAGTGATGACTGTGACAGAGCTACATGTAGCTGTGATGACTGTGACAGAGCTACATGAAACTGTGATGACTGTGACAGAGCTACATGTAGCAGTGATGACTGTGACAGAGCTACATGTAGCTGTGATGACTGTGACAGAGCTACATGTAGCAGTGATGACTGTGATAGAGCTACATGTAGCTGTGATGACTGTGACAGAGCTACATGAAACTGTGATGACTGTGACAGAGCTACATGTAGCAGTGATGACTGTGACAGAGCTACATGTAGCTGTGATGACTGTGACAGAGCTACATGTAGCAGTGATGACTCTGACAGAGCTACATGTAGCTGTGATGACTGTGACAGAGCTACATGTAGTAGTGATGACTGTGATAGAGCTACATGTAGCTGTGATGACTGTGATAGAGCTACATGTAGCAGTGACGACTGTGACAGAGCTACATGTAGCAGTGATGACTGTGACAGAGCTACATGTAGCTGTGATGACTGTGACAGAGCTACATGTAGCAGTGATGACTGTGATAGAGCTACATGTAGCAGTGATGACTGTGACAGAGCTACATGTAGCTGTGATGACTGTGACAGAGCTACATGTAGCAGTGATGACTGTGATAGAGCTACATGTAGCTGTGATGACTGTGACAGAGCTACATGAAACTGTGATGACTGTGACAGAGCTACATGTAACAGTGATGACTGTGACAGAGCTACATGTAGCTGTGATGACCATGACAGAGCTACATGAAACTGTGATGACTGTGACAGAGCTACATGTAGCTGTGATGACTGTGACAGAGCTACATGTAGCTGTGATGACTGTGACAGAGCTACATGTAGCTGTGATGACTGTGACAGAGCTACATGAAACTGTGATGACTGTGACAAAGCTACATGTAGCTGTGATGACTGTGACAGAGCTACATGTAGCTGTGATGACTGTGACAGAGCTACATGAAACTGTGATGACTGTGACAAAGCTACATGTAGCTGTGATGACTGTGACAGAGCTACATGTAGCAGTGATGACTCTGACAGAGCTACATGTAGCTGTAGTGACTGTGACAGAGCTACATGTAGCTGTGATGACTGTGACAGAGCTACATGTAGCTGTGATGACTGTGACAGAGCTACATGTAGCTGTGATGACTGTGACAGAGCTACATGTAGCTGTGATGACTGTGACAGAGCTACATGTAGCTGTGATGACTGTGACAGAGCTACATGTAGCTGTGATGACTGTGACAGAGCTACATGTAGCTGTGATGACTGTGACAGAGCTACATGTAGCTGTGTTGACTGTGACAGAGCTACATGTAGCTGTGATGACTGTGACAGAGCTACATGAAACTGTGATGACTGTGACAGAGCTACATGTAGCTGTGATGACTGTGACAGAGCTACATGAAACTGTGATGACTGTGACATAGCTACATGTAGCTGTGATGAATGACAGAGCTACATGTAGCAGTGATAACTCTGACAGAACTACATGTAGCAGTGATAACTCTGACAGAGCTACATGTAGCAGTGATAACTCTGACAGAGCTACATGAAACTGTGATGACTGTGACAGAGCTACATGTAGCTGTGATGACTGTGACAGAGCTACATGTAGCTGTGATGACTGTGACAGAGCTACATGTAGCTGTGATGACTGTGACAGAGCTACATGTAGCTGTGATGACTGTGACAGAGCTACATGTAGCTGTGATGACTGTGACAGAGCTACATGTAGCTGTGATGACTGTGACAGAGCTACATGTAGCTGTGATGACTGTGACAGAGCTACATGAAACTGTGATGACTGTGACAGAGCTACATGAAACTGTGATGACTGTGACAGAGCTACATGTAGCTGTGATGACTGTGACAGAGCTACATGAAACTGTGATGACTGTGACAGAGCTACATGTAGCTGTGATGAATGACAGAGCTACATGTAGCAGTGATAACTCTGACAGAGCTACATGTAGCAGTGATAACTCTGACAGAGCTACATGTAGCAGTGATAACTCTGACAGAGCTACATGTAGCAGTGATAACTCTGACAGAGCTACATGTAGCAGTGATAACTCTGACAGAACTACATGTAGCAGTGATAACTCTGACAGAGCTACATGTAGCAGTGATAACTCTGACAGAGCTACATGTAGCCGTGATAACTCTGACAGAGCTATATGTAGCCGTGGTGACTGCCACAGATCACTATATGTGTACAAGACAAAGACAAACTGCAACAGTGACTATGACTTGATGCCAGGGACACATGTAATACCCCAGTGACTTCAGGTGACACAGCAACAGTTTCCTCATTAGCACCCTGTTTGTGCAACATTAGGAATCAATTTGAAGAGACAACATGGAAGGGTGAAGAGAAACAAAGAAGGGGAGGGTGAATAGACACCCTATGTGTGGCTTGAGTGAGGAGAAAGTAACAAGGACTAATGACAGCACAGGCTCAAGTCACTTGACTTCACCTTATATAGCCACTGTGTCATGTCACATACATGCTCCTAGTCCCTGGACAGGCGTCCTGGAGGACTAGCCACGGCTGTACACAGAACAGGTTAAACACCCAACTCACCACTATCACTAACTTGCAGTAGCCTGTCTAGAATCTTACAAAGATGGAGGCCAAGTTCTGTCACCCATCAGTTTACCACGTTACTATGGCGCAACAGGTTATAACACAAAAACAAATAAAAAAATTAAGCCAAAGGGGGACCATGGCCCAAAGCCCCCCTAAATATGCCCCTGTTAACGTCCCTTCATAACATTTATCCTGCAGGTAGATTGGAGTGTACTGGAACAGTTACTAGTTACCATGGTGAGACTAGACTCATACTGGATGTATAGACTCACAGTGGAACTAGTTACCATGGTGAGACTAGACTCATACTGAATGTATAGACTCACAGTGGAACTAGTCACCATGGTGAGACTAGACTCATACTGAATGTATAGAGTCACAGTGGAACTAGTCACCATGGTGAGACTAGACTCATACTGAATGTAGACTCACAGTGGAACTAGTTACCATGGTGAGACTAGACTCATACTGAATGTATAGACTCACAGTGGAACTAGTTACCATGGTGAGACTAGACTCATACTGGATGTATAGACTCACATTGGAACTAGTTACCATGGTGAGACTAGACTCATACTGGATGTATAGACTCACAGTGGAACTAGTCACCATGGTGAGACTAGACTCATACTGGATGTATAGACTCACAGTGGAACTAGTCACCATGGTGAGACTAGACTCACACTGTATGTATAGACTCACAGTGGAACTAGTTACCATGGTGAGACTAGACTCATACTGGATGTATAGACTCACAGTGGAACTAGTTACCATGGTGAGACTAGACTCATACTGGATGTATAGACTCACAGTGGAACTAGTTACCATGGTGAGACTAGACTCATACTGGATGTATAGACTCACAGTGGAACTAGTCACCATGGTGAGACTAGACTCATACTGAATGTATAGACTCACAGTGGAACTAGTTACCATGGTGAGACTAGACTCATACTGAATGTATAGACTCACAGTGGAACTAGTTACCATGGTGAGACTAGACTCATACTGGATGTATAGACTCACAGTGGAACTAGTTACCATGGTGAGACTAGACTCATACTGGATGTATAGACTCACAGTGGAACTAGTCACCATGGTGAGACTAGACTCATACTGGATGTATAGACTCACAGTGGAACTAGTCACCGTGGTGAGACTAGACTCATACTGGATGTATAGACTCACAGTGGAACTAGTCACCATGGTGAGACTAGACTGATACTGGATGTATAGACTCACAGTGGAACTAGTTACCATGGTGAGACTAGACTGATACTGGATGTATAGACTCACAGTGGAACTAGTTACCATGGTGAGACTAGACTGATACTGGATGTATAGACTCACAGTGGAACTAGTTACCATGGTGAGACTAGACTCATACTGGATGTATAGACTCACATTGGAACTAGTTACCATGGTGAGACTAGACTCATACTGGATGTATAGCAGTGGAACTAGTCACCATGGTGAGACTAGACTCATACTGAATGTATAGACTCACAGTGGAACTAGTCACCATAGTGAGACTAGACTCACACTGTATGTAGAGACTCACAGTGGAACTAGTTACCATGGTGAGACTAGACTCACACTGTATGTAGAGACTCACAGTGGAACTAGTTACCATGGTGAGACTAGACTCACACTGTATGTAGAGATTCACAGTGGAACTAGTTACCATGGTGAGACTAGACTCATACTGGATGTATAGACTCACAGTGGAACTAGTCACCATAGTGAGACTAGACTCACACTGTATGTAGAGACTCACAGTGGAACTAGTTACCATGGTGAGACTAGACTCACACTGTATGTAGAGACTCACAGTGGAACTAGTTACCATGGTGAGACTAGACTCACACTGTATGTAGAGACTCACAGTGGAACTAGTTACCATGGTGAGACTAGACTCATACTGGATGTATAGACTCACAGTGGAACTAGTTACCATGGTGAGACTAGACTCATACTGGATGTATAGATTCACAGTGGAACTAGTCACCATGGTGAGACTAGACTCACACTGTATGTAGAGACTCACAGTGGAACTAGTAAACATGGCAAGATTAGACTCTTGTTGGATGTTGAGATGTTGGATGATCATATGCAAGTGTAAGCACTGAGGTAGTGACATCTGCCTGCACCAGGCCTAATGAGTGCAGCTCACACAGAAAGAGGGGCACTAAGCAGCACTTGGCTTTGTCTTCTGTCACTGATCTCAAGAACATCTCCCTCTAGACTGGCTCAACCAGCTCCAAATAGTTCCCCTTTATGGAGACTGCTAATTAACACTGGGGTGAGGAGCCTTGTTTCCCAGCTGTCACCCACTTGGGAGAACACAAAAAGGCAGGGAGAAGTCTCCTTGTCTGGATACAATACACAATGCCTTGAGATGAAATGTCTCTATTGATGTATTCTGTTAAGTATGGTGTGTCTAAGTGAGAAACATTTCACACACACAGCATGCCAGTTGCTTCCACTTCATATCCCAACCTGGAAGGCACCTTTACAAATGTACATTTGAAGGGTTTCACGTCAAAACGTGATAAACACCAATTCGGGCGACATTTCTGAATGGAAAAAATTTCGTAATTGAAATGTGCAATAAATTATAAGATTTCAGCTAACATTGGCTTTGATGTTGCATTCTTAAGAGATTCCAATATCACATACAAGTTTCAATTTACACTCTGAGGATGAAACACAGAAGAGAGGTTTTATCAGAAAACAATGGATTTATCGTGTTTAGCCCTTAAACCCTTAATTTATACTACTTGTTTTGTTATTTTCAGAATTTGTATTTGTTTAGTTTTGGCATTTCAATTAAATTTCAGCTTCACACATATACTTGGCACTGATAATGCATTTAATTGGTACATTTAAATGAATGAATGTACATGTCTGGTAACTTGCCTTAGATTTACTTATAGCATCCACAGAAAATGAGATATTCCAGGATTTTATTGTGTCTCAGCTGGTAAACAGGAAGAAGTTAACTGGAAACAAAGTAACAGAAAAAAGTGTTTCTCAGTACTTTGTTTTTTGACTTTGTAGCACTATTCTGCCATTCTAATTTCCATGTTCAATAATTTCTCATCTTTGACTTTTTAGCCAGCTGTAGTAATAAATGTGTTCAGTGTACAAGTGTCTCCCAGCCAGCTGTAGTAATAAATGTGTTCAGTGTACAAGTGTCTCCCAGCCAGCTGTAGTAATAAATGTGTTCAGTGTACAAGTGTCTCCCAGCCAGCTGTAGTAATAAATGTGTTCAGTGTTCAGTGTACAAGTGTCTTCCAGCCAGCTGTAGTAATAAATGTATTCAGTGTTCAGTGTACAAGTGTCTTCCAGCCAGCTGTAGTAATAAATGTGTTCAGTGTACAAGTGTCTCCCAGCCAGCTGTAGTAATAAATGTATTCAGTGTTCAGTGTACAAGTGTCTCCCAGCCAGCTGTAGTAATAAATGTGTTCAGTGTCCAGTGTACAAGTGTCTTCCAGCCAGCTGTAGTAATAAATGTGTTCAGTGTACAAGTGTCTCCCAGCCAGCTGTAGTAATAAATGTATTCAGTGTTCAGTGTACAAGTGTCTCCCAGCCAGCTGTAGTAATAAATGTGTTCAGTGTTCAGTGTACAAGTGTCTTCCAGCCAGCTGTAGTAATAAATGTATTCAGTGTTCAGTGTACAAGTGTCTTCCAGCCAGCTGTAGTAATAAATGTGTTCAGTGTACAAGTGTCTCCCAGCCAGCTGTAGTAATAAATGTATTCAGTGTTCAGTGTACAAGTGTCTCCCAGCCAGCTGTAGTAATAAATGTATTCAGTGTTCAGTGTACAAGTGTCTCCCAGCCAGCTGTAGTAATAAATGTATTCAGTGTTCAGTGTACAAGTGTCTCCCAGCCAGCTGTAGTAATAAATGTATTCAGTGTTCAGTGTACAAGTGTCTCCCAGCCAGCTGTAGTAATAAATGTATTCAGTGTTCAGTGTACAAGTGTCTCCCAGCCAGCTGTAGTAATAAATGTATTCAGTGTTCAGTGTACAAGTGTCTCCCAGCCAGCTGTAGTAATAAATGTATTCAGTGTTCAGTGTACAAGTGTCTTCCAGCCAGCTGTAGTAATAAATGTGTTCAGTGTACAAGTGTCTCCCAGCCAGCTGTAGTAATAAATGTATTCAGTGTTCAGTGTACAAGTGTCTCCCAGCCAGCTGTAGTAATAAATGTATTCAGTGTTCAGTGTACAAGTGTCTCCCAGCCAGCTGTGGTCCTCCTTTCATCCTGGCCACCGAAATAAAACCCAACACTTCTGGGAAACAGGTGGAGAGAATGAATTAATTCTTGGAAGCAATCGGCCATAAAAGACCTAATTGCTGGGATGGCCCACTGCAAAGTTTGCCACTGAAAATATATAGGTAGAAAATGGGTAGTTTTTTTAATGATTCCAACATAAACAAACCACATGTAAATGGTAATAAACCATGCTTCACTGTAACTAATTAAATGCTGTGTAAATCACTTTACCTTACACTTTACCTTACACTTTACCTTACACTATACCTTACACTTTACCTTACACTTTACCTTACACTTAACCTTACACTTAACCTTAAACTTTACCTTACACCCTATGCAAAAACGCATACTGGATGTGAAATAGTTTATGTTAATGCTCAGTACATCAGGTTAAAAATGGTCCTGGGTGCTGAAATGGTCCTGGGTGCTGAAATGCACTGAATTATGCATGATGAATAATGCAGTGCTAAATTGTCTGGTGATAAATTATCTTGTGTCAAATGTTCAGTGTTGATGAATTTGTGTCCCTTCTAATATCACACAATGTTAGTTTTATTGTAATGCTATATGTTAGTTTCATTGTAATGCTAGATGTTAGTTTTATTGTAATGCTATATGTTAGTTTCATTGTAATGCTATATGTTAGTTTCATTGTAATGCTATATGTTAGTTTTATTGTAATGCTATATGTTAGTTTTATTGTAATGCTATATGTTAGTTTTATTGTAATGCTATATGTTAGTTTTATTGTAATGCTATATGTTAGTTTTATTGTAATGCTATATGTTAGTTTTATTGTAATTCTATATGTTAGTTTTATTGTAATGCTATATGTTAGTTTTATTGTAATGCTATATGTTAGTTTTATTGTAATGCTATATTTTAGTTTTATTGTAATGCTAAATGTTAGTTTTATTGTAATGCTAATGTTTGATGTTTGATAAAGAAGCTGATTGACACTGGCAGTAAAACATATTAAATACACTTTATACACCTGTAACAATGTAAATCATGTAGAGTGTAACATGTTTTCATAGAGGATGATAAATGAATGGAACAAACTGTCAAATGATTGTGAATGCTAGTAGTGTGAATATGTTACAAATATAATTGACATATATCTGATAAGGGGGGCTATACATGGATGAAAAAATGGTTGGGTTCTTGATAAGTCAATGACTTCCTTGTCCACTTGCCATCTGGAACTTGTAGGTTTGGGTGGAAATCTTGTTAAATCATGTTAAACATGAAGTATGAAATATCATAACTTTCAACAAAAGTGTATGCCACAGGAAATGCCATTATTTCCACCATATGCAAAATATGAAGATATTTAAATTTAGTCTAACATTTGCACAGGAGTGAGAAGAATGATCTCTGCTTGATACTGCCACATGCTGACAACAAGGGGACATCACAAGCTTCCTTGAGCTCAATATAACACCATGTAACATCATGTAATAACTGCAACTGACCCTGACAGTGGGACAGGTGCTAAAACAGTATTCGTCACACCTGCGAGACTACAATGGTTGTTGTACACAAGGCGCACATGACAATGGCTCCCTGTGTCCCTACATCCAGTACAGTCACCTCTAACCCATGTTTACATGTCCAGCTGTAGCCATCTATGATCTGACAACAACACTCTGCTATTCTTTGTTTCTTCTCTCATCTATGATCTGACAACAACAACACTCTGCTATTCTTTGTTTCTTCTCTCATCTATGATCTGACAACAACACTCTGCTATTCTTTGTTTCTTCTCTCATCTATGATCTGACAACAACAACACTCTGCTATTCTTTGTTTCTTCTCTCATCTATGATCTGACAACAACAACACTCTGCTATTCTTTGTTTCTTCTCTCATCTATGATCTGACAACAACAACACTCTGCTATTCTTTGTTTCTTCTCTCATCTATGATCTGACAACAACACTCTGCTATTCTTTGTTTCTTCTCTCATCTATGATCTGACAACAACAACACTCTGCTATTCTTTGTTTCTTCTCTCATCTATGATCTGACAACAACACTCTGCTATTCTTTGTTTCTTCTCTCATCTATGATCTGACAACAACACTCTGCTATTCTTTGTTTCTTCTCTCATCTATGATCTGACAACAACAACACTCTGCTATTCTTTGTTTTTTCTCTCATCTATGATCTGACAACAACAACACTCTGCTATTCTTTGTTTCTTCTCTCATCTATGATCTGACAACAACACTCTGCTATTCTTTGTTTCTTCTCTCATCTATGATCTGACAACAACAACACTCTGCTATTCTTTGTTTCTTCTCTCATCTATGATCTGACAACAACACTCTGCTATTCTTTGTTTTTTCTCTCATCTCAATGGACCGTACTTGTTCTGTGTTAACTCTGACCAACCCCTCAGGTCAACAGATCAACTGCAGTGCGACTCCAACAACAGTGGTTAAATTTAGTCTTAGTAGGAGTTTCCCGTCTCTTATGTGACATTAACTTTCAGTTTTATACCATACAATATATTGTTATCACTTCGTTTTTTCTTGTTTACTTAAATTTAATATATTGGCAAAAAAAATATTCAATACAGAATTTTTTTATTGAATATTTTGTTTTGCCATATCTTTTATCTTTTAGATCAGATTGAAGTTTTTAAGATATTGAATGGGTATGAAAATATTGATAGAAATATGTTTTTCTCACTCAAGAAGGATAGCAGAACTAGAGGACATGAGGTAAAATATGTAAAGGATCAATGTAGATTGGACATCAGGAAGCACTCGTTCTCACAGAGGACAATAAATGAATGGAAGAAATTGTCTACAGATTGTGTAACTGCTAGCAGCGTGAATATGTTTAAAAACAAGGTTGACACATATCTCAGGAGGGCGGGTTATAAGTAGATGAACATTGTTGGACTCTCGATAAGCCAATGGCTTCCTTGTCCACTTGCCATCTGGGCCTTTGGCTTGGATGGCAAATCTTGTTAAATCTCTTTGGGACAAATAAATATTTCCTGTTCCTGCACTGCTCCCTGAATGAAACGAGATCAGCAGCTACAGTGAAACCTGCTCACAAGACCTCATGCATTAAGTGAATACCTGTCATTAATGACCACAGTCAACTCCTCGGGAGAGAAGATTAAATTACCTGCATTTAGCGACCACCTGTATCAAGACGCTTTATTTAAAACATTTAGCGACCACCTGTATCAAGACGCTTTATTTAAAACATTTAGCAACCACCTGTATGAAGACGCTTTATTTAAAACATTTAGGGACCACCTGTATCAAGACGCTTTATTTAAAACATTTAGGGACCACCTGTATCAAGACGCTTTATTTAAAACATTTAGTGACCACCTGTATCAAGACGCTTTATTTAAAACATTTAGCGACCACCTGTATCAAGACTCTTTATTTAAAACATTTAGCGACCACCTGTATCAAGACGCTTTATTTAAAACATTTAGGGACCACCTGTATCAAGACGCTTTATTTAAAACATTTAGTGACCACCTGTATCAAGATGCTTTTTATTTAAAACATTTAGCAACCACCTGTATCAAGACGTTTTATTTAAAACATTTAGGGACCACCTGTATCAAGACGCTTTATTTAAAACATTTAAGGACCACCTTTATCAAGACGCTTTATTTAAAACATTTAGCGACCACCTGTATGAAGACGCTTTATTTAAAACATTTAGAGACCACCTGTATCAAGACGCTTTATTTAAAACATTTAGCGACCACCTGTATGAAGACGCTTTATTTAAAACATTTAGCGACCACCTGTATCAAGACGCTTTATTTGAATTTTTTTCCTAAAATGTGACTTTTTTCTTTTAATTTCTGTCTTATCACCAGTTTGACTATGCAATCTTAGTCACAAGACAATACTGTAGAGAAAATGACACAGTAACAAAATAAGAGCTGAACTGAGTGACAAGGCTCTAGCAAGTATTGCATCAGGTGGTGTTGTAAGTTTATTGCAGAAGTCCAGCTGTTTCTGGGTAACAGAGTCTTTAGTCATACTTACTGGCTTAGAGAAATGAGCAGGTAATGTGGGGCACTTATGCTGCAACTGCAAAGTCTCCTGCTGAAGCAATTTGGTGACGACAGGTGTGACACACTGTGACCATCATAGAACACGCTACACCTGTCATGTGAAATAATGCCACGGCAAACCTAACACTGATTTCTAACTAAACAGTTTTCGTCCAGTATGTTAACCGTATAAATGATGTTCTACCACAAAGGCACATCCGAAAAAGCAACGACCCAAAATAACACTTACAAAAATGACACATACTATGACGGCACAACTGAATCAAGGATGAAAATGGCACATTTAAGCATGATGTATTAAAGATTAATCTAAGTTTTATTTATGCACTTATAATTAATTGTGAGGTTTGTTTGATCTCTTTTGTTAATTGGAGGACAGGAAGGAGTCAAGATATCAACATGAACATCCACTATTTGTTAATTGTTGAATTAGATTTTTCACCATTTTTATGTGATGAAACTGGACATATCTCACCATGAACAATTAGATTTTTCATTGTTTTAATGTGATTAAACTGAAAAATTTTGTGGACACAACATGGATGTAACCAGATATGGTTCATGTGATTAAGACTAGCCGGTACTACTACTATGATAATCAAATATGTCATTTTCTTCAACATTTATTTCTTTGCATACCACATTTTATACTGAAATGTGCAATTTTCATTCTTAATACATGGTGTCTCAAGATAGTATGTGCTATTTTTGTATGTGTCTTTTTCGTATGTGCCACCTGTCACATGAAATATTGCCATTAAAATTAGCCATCTATTTAAATCTTTATCAGGGACACAAGGGATTTGTGGAAAAAATGTGCACGCTTCTGTAGCTAGCTTCTGTAGCTAGCTTCTGTAGCTAGCTTCTGTAGCTAGCTTCTGTAGCTAGCTTCTGTAGCTAGCTTCTGTAGCTAGCTTCTGTAGCTAGCTTCTGTAGCTAGCTTCTGTAGCTAGCTTCTGTAGCTAGCTTCTGTAGCTAGCTTCTGTAGCTAGCTTCTGTAGCTAGCTTCTGTAGCTAGCTTCTGTAGCTAGCTTCTGTAGCTAGCTTCTGTAGTTAGCTTCTGTAGCTAGCTTCTGTAGCTAGCTCTCTGTAAACTATCGAGAAAGATGCATAGATATATTCTGAGTTGAGTTTCTTAGCTACGTGTAGATTATTACATATTTTTTGGTCTTACAGAACATTTTTAGCACTGGATGGTTTCTGACATCAAGATCAGAATATTTTACTACCCTAATGAAAGTTTAACAGGATTTGCAAGACATCCTATTCAAATACATCATATACATACATAATATTCCAATTTCTTACTTTTATATATAATTACTTGTAATCGCATACATTTCAGTTTGCAGTTACTGCCCTTTTTAATTATTTTCATCATACAGAGCAATGCTTCATAATCAGTGCCATATTTGGGGGGGGGCACTGGGTCTTGGCCCCTTTGGTTAATTTTTTTATTTGTAACATAGTAAACTAATGGGTGACTAAGCTTGCCTCCCCCTTTGGCCTCCCCTTTGGCCTCCCCTTTGGCATCCCTTTTGTCCTCCCTTTGGCCTCACCCTCCGCCCTTTGGCCTCCCCTTTGGTCTACTCTATTAGCCTCCCCTTTGGCCTCCCCTTTGCAAGATCCTAGATACGCCACTGATCATAGTAGCCTTTTTCTCCTTTAATCATACTTTTATTCTTTCAAATATAGCTTAGATAAATACATACTCTCCCATATAGCCTAGATAAATACATACTCTCCCATATAGCCTAGATAAATACATACTCTCCCATATAGCCTAGATAAATACATACTCTCCCATATAGCCTAGATAAATACATACTCTTCCATATAGCCTAGATAAATACATACTCTCCCATATAGCCTAGATAAATACATACTCTCCCATATAGCCTAGATAAATACATACTCTCCCATATAGCCTGGATAAATACATACTCTCCCATATAGCCTGGATAAATGCATACTCTCCCATATAGCCTGGATAAATGCATACTCTCCCATATAGCCTAGATAAATACATACTCTCCCATATAGCCTAGATAAATACATACTCTCCCATATAGCCTAGATAAATACATACTCTCCCATATAGCCTAGATAAATACATACTCTCTCATATAGCCTAGATAAATGCTTCCAACAGAACAAAGTTGGGTCCTGTCAATGAGTCTGGGTCCTGTCAATGAGTCTGGGTCCTGTCAATGAGTCTGGGTCCTGTCAATGAGTCTGGGTCCTGTCTGGCACTGTGTCCTTCCAGCCAGCCACTTGTAAGGCCATCATTACTTCCCAGCAGGGATATCTCCACTGTCTCCAGGGCTACAACATTAACCCCACCAGGCATTCTGGTTGCTCTAAAGAACCCCCTACCCACCCCCAGTGACCTCATGACAAGTGTATCACACACCTACAGAGATACCTGTCTGCCACAGTTAGTTACCTGTAAGTTGTGGTCGATCCATTTAAGTTTAGGGCAAATAAGGAAAATTGTACTTCCTATAATCTGGCAACCCGACCAAAATTAGATAACAAACTCTTCCTGCCACAGCCACTGTCTACCTCAGGATTGCTCAAGAACAATAGCTGCAATAAGTTACTTTGTTTAATTTTATATTTTTTAGTCATTATTATATTTTTATTACATATTTCTAGTTCTTTGTTTATCTATTAATTTTTTATTACATAGTTTTTTAATATTACAAAATCTATATTTACAACATAAAATATATAGTAAATATATATCAGATTCATAACAAAAGTACATATAAAAAACCTGCACACACACTGTATTTATTATAAACACACAAGTAAACACATATCATAAAGAAAGGGTGAGTTTTGCAGTGCTGCCATCTAGTGACACACATAATAGTAATTCTCCACCATACCCTGCTCTGGGGTTCTCCACCAACCCTGCTCTGGGGTTAGAACTGTTTCTATCCTTGGAATAAGTTTTTTTATTATTGCTCCCTTTCAATACTCCTCTTAATCCTCTTTATTTTGCAACAACCTTCCACGCCTAGTGCCATATCAACACATGTCCTGTTCTGATAGCCACACAGTTCCTTAGTTATGAAGAACGCCTGACAGAATGTGGTTTAACAACTCTAGAGACAAGGAGGTTAAGAGGAGATCAGATTGAAGTTTTTTAAGATATTGAATGGGTATGAAAATATTGATAAAAATATGTTTTTCTCTTTCAAGAAAGATAGCAGAACTAGAGGACATGAGGTAAAGTTAGTAAAGGATCAGTGTAGATTGGATATCAGGAAGTACTCATTCTCACAGAGGACAGTAAATGAATGGAACAAATTATCTACGGATTGTATAACCGCTAGCAGTGTGAATATGTTTAAAAACAAGTTGGACACGTATCTCAGGAGGGTGGGTTACACATAAACGAACACTGATGGACTCTCGATAAGCCAATGGCTTCCTTGTCCTTTGGGCCTTTGGTTTGGATGGCAAATCTTGTTAAGTCTTATTAAATACACAGCTTCTGATAGCCACACAGTTCCAAATACACAACTTCTGATGGACACACAGTTCCAAATACACAACTTCTGAGAGCCACACAGTTCCAAATACACAGTTTCTGAGAGCCACACAGTTCCAAATACACAGTTTCTGAGAGCCACACAGTTCCAAATACACAGTTTCTGAGAGCCACACAGTTCTAAATACACAACTTCTGAGAGCCACACAGTTCCAAATACACAGTTTCTGAGAGCCACACAGTTCCAAATACACAGTTTCTGAGAGCCACACAGTTCCAAATACATAACTTCTGAGAGCCACACAGTTCCAAATACACAGTTTCTGAGAGCCACACAGTTCCAAATACACAGCTTCTGATGGACACACAGTTCCAAATACACAACTTCTGATGGACACACAGTTCCAAATACACAACTTCTGATGGACACACAGTTCCAAATACACAGTTTCTGAGAGCCACACAGTTCCAAATACACAACTTCTGATGAACACACAGTTCCAAATACACAACTTCTGATGGACACACAGTTCCAAATACACAACTTCTGATGAACACACAGTTCCAAATACATAACTTCTGAGAGCCACACAGTTCCAAATACACAACTTCTGATGAACACACAGTTCCAAATACACAACTTCTGAGAACCACACAGTTCCAAATACACAACTTCTGAGAGCCACACAGTTCCAAATACACAACTTCTGATGAACACACAGTTCCAAATACACAACTTCTGAGAGCCACACAGTTCCAAATACACAACTTCTGAGAGCCACACAGTTTCAAATATACAACTTCTGAGAGCCACACAGTTCCAAATACACAACTTCTGAGAACCACACAGTTCCAAATACACAACTTCTGATGGACACACAGTTCCAAATACACCACTTCTGAGAGCCACACAGTTCCAAATACACAACTTCTGAGAGCCACACAGTTCCAAATACACCACTTCTGAGAGCCACACAGTTCCAAATACACAACTTCTGATGGACACACAGTTCCAAATACACCACTTCTGAGAGCCACACAGTTCCAAATATGAAAGAGAAATTGAAGGGAAATGAGAAAATGTCACAAGTAGCCACTTGAGGATGTCTTAACAGGCATGTCATGTGAAATGGGCTAAATTGGCTGTTTGAGGTATTCAAGTGCTTTCAGGAGCAACAGCTGCACATCTTTGATGGTTGCTATTAAGCCAAAGAAGGCATTTTTCCCACCCCATCCTGGCTCCTTGCCCACCTTATCACCCATCCCCTCACATTGATCCTGCACCTGGGTTGTGGATTATGGCAACAGTGGCCCATGGACATCCCAAGTCCTTGGAGACACTGGCTGAGGGAGGATCTCCATTCCATGTGCATTTCATGTGAAGAGAACTAGTTCCATTAATGATGTTACTTAAACAGCACTGCATATCTGGAAATACAATCTGTTCAGAGGTGCTTAGGTGCTTAACACTCCACATTAATAACAATAAGTATCATAATAACATTCATAAATCAATATTATAGTGATGCATATATATATATATATATATATATATATATATATATATATATATATATATATATATATAGGTAAGAGTTATATGTGTAAATTATATTACCCAATTACTACATATGATAAAATAGAATACCAAATTTAAATATCAGTATGTAATGAAAACAAAACTTATTTAAAATTAAGTAGCAGCTAAATACACACAAAAAAACTATTGGATAAACAAGCTATTTAAAACTGGTAAAAATAATTGCTTTAACATCAATCAAGTAATAGAACTAAAATGTGATAATAATAGATAAAAGCATGTCAGTAACAATATATGCATTCATTTCTGGGAAACTCCTCAGCCCAGCACACATTCAAGTATTGCCTTTCCTAATTAATTCTCTCTTTAATCACCTAACCATGGGTAGCTTCCTGATATATGTCCTTGGTGTGGGGCAAAGCTGTTGGGAGGAGACTCAAGTAGGAAGATGTGTCCTTGTGTGGGATAATACAGATCAGAGTATCCTTTGATGATTGCCATTCCTGTTACATGTTAAAGAACACAACAAGGCAAGAACAAAATGCAATCATACATGTAGTTGTTTGATCACCTGCTGCGATCGAAGTCAGTCTATGGCTAAAAGAAACTGAAGTAAATTATGTTCCAATATCTATTTTATCGAAGAACTTCTGCGATATCATCATACTAGTCTTACACACATAAACATTTCCCTAAAATTATTGTCTTAACTTTTTGTAGTAGCTCAACTTATAGTACTCAACTTATAGTACTCAACTTATAGTACTCAACATTTCATTTAACAATATATCAAACTATCAATGCATCACAATAGTTGATGTGACAATGAAATAATATCGATAGTAAACTGGAGTATCTATAATACACTGAACTATCGAGAGTAATGATAGTTGGCAAAGCAATTCAGCAAGGCAACTCATGTCACTGTAGTAATAGGCAGCTCATGTCACTATAGTAATAGGAATAAACATGTTTTTCAACTATATTGGATAATTCTATTTATTCATCGACCTAACATCAATAATCGGTGATTAAATTAGAACAGCGTCATTCACAGAGTCAGCATTTTACATCAACTACCACCAAGGCTACGCGCTATCACCACCAACTACCACCAAGGCTACGCGCTATCACCACCAAGGCTACGCGCTATCACCATCAACTACCACCAAGGCTACGCGCTATCACCACCAACTACCACCAAGGCTATGCGCTATCACCACCAAGGCTACGCGCTATCACCACCAAGGCTACGCGCTATCACCATCAACTACCACCAAGGCTACGCGCTATCACCACCAACTACCACCAAGGCTATGCGCTATCACCATCAACTACCACCAAGGCTACGCGCTATCACCACCAAGGCTACGCGCTATCACCATCAACTACCACCAAGGCTACACGCTATCACCACCAACTACCACCAAGGCTATGCGCTATCACCATCAACTACCACCAAGGCTACACGCTATCACCACCAACTACCACCAAGGCTATGCGCTATCACCACCAACTACCACCAAGGCTACACGCTATCACCACCAACTACCACCAAGGCTACATGCTATCACCACCAACTACCACCAAGGCTATGAGCTATCATCACCAACTACCACCAAGGCTATGAGCTATCACCATCAACTACCACCAAGGCTACATGCTATCACCACCAACTACCACCAAGGCTATGAGCTATCACCATCAACTACCACCATCAATTAAGGTTTGGGGCTGTTTTCCTGGCTGTTCTTTATTCCATGATACTATCGCAACACTATTGCAATACTACTAGTATCACAACAGTTATACATCATACAATAGTATTGCAATAGTTATACAGCTATCATGATACTATCACAATAATAAAACTATCCCTGATCATCAAATGCGCTGAGAGTGTGGAGCCCTATCATTATATTGGCCAGTGAGAAAGTTGGGTCTTGCATAATTGTGAGGAAGTTGCATGTGTTAGCAGTGGCAATACTGCCAGGGGACACCAGACAGTGCACAGGCAGTCACCAGATGTGTGAGCAGTGGCAATACTGCCAGGGACACCAGACAGTGCACAGGCAGTCACCAGATGTGTGAGCAGTGGCAATACTGCCAGGGACACCAGACAGTGCACAGGCAGTCACCAGATGTGTGAGCAGTGGCAATACTGCCAGGGGACACCAGACAGTGCACAGGCAGTCACCAGATGTGTGAGCAGTGGCAATACTGCCAGGGACACCAGACAGTGCACAGGCAGTCACCAGATGTGTGAGCAGTGGCAATACTGCCAGGGGACACCAGACAGTGCACAGGCAGTCACCAGATGTGTGAGCAGTGGCAATACTGCCAGGGACACCAGACAGTGCACAGGCAGTCACCAGATGTGTGAGCAGTGGCAATACTGCCAGGGGACACCAGACAGTGCACAGGCAGTCACCAGATGTGTGAGGGCCAGACACAGATCTAAAGACACACACTAATTAGTGCAAATCTTGCCAAAACAATGCATTTGCACTTTCATTCCTAATTCTGTATCATAACTGCTTCTCCAGCATTTCAATTAATGTGTCAAACAAAGAGATCTGTTAATGAGCACAGAAACAATTATAAAATGAAATATGTGTGTAATTTATAGCAGCTACAGACATGACTAACTGTGTAAAACAATACTGTAGACACACATGTTGCTAGATCAAACTCGTCAAGTGTCACATATAATGTTCACGTCCATGTGATGTTTATATCACATCCACTAATTGGAGACATAAATTAAAACCACAGAAAGACAACTTAATGAAACTAATGAGCTTCAGTGCCAATTATATAACTCTCCTAATTCTCAAACCTTTAAAAGGACCCACAATTCATACATAGCTAATAACATACTCCATTAACTTTGTAACATGTACTAGCAACCTGCTGTGAATGTGGCTGTTATAATCAATTAACCATTCCCAAAGTACAAAGTCAACATCACTTATAACTGTTGTTTGTGGTGGGTCTAATTAACACAAGACAGTTCTACTTAGAGTTTGTAATTAGTCTAATTACCGGTAGTTCAAGTTATCATCAAGATTCCTGAAAATGTTCATCAAGTTGGCGGAGAATAATGAAATTGATTTTCTTCTAATCATAACTATTGAGATTTACTTACTCTGAAACCAGGATTGTTTTTTTTGGCTTCATTTCAAACAGTTATATAACAAACAATCCCATGTTGTTAATTTAAGGTTATGGTTACACCACTTCTGGTTTGAAATATTGATTAGATTAAACGACCATATAGACACATTTCTGGGTAATCTCATAAATTAATATTTTATTCCATCTGGTAGGGTCGGTCGACCCCGAACCTCTGCCTCGCATAGATTTATTTTATTAAAATTTGTGGGTTATCTTTCCAGTGAGGTTGCCCACTTTATTCACTGCGGAGCTGTTTTTGTTTACGATGTGTCATGTAAAATTTTAAATTCTTTTGTGAGCATTAAGTTGCTAGAATTGACTCGTTTTGTAAATTTAACAATTGAATGTAGAAAAAAGATGAAAGTGTTGCTCAAGTTTGCAACGGGGAGGGGCAGAGGCAGGAAGAAAAGAAAATGGTGTAAAAAATGGCTGTGCCATAAAATGTTGCTGTTGCTAAAATGTACAAATGTGTAACAAGAATGTTGTAGTCTTATTTCATGTTAATTCAAATGTGGAAGTACCCTGGGAAAGGTTTAATTTGTGGAGGTACCCTGGGAAGATTTAATTTGTGGAGGTACCCTGGGAAAGGTTTAATTTGTGGAGGTACCCTGGGAAGATTTAATTTGTGGAGGTACCCTGGGAAAGGTTTAATTTGTGGAGGTACCCTGGGAAAGGTTTAATTTGTGGAGGTACCCTGGGAAGATTTAATTTGTGGAGGTACCCTGGGAAAGGTTTAATTTGTGGAGGTACCCTGGGAAGATTTAATTTGTGGAGGTACCCTGGGAAAGGTTTAATTTGTGGAGGTACCCTGGGAAAGGTTTAATTTGTGGAGGTACCCTGGGAAGATTTAATTTGTGGATGTACCCTGGGAAAGGTTTAATTTGTGGAGGTACCCTGGGAAGATTTAATTTGTGGAGGTACCCTGGGAAAGGTTTCATTTGTGGAGGTACCCTGGGAAAGGTTTCATTTGTGGAGGGAGGTACCCTGGGAAAGGTTTCGTTTGTGGAGGTACCCTGGGAAAGGTTTCGTTTGTGGAGGTACCCTGGGAAAGGTTTCGTTTGTGGAGGTACCCTGGGAAAGGTTTCGTTTGTGGAGGTACCCTGGGAAAGGTTTTGTTTGTGGAGGTACCCTGGGAAAGGTTTCGTTTGTGGAGGTACCCTGGGAAAGGTTTCGTTTGTGGAGGTACCCTGGGAAAGGTTTCGTTTGTGGAGGTACCCTGGGAAAGGATTTGTTTGTGGAGGTACCCTGGGAAAGGTTTCATTTGTGGAGGGAGTTACCCTGGGAAAGGTTTCATTTGTGGAGGGAGTTACCCTGGGAAAGGTTTCATTTGTGGAGGGAGTTACCCTGGGAAAGGTTTCATTTGTGGAGGTTCCCTGGGAAAGGTTTCATTTTCATTACATTTTGGTTAGAAATTAACGTATAAAAGTAAATGCTAGATTAATGTAAATAAAAAAAAGTCACGTTAGCATTAAATGTTAAAGTAACGATTCTGCTAAAGTCTTATTATAGTTTGGTTTGTTTATCGTTAACTGGCTGTTTGTGAACAAACATCCATGAAAATATAACAAATATTCCAGTGCATTCATTGATGACCAGGTGCATTAACTACGCATAGTGAGGACTTGTGATTATAATACTGATTTTAAGCCATTCTGGTTACTTAAATTAAAACTGCTGTTTTTATATAAACTACTGAAATTTGTATATTTCATGCTATCTTTAAACTGATTTATTCAATATAAAAAAGTTACTTAATTAAGTTGTACATAAATCAAGTTTGTACACAAGAGTACACTAAATACAAGGATGACACAAGAGTACACTAAATACAAGTTTGTACACAAGAGTACACTAAATACAAGGATGACACAAGAGAGTGCAAGCTTATTTTCATTGTGGTCCTTAACTGAAATCACATAAAACATTAGATTAGAATAGTAAAACAAAATTTCAAAAGACATTAATAATAATGACATTTATAAAGAAGCTTACTTCCAGATCATTAAGATATTTGCAAATGCACTATTCCACAAAAAAGTACAAAGTATGACATTTGTAAAATGACATTAATAGTAAATAAAAGACCCTAGCCTGGTTATTAAGATAATAAAATAATAAATAAAAATTGGTAAAAATGAACTGGTAGAAATGCATGCTAATTTTAATAGAAAATGATGCCTGCTTATTTTGATGTTAATCACCTTTCTTGATGCCAGTGTCTCGAGCAATGACTGTGCTACTGAGACTCAGTGATGACAATGCCAGTGTCTCCAGCAATGACTGTGCTACTGAGACTCGGTGATGACAATGCCAGTGTCTCGAGCAATGACTGTGCTACTGAGACTCAGTGATGACAATGCCAGTGTCTCCAGCAATGACTGTGCTACTGAGACTCAATGATGACAATGCCAGTGTCTCGAGCAATGACTGTGCTACTGAGACTCAGTGATGACAATGCCAGTGTCTCGAGCAATGACTGTGCTACTGAGACTCAGTGATGACAATGCCAGTGTCTCGAGCAATGACTGTGCTACTGAGACTCAGTGATGACAATGCCAGTGTCTCGAGCAATGACTGTGCTACTGAGACTCAGTGATGACAATGCCAGTGTCTCGAGCAATGACTGTGCTACTGAGACTCAGTGATGACAATGCCAGTGTCTCGAGCAATGACTGTGCTACTGAGACTCAATGATGACAATGCCAGTGTCTCGAGCAATGACTGTGCTACTGAGACTCAGTGATGACAATGCCAGTGTCTCGAGCAATGACTGTGCTACTGAGACTCAATGATGACAATGCCAGTGTCTCGAGCAATGACTGTGCTACTGAGACTCAGTGATGACAATGCCAGTGTCTCGAGCAATGACTGTGCTACTGAGACTCAGTGATGACAATGCCAGTGTCTCGAGCAATGACTGTGCTACTGAGACTCAATGATGACAATGCCAGTGTCTCGAGCAATGACTGTGCTACTGAGACTCAGTGATGACAATGCCAGTGTCTCGAGCAATGACTGTGCTACTGAGACTCAGTGATGACAATGCCAGTGTCTCGAGCAATGACTGTGCTACTGAGACTCAGTGATGACAATGCCAGTGTCTCCAGCAATGACTGTGCTACTGAGACTCGGTGATGACAATGCCAGTGTCTCCAGCAATGACTGTGCTACTGAGACTCAGTGATGACAATGCCAGTGTCTCGAGCAATGACTGTGCTACTGAGACTCAATGATGACAATGCCAGTGTCTCCAGCAATGACTGTGCTACTGAGACTCAGTGATGACAATGCCAGTGTCTCGAGCAATGACTGTGCTACTGAGACTCAATGATGACAATGCCAGTGTCTCGAGCAATGACTGTGCTACTGAGACTCAATGATGACAATGCCAGTGTCTCCAGCAATGACTGTGCTACTGAGACTCAGTGATGACAATGCCAGTGTCTCCAGCAATGACTGTGCTACTGAGACTCAGTGATGACAATGCCAGTGTCTCCAGCAATGACTGTGCTACTGAGACTCAATGATGACAATGCCAGTGTCTCCAGCAATGACTGTGCTACTGAGACTCAGTGATGACAATGCCAGTGTCTCGAGCAATGACTGTGCTACTGAGACTCAATGATGACAATGCCAGTGTCTCGAGCAATGACTGTGCTACTGAGACTCAATGATGACAATGCCAGTGTCTCGAGCAATGACTGTGCTAATGAGACTCAGTGATGACAATGCCAGTGTCTCAAGCAATGACTGTGCTACTGAGACTCAGTGATGACAATGCCAGTGTCTCGAGCAATGACTGTGCTACTGAGACTCAATGATGACAATGCCAGTGTCTCGAGCAATGACTGTGCTACTGAGACTCAGTGATGACAATGCCAGTGTCTCGAGCAATGACTGTGCTACTGAGACTCAATGATGACAATGCCAGTGTCTCGAGCAATGACTGTGCTACTGAGACTCAATGATGACAATGCCAGTGTCTCGAGCAATGACTGTGCTACTGAGACTCAATGATGACAATGCCAGTGTCTCGAGCAATGACTGTGCTACTGAGACTCAGTGATGACAATGCCAGTGTCTCGAGCAATGACTGTGCTACTGAGACTCAATGATGACAATGCCAGTGTCTCGAGCAATGACTGTGCTAATGAGACTCAGTGATGACAATGCCAGTGTCTCAAGCAATGACTGTGCTACTGAGACTCAGTGATGACAATGCCAGTGTCTCGAGCAATGACTGTGCTACTGAGACTCAATGATGACAATGCCAGTGTCTCGAGCAATGACTGTGCTACTGAGACTCAGTGATGACAATGCCAGTGTCTCGAGCAATGACTGTGCTACTGAGACTTAATGATGACAATGCCAGTGTCTCGAGCAATGACTGTGCTACTGAGACTCAATGATGACAATGCCAGTGTCTCCAGCAATGACTGTGCTACTGAGACTCAGTGATGACAATGCCAGTGTCTCGAGCAATGACTGTGCTACTGAGACTCAGTGATGACAATGCCAGTGTCTCCAGCAATGACTGTGCTACTGAGACTCAGTGATGACAATGCCAGTGTCTCGAGCAATGACTGTGCTACTGAGACTCAGTGATGACAATGCCAGTGTCTCGAGCAATGACTGTGCTACTGAGACTCAGTGATGACAATGCCAGTGTCTCGAGCAATGACTGTGCTACTGAGACTCAGTGATGACAATGCCAGTGTCTCCAGCAATGACTGTGCTACTGAGACTCAATGATGACAATGCCAGTGTCTCCAGCAATGACTGTGCTACTGAGACTCAGTGATGACAATGCCAGTGTCTCGAGCAATGACTGTGCTACTGAGACTCAATAATGACAGCAAGGGCAGTTAGATCTAGTTACATCACCGCTAGTCAACTTTCAGTGCCTCCTCCTATGTCACATACCACACTGACCTATTGATGGGTCAACTGAAAAGGTGCTACAATTTCAGCCACTAATCATTTTCACAGTAATTGTTTTTGACAACATAATTGTCTGATCAGAAGTGAAAGCTTGTACAAGGTAGTCAATTATAGGAGCACAGAATCTCATGCCCTGTCAGAGAACTACTCCTGGTTAACACCACTGTCCAGTGCTGTGGGCAGTCATTGTCCAGCAGTGGGAGAGTGGCCTGACAATGGTGTGGCAGGGCCTGGTACTTTTGAATGTGTCAGGCAGGTGTCACTGCGCCATCTGATTGGCCAATATGAGGTGCCCCAGCTGTGAGGGGAGGCAGCACCAGTCACACAAGCATGACCAGGGTGAAACCTAAATCTAACAACAAGCATAGATGGACTCCAGTTGTTCTGCAATCTTTACAGTTGTAGTGACACATGACAGCAGAGTCATAGTAGAGACATCAGACTTGGGAAGACTTGCACAAGACTGGATGTTACATGGATGTAATGCTGTGTGACTACAGGGACCTGGTAAGTTGGCTGGGAGGTTGGCACTGGGACTACCATACAGCTGCCTGCCTCTTGTTTATCTTTCACAGGCTAGCTGCTGCAATGGATAGGGCCTGGCTCATACATGCAGGCAACCATATCTGCCTATTCTTCCAATTTACTATCTATTATAGGCGAAAGTCTTGCTGGCTGAAAACGTATGCTTTCGGAGATAACTTGTAACCTTATAAAATGCAATAAACAGGGCAATAAATATGTACAATATTTTGTGGTGACAACTAACATTACCAGACGTTGTGCGCTGATTTAGGAAAATATTGTTTATGACAAACGTACTCATAATCAATTATTTGGAGCATATTACTTATGTTTCTTCATGCTAATGTGCAGATGGTATCTCAACATTGGCACATCTAAACAACAATTGTATGAAAGAACTATTGACTAAACTAGAGAATAACATTAACTGATAAAGCCTGCCTTGCACTGCACACTACTGACTAGGATGTCCTATATTTAGGTACACTTCTGTGGTATGGTTTATGAAGACTTTTAGTATGTTCATCTCACTTATGTAAGCAGTAGGACATGTCCTATCCCTGACTTGTCAATGTACAATGTCCTGTCAATACGCACTGTTCATATACACTGACACATACTATCTGCTGACAGTCTGACACATACTATCTACATATGCTGACAAGTCCTGTTTACAGGCTAGCTACATGTGTTGACAAGTCCTGTTTACAGGCTAGCTACATATGCTGACAAGTCCTGTTTACAGGCTAGCTACATATGCTGACAAGTCCTGTTTACAGGCTAGCTACATATGCTGACAAGTCCTGTTTACAGGCTAGCTACATGTGCTGACAAGTCCTGTTTACAGGCTAGCTACATATGCTGACAAGTCCTGTTTACAGGCTAGCTACATATGCTGACAAGTCCTGTTTACAGGCTAGCTACATATGCTGACAAGTCCTGTTTACAGGCTAGCTACATACACCAACACATAAAACTAGATCTAGGGCTTTCTTAGTTGTTTCACCAACTCTTTGGAATTCACTCCCTGTTAGTGTTAGGTCAGTAGAACACATACATTTATTTATATATTTTTAATGTACTTTTAGTTTGTGATTGGCGTGGGGGCTAGAGATTGGTGCATCAAAGAACTTTTATTTATTTAATACAATTTTGCTGTCTCATCTGAAGACTGATCTGTTCATCCCTGCTTTCTCTGCTTGGCTCCCCAGTGTATCCATCCATCTGAAGACTGATCTGTTCATCCCTGCCTTTTTCTGCTTGGCTCCCCAGTGTATCCATCCATCTGAAGACTGATCTGTTCATCCCTGCCTTTCTCTGCTTGGCTCCCCAGTGTATCCATCCATCTGAAGACTGATCTGTTCATCCCTGCCTTTCTCTGCTTGGCTCCCCAGTGTATCCATCCATCTGAAGACTGATCTGTTCATCCCTGCCTTTCTCTGCTTGGCTCCCCAGTATATCCATCCATCTGAAGACTGATCTGTTCATCCCAGCCTTTCCCTGCTTGGCTCCCCAGTGTATCCATCCATCTGAAGACTGATCTGTTCATCCCTGCCGTTCCCTGCTTGGCTCCCCAGTGTATCCATCCATCTGAAGACTGATCTGTTCATCCCTGCCGTTCCCTGCTTGGCTCCCCAGTGTATCCATCCATCTGAAGACTGATCTGTTCATCCCTGCCGTTCCCTGCTTGGCTCCCCAGTGTATCCATCCATCTGAAGACTGATCTGTTCATCCCTGCCGTTCCCTGCTTGGCTCTCCAGTGTATCCATCCATCTGCCCACAGTTTTAACTTTATATTGATTTCGAGACAGGCTAACCCTTTTGTTTTGATGTGCTTCTGAGCTCGGGTTTTAGAGGATTCAAGCACAAAACGTTTTACATATATAAATATATATATATATACAATATATATGTGTGTGTAAAACGTTTATATAAATACACGCATACATATATGTACACGCATGCATGCACAGACGTGCATGCACACAGACGTGCATGCACACAGGCGTGCATGCACACAGACACGCATGCACACACAAGTCCATATATCACAGTTACTGTTGCATCCTGTTCTACAAAGGTGTAATAATCACTGACGATGCTGTGATATTTATACACATTTAAAAGAGTCTCCACTGACAGTGCATAACAATTTATTCAAATACATCCTTTTAAACCATTGTAATGACCCACTTTAGCAAGTGACAGGTAGACAGTTGAGAGAACCCCAGGATTAGGCCAACCACTTGAGTTCTTTGCTTTAAATATACAACTTGGCAGGCAGTGATCGTTGGTAAACATTCATTGCACCTACCTAATGTGTAATATTGATCTAAACCCACTTTAAATATGTACATTACTAGTTGTACAGTTTAAATATGTACATTACTAGTCAGTAGTACAGTTTGGCAGTAAATAAACTTTTCTCCAAGGTCACAGAGACTTTTTTATTCAAGCTGCGTTAAAAAGTGTTTCGCAGAAAAGCAAGTTCATAATCAAAATGACAACTGGGTTGAGAGTTGAAACACTTGACAGTAGCACTAAAGAGAACACTTCTGGCAGATCTGGTTGATAAACAGTGAAAGCACCTTGGGTCAAACATATATGGCATAAGAGTATGGACTTCCTTCAACTTATATTTTGGTAAATATAGCTTATGCAGTTACTTGGTGGGTTACTTTCTACTAAATACTGACAGTTTATGAAGAGTTCTGGTTTATGGAGATCACCTGTCAAATGCCCTGAGATGTCAAGTGCTTGTTTACTGCAATACAGAGTGTGTGGCAAACTGTACACTATGATACACCACACTCAATCACAAAAACTGTACATTAGGATACACCACACTCAATCACAAAAACTGTACACTAGGACACACCACACTCAATCACACAAACTGTACACTAGGACACACCACACTCAATCACACAAACTGTACACTAGGACACACCACACTAAAAATTACTGAGGGAAATGTTTAAATAATGCCCAAGGCTGTATTTTAAATCTGACAATAATAATAAGATATTTTGTGACATCAGCATGTATTGTACATCTGTATGTAATGTGGTTTTGTTGTTTGTGTTCACAACAGCCATAGTTAAAGGTTTTGCACAATCAGCACTGCCCTATTTAAAGCTTGCTCTGATGTAGTACAATACAGAAGACACAGGCAAAGGGATAGAGGATGGATGAAATGTTTGGACAAACTGATGCAGAAGGTCCCTTGGGATGGTGTGCCCAGGAGAAGAATGGCTTCCCTGTTAACTATAGTGTTTCCCTTGTGGGTCTAACAGGCTCAATATGCTGGCAGGGTATTAACATGCAAATGGGGGTGATTTGTAAGAGGGTAGGATGAGTTCAGTGACCTCGTTAACATGTCCCTAAGCTCCTCCACAAGCCATAAAAGGAGAGGGAGGCCTAAGACTGACCACCCACACACAAACACACTCTCACTTCACCTGTACTCACCAGCAATACAACAACTGCATACAGTATACATGGATTAGCTGCACACACATGGCTCTCTGGACACTGGTCACTATGTACACTGGACATTGACTAACTGGACAGGTGGCAATGTCGGGAAATTATGTGATGTGAATATTCCAGTCTGGATTTAGAATGGTCGATGTGAACGGTAAGTTTAATTTAGCTGCTTATGTTCACCAGAGCTTCATTGCTTCAGTACAACTATATATATATATATATATATATATATATATATATATATATATATATATATATATATATATATATATATATATAATTATACATCCGCACACCAGCAGGCACACCAGCAGGCACACCAGCAGGCACGTGCCACATCCATCCTGTGACTGAATAAACTTTGGATTACTTGGAAATACAACAGTAATTACATTGGACATCTAATCTTTCATCTTGAAAGAAACAAACAAATATAGATGACAAATCCGATATGCCTGAATATCTGCAGTAATGGTTAGAGGGTATGCACCAGAGGGCGGATAACAATGTTTGAGACTGACACCATTGTTCTATCAAGTGTGCAGCCTGTGACCTACTTCCCTTGCTTTCTGCAACTGGCATCAATGTGCCTTGCCCCACAATGGGGTGGACAACACTGACTCTGGACAAACTTGAGTACATGGACACACATGCTGACCACTAAGTCTTGTAATACACTGTTCAACTTTCCAATGCACTATATGTGGTGAACTGACCACTGTCTATAAGTGTGATTCCTGTCAGACCAACTTCATTTTTCTTCCTATAACTTCTCCAAATTGGTACTTCTGACGATGCCTGGTATGACAACTTTTGATGTTAGACACAATCATCAAACACAGGCAAATTAATCGACATGTGAAAAATAAGTTTGTATTCGTAAATTTATCAAGAAATAATTTGGTGCATCAGAATTAAGTAGGACACACATTCAGCTATAACAAATTCTCTATCCTGTCTTTACAGGACAATGTTTGAAAAACATTATTTATAATAGTGATATTTATACACCGTGAACCATTAGGGCAGATTCAAGTGCATGGGTTGAAAAAAATTAGAATTTATGAATTATAAATCAGAATGCATGATACTGCAAGTATCTTTGGGATGAAAATATTCAGAGAAAGCATTTCTATACATGAACGAACAATAGGGAATGTTATTTTTTATTAAAGTCTCTGTTGCAGGTTATTTGGTACAGACTTTCTGCCCTAAATGTGACTCTCTGAGGAACATTGCAATTTGTACCATCTTTTTAGAATTGCATTATGACTATGATGTTATCAGATATAATCAAGTCAGATTTGTTGATCTATAAACACATAGCAGCGCTCAGGCATGACAAGAGTGGAACTCAGATATCTGATCTTGGAATATGACATCTGTTCTGTAGACACCACCTGGCTTAGATTCCACTTTTTTACTTGAACGCTACCAACTAACTCATTGTGAAGGCTACATCTATAAAACTACTTACTGAGCTGTGCAAACACACCTTATCCACTGAAGCTCAACAGATGTTTAAACAAATACTGTCAGTGGTGGTAGATTGGGGTAACAGCCGGGGTGGTTACATGCGATTTTATTTAAAAGGGAGCCATGTGAACAAATTAAATGTTTGTCAGCTTGGACTCATACTGAATTATCAACAAGCTTCATCTGAGCTCTTTAGTTGATGTGATTTTCTTTCAATATGGAAAACTGGCATAAATGTGGGGAATAATGAAGGTATCAATAGAAAACAACTGATCCATTGTTCATAATTATGGCACATCACTTTAAACCTTGGCCAGTTTCTGACAACCTGCTTACACAGACATGTCAAAAAGGTTACCATTCCTCGAAACCCCAAAGTCAGCCTTACAATGTCTACATGGTAAACTTATTTTGTACTTAGACTTCCAGAAAATATATTAACAAATCGTTATTAACACTATAGCTTCAAGGGAGAACTGGAGTTATCAAACATCATGGTATTTTTCTAAATTGTAGACTTGCTATCACACACAAGCATTTAGAGCCAATTTGTTGGATGAATTCATTACATTCATAGGGCATTGTGTGGACCCCTCCACACCTGTCATTATCATCATGCACCACCACATGATGCCACACTGTCAAAGACATGCCTGCTGTCATCATGAACAAATACATGATACTTAACCATCTCGTCAACAATAGAAACGATGCTAATTTGGCTCCGGCAAACTTTATGATCTTTATTACACCTGTGATTCTTTTGGGCAAAACGCTGATCTGGGCATATGATTCCTCATGCACCTGCCTCCTAATTAGGTCCACCACAGGTGCAACAGTCTACACCCCATGTAGGGTTAAAGGGTGTCAAGGCAGTCTTCCTTGTTCCACACCCTGTAGGAGACAGGTGTCTGGGCAGACAAAGTCTCCTGGCACCATTGACACAATCTAGGTCTTTGTCACCACATCCACAAACACGCTAGTTATCATTTTTAAAACTATCTCCTCATTCATTTAGCCCATTGTGAATCAGATTTGTTGATGGTAACATCTGCAGTGTGTGAATAATATAGCCCGATGGATCTCAAGTCAGCCAAACTGATGCTTTAATTCATCCAAACCCAGCCCAAAATAGCATTTTCACAAACAAGCTAACATGTCATAGTGGATAGTAGATGGTTTGATTTTTCACGAAATGAGTCTGATGCAAGATGAGTGAAATAACTGCATTGTGCAAGGAGCCTTAAATTAGTCTCTACAATATGTTTTATAGACAGGCAACTGGCATCTCAAATGCACAATTGTTATGCAGATTGATGATGAGTACATATTTACTTTAGCCTAAGGATACGTCTAATGACACATCACTGTAGTGATGAGGAGTCTGGTGATGAGATTGGAAGCATATCAGCAGATCAGCCACTCTACTTCACACCAAAATCAATTCAAATTTCAAATGAGTAAAATGCCAACTGATGAGATGAGTACTTGAAGTCAGTTCCCCAACATGTAATTACCCCGGTCTCTTGTGCAGAAATATTGCCACAGGGCAGACATGATGAAGGTGGTACCCTAGACATATAGGGTTTCAACAACAGACGTAAACACTAACAAAATCATTACTGCAGTCAATGTGCTGTCATTTGTAACATAATAATTATACAAAATACTGAATTTATAACATAATATTGTAGAGTTCCCTATGCCTATTATATATATATATATATATATATATATATATATATATATATATATATATATATATATATATATATATATATATATATATATAATATTATACATAATTACATATTCTACTTCCCAAAAGCAATCTTGGTTTTTTTCAAGGTAGTAAATTGACAGAAATTTTGGAAATTGACCCATATTAAGCTTTACAAACTGTAAACATGGCCATATGACTAAGACAAAGTCAAGCAGTGTCCTGCTCATAGCTGGCCATATGACTAAGACAAAGTCAAGCAGTGTCCTGCTCATAGCTGGCCATATGACTAGGACAAAGTCAAGCAGTGTCCTGCTCATAGCTGGCCATATGACTAGGACAAAGTCAAGCAGTGTCCTGCTCATAGCTGGCCATATGACTAAGACAAAGTCAAGCAGTGTCCTGCTCATAGCTGGCCATATGACTAGGACAAAGTCAAGCAGTGTCCTGCTCATAGCTGGCCATATGACTAGGACAAAGTCAAGCAGTGTGGCTTTCTCTTCATTTGTCTTTCTCTATCATGAGTCTCATGGCTCAGTGGGCTGTCTGGGGTTCCTGCAGAGATGTCATAAACAGTCTGCTCCCTAGGGATGAGATCCCAGTCTGCTCAACCAGGGTTGCTTTGTCCCAATACTACATGGGGTACTTCATAACCACCTCACTAGACAAATCAGCACCAACATTACCATACCCCCTCTAGTTACCCCACAGGAGTCTGTCTCCAAGATTGAACCAAACTTAAATCCATGTGGCACACAGACTTTCTAATTCATATTAACAGTCCCTTCTGAAGAGCTTATTTAAGCCATAGACACTAACTATTTCGGAGCCACTATTTCTCATCAGATGCTTTTCATTACTTTCATATATTCAGACTACCTAAATGCATCAATAATTATTTCAGAAGGACCAAACGACATGTGGCATTGCCTGTGTGATGTCTGCTGCCAGTGGCGGCAGAGGTTAGGCCACAGTTAGACTTCCAGAAATGTTTCTCATGAACTAGCAAGGTTGGAATGTTCAAAATGTTGCACCTTTGGTAGTGAGATGTTGCAGTGGATTCAAATGTGTGTAAGTATTTTGGTGGTGACATGATGACATGATGACATGATGACGGTGGTTGTGATTTTTTCCATAATTTTTTATGGTTCAGTTTTCTTACAATCAGACAGAACGTTCACAATGCAGTAATGCAAGTTATGTTCTGGCCTATGCAGCACACAGTACTGCCAGTAGTCATGCTGGCAATAAAGTCTTTGCACTTAGTACTGCCAGTGGTCATGCTGGCAATAAAGCCTTTGCACTTAGCCATGCTGGCAATAAAGCCTTTGCACATAGTTTCATCGCAATGAACAACCTAACTTTAATCAGAAGTCAGACTGGAATTTAATGTGTCAAATCAATTTAAATTGCAGTGGACAGTTTGATGTTGAAAGCTTAACTGATGCTATTAGTGCCTCCTAAATGTGCTCACTACAGACCCATCTCTGTATAAAGACACAGGTGAAATGTTGTTTTAATACTGATCACATTATAATGTCAGATCCATCAGCTTGAAGGCTACTCTCCTGTTGTCTAAGCATGGCTACAGCCATTGCAAGTTTAACTGCTCTCAGACGGGTTCCACCAGTTACACTTAATCTTAATGGCAACATATACTATAAACACTGGGTTTAACTCTAACTAATTATTCTTGTATATGTGTAATAATAATTATAAGTACACTTGTATAGCGCAGTATATCGGGGCAAAGTCCATTCAGATGCGCTTAAAATACATATATATTAAATTTAATTAATTAATGGGTTAAATATATAATAGATTAGTTAAAACATAATACGCACGTGCGCATGCACTCACAAAAAAAAAATGCACACTGACTCGACTAGTGGTTGTGTGATTAAAACCTTGATTTCATCTGAACAGGACATCATTTCCTCATCAGTCTCTCTCATTTACACCTCTAATGTATTGCACTGAACAGGCAGAACATTTAAATTCAGATGACTTTATTTTAAAGTGTGAAAACAACAAATGAATTTGGGTGCAATACGTTCTCACTCACTACGGCTTCTTGCTTGAAACTTTGATGTCACAGTCTGAAGATTTAAAGTAAATTAAGTCTATGTATAGTGTACACGCTTAACCTCTTTCACATCATATCCTCTTTATTCTATGCTAAAATCATTGTGGCTGTCTTAAAAGTAATCTTTTTAAAGATTATGGCAATAACTCAACCTCCCATCTCCTACCTGTTTTGAAAGTCCACCTCCCGCAAATCCCACCTCCCGCAAATCTCACCTCCTGCCAATCCCACCTCCCGCAAATTCCACCTCCTGCCAATCCCACCTCCTGCCAATCCCACCTCCTGCGAATCCCACCTCCTGCCAATTGTTAGGGCCTCTAAACCTCCCACACTTATTGGGGTCATCACAACGCCCTCACCAACTGAGGCATTTCTTTCATACAGGACATGAGACACTTGTAACATTGTAACACCATGATACCAAAATACTCCATATCATAATTATCTTGGTTTCATCAAAATAAAATAATACTAATTACAGATATTTGAACAGAGTAGTTTAAATAATTAAAGTTTAAGCAAAATAAGACTTACATAGTCATTATATGACCCTTCAATGCCTAATGAACCTCACTAGACCATCTGGTGTGGTACACCTCATTTACTGTAGCTCACTCCGCTGCACGGCCTGGCAGTGACACAAGCCACCTAAAGTAGCTCATTGGACATTCTTCAGTTATAATCCATGGCTAAGTGAGAAACCAGCTCACTGCTCCTGCAATTAACATGTTACCTTTCCTTTGGTGGCAGCTTACATTCAACCCCACCCCATCTGTCTAGCACACAGCCCTGGAACACACCCCTAATCCTCTGCCACAGCTTGCTCCTGTAAGGAGGCACTTTGTGCCCTCTCACTATGGGACATGGAATAAGCACAACTGTGCAACAGTGAGCACCTGCCTAGACTATCATTCTCTGCTATGTCCACAAGAGACTCCACATGCTACAAACACTAGTACACCTGGCAGTCTTGGTCAATGGAGATGTTTCTGTAAGTAACTTAATCTGCACACAAAACCACCTGTGCTGGCCAATGGACAGTTAAAGGCGAGCCAAAATACTCATCACTATAGGTCAATATATTTTCTTATTTTTTTAAAGTTACATCTGACGTAACATAAAGATCGGAAAGCTTTAATATGATTACTGAGCAAGATATATTTTACACAGCATCGGTGGTTGTACATCTGCATTCAGTGGTAGTTCTAAAAAGGTTAATGTTTTGCCTGCTTTCTTTGCCTTGAATACTACCCATCACAGTTTAGACAAACTTAACAATTGACAGAAATATCTTTAAATGAAAGCCATTTAAATAATGCCTATTTAAAGCTAATACACACCATTGAAATATGAGGGAAACTCTTTGTAAGACAAATATACTCTTTCCCTCTGTCAACTTGCTGTCCTTTCTCTAACTCTGCTTCACTGTGCACAAGGATTGATGATGCCAATGCATGCGTGCAGTATCACAGATCTTTCCCTCTGTCAACTTGCTGTCCTTTCTCTCTAACTCTGCTTCACTGTGCTCAAGGATTGATGATGCCAATGCATGCGTGCAGTATCACAGATCTGATACTTTTTTGTTGAAATCCATATTATTTTACTTAAAATTCTGCATAAAGCCGTACAAATGCGTCTAAATATTTTCATTGGTTAATCAGCCTATGCTATTACTTAGCATTCATATTCTGATCGAGCATTGCCAGCAGAACTGATCGAGTGTTGCCAACGGAACTGATCCAATGTTGCCATCTACAGGCTACAAAATATACCTAAATCAAACAAAGTCTGCTACATTGTGTTGAAAGGTAAATTTGTGTCGAAAATCTGCCTAGAATCAAAAGTATTTTAGGAGAAATATAACATATTTGAAGCAAATCCATATTAAAATCGGATACGGCCATCAGCTGTATTATATAGAGGAAATCCATCCCAATGTTTTCCCTGGATAAATTGACATGAGAGGTGGCGGGGTGCCCGTCAATGGTGGACAGGGGAGCGCCCTTATTTTTTAACATTAGCTTCAAATTATGGTGCATTTCGAAGGGTGTTTTAACTTTTATCCTTGAAGTTAGAAATGGACAAAATAAAAATATATGTAATGGTGTTAGTATGTAACAACTTAGGGACCACATCAGAAATAAACATGTATAGCAGTATTAGCATGCAACAACTTGGGGACCACATTGGAAATAAGTGTACTTTTGTGTGCTTTTATGTGTTACCTTTTATATTGGACGAGGGGGTGAAAAAACAGTGAGGTGAACCAGCTCGCTTGTCATATGCCAGGGGAAGCACTGCATCTGATGTGTGGCAGTATCAATCTCATTACTAGGCATCTTCCACACTGGCATGTTACATATCACCTATACCTGCAGCAGATGGTAGGCTATTGGTGGCCAGCACTTAATGGGTGAGTTTGCAAGGGACCAATTACTCACTGAATGGACCAAGTTTGTCTTCAGTTAGCAGACAATGATAGCAAGACACTTATTGTATAAGACTTGCCAAACCATTCGGGCCAAACGGAGTTTGAGTGTTCTGAAATGCTGACGTCAGGGTCTGGCATTGCGTGCGGGCAACAGATGGCATAGCAGTAGAAAGCTGTAATGATTGGCTATTATTTCCACTCACTATTTTAACACATGACTGAGCCTGGAGTGTATATGACATTATGCAACAGCCTTTCCCCAAACACAATTGTTAGGCTATTCTCATAATTTATATAACCTTGTCTATGATCAGCCAATGGGGCAATAAACACAATGGAGGCTACCTGAATTGGAGGCTACCTGAATTGGAGGCTACCTGAAATGGAGGCTACCTGATTTTATTATTTTGGATTCCTAAAGGACATGTATAACACCAGATTGGATAATTTTCTGAAGAAAAAACATACAAATTGTGATTTTGTCACATGATTGACTTCCAATTATCATTCTCTACACAGTAAAAGTCCACATCTGAACAAGGCTTATAAGTATCAAGAAACGTGCATTTTAACGAGCACTTATAATGTATGCACAATAACATTTTTCAAATATAATTCTCTTAATTATTTGTGTGTGTGTGCATGCGTGCGCACGCGCGCGCGTGTGTGATTCCCAGTGTGTTATATAAAGATATCTGGTAAAGTTTTTGGTTGATGCAAAAAAAAGGGCATAATTATCACTGAAGCTATACATGTAATAATATATGGCGTATTTTTCCCACGAAAATTGTTTTTTCCTGTAACGTTTGTATAACTGTAACGTTTGTTAGGTGTTTATATTCTCACAAAATGTACTAGCTTTCTGTGTTGAACAAATATCGCTGACATCAACTTCTACTGAACTTTGTGCACAAAGGACCTGTACTAAACCTGATATCATGATGTACACCTGATATTATGGTGTACATCTGTCTGATGTGGAATGATATGTTTGCCTGCACAACCCATGAGCACAAACTGGAATTGCCTTCCCCCTTGTCCACCCCACCCCCAGGGCAGCTAACCCTCTACAATAGGGGGTTCAGTTTCATCAATGCTTAAGTATATATTTGTCACTTGTCTCTGCCCAGGTCAAAACAAATTACTTCAGCTTTGGTAATTTCTCTCTTCTGTGTGGCAATTAGCCTTGTGTGGGTGTCAGCCCAAATAAAGGCAGGTGTCATAAAGTTGGGTAACTGTTGTGAAAGCCCACTGACCCTTTATTTCTCCATGTCTACCCCAATCCATGGGTGGAAATTAACAAGCGAACTGAGTAAGTTTTCTCCAATTAGCATACTATTCTGTTCTTGCTCATAGGATTATCCATAATTGTCAGAGCTAACATTGTGTCTGTAAATTAGTTTTAAAACCAACTCTGGTAGTCCCAAATAAAAGAAAGCACCACCTGAACCTCTAAAGACTACTAGTGGCCCCACCTATTGGATTAAGTCACACTAAAACACAGTCATGCTGGATCACTTATAGCATGCATGGATGCATGTTCAATAACTGCATATATATGTTATATAAAATCATGTTTATAAACTTATCTTTTTATATTATAAACCTTTTCTGTCATAAGGAATATTTTGTCTGCACATTAAGTACTTGAAACCAAGATAGAAAAAATAAAAAATGTTACCACAAAGAACATATAAACTGTATAAAACAGTACTGTGAACAAGTCATCATGAAAATCATCCCTGCACATTACATGACTTTTGTTAAGCACCAAAATGACAATCCATTAACTAAATGCAATGTGTAACATGGTAAGTGAACCAGAAACTAAGAGGACAGTTGTAGTTTACAATACAGAACTATTATCTACACATGATAACCCCTGGCGTGTGCCGGAAAGTGAACGAGAAACTAAGAGGACAGTTGTAGTTTACAATACAGAACTATTATCTACGCATGATAACCCCTGGCGCGTGCCGGAAAGTGTATGACGCGTGTCAGTTATAGATAGCTGCATCTCAGTGTTTTGTTCGTCGACGAAGCGTGTCGGGTGCTTTGTAAGTGAGGTATGGGAACATTATGCGGGTGTCACCATAAAGCCATCTGTTGCTGTTCAGGTGAGCTGACACAGTGCATGGTGAACATACTTCAAGTGTAGTCGCACTGATTTGTCTAGAAAGACACCAGTCACATATACAGATGTTGATTCTGCTGGATCTACTACAGTGAGTATAGAACACACATGCGTGTAACAGGTATGCAGTACGTGCCTATCTGTGTACAATTATGCCAGTCCAATTTCCTTCAATAAGGTCAAGTCAGACAGGTCAGAACAATGTACACTGTATGAGTGTACTACGAGGGAAACATTACAAACCAAACAGTAGTGTGTTTGGGGGGGGGCATTGGACCATGGCCCCCTTTGGCTTAGATTTTTTTCGTATGTTTTGTATTTTCCTCAACTAATGGGTGACCAAGCTCGACAAGATATGCCACTGAAACCAAATACTGTGTTGTGGCAGGGAACATGCATATGTAATGATTATTTAAATGTATTTCTACTCAGGTTTAATTAATTCTAAAACCTGCAACAATGTTGTATACTGTTCTTGTATCAGTTTGTGTTATTTTTGATCTGTTAATAGAATATTTAAAAGGTAGAATCACTCCGATTCTGTGTATGACTTTCAGAGGTGTAGAACAGAATGCAGGCTTCGATTTTCCGATGAGTGTAAGACTCTTTGCTTCACCCTCCGGACTCCTTATACAGCCCTTGGTAGGAGTGTGTGAGTCTGAGACTCCTTGTTTCATCCTCCGGACTCCTTATACAGCCCTTGGTAGGAGTGTGTGAGTCTGAGACTCCTTGTTTCACCCTCCGGAATAATTCCTAGGAACTTCACAGGATTTTCCCAGTCCCACGTCCTACCAATAAGTGGCCGAGTTCTGAAGACTGACAATCCACCAAAATATTGATTAAGTCTTAGTACAAAGCTGAGCCAAACAAAGGCAACAGAACTTGTAATTTTCTGGAAGTCATCCCTAACATAAGAAGTTTATTGGTGGTCATAAGCCAAGAGTGTTATGTCATAGGAACAAAGGTAGAGCTGGACAGACCACACTAGGAAGACAGACCCTACCCCTAGGCAATGGGGGATACAAAACACTAGAAATCAATGTCAAATCAATCTGGCCCTTGATGCATTCAACTCAACACTGGGCCCACACTCTGTTACATAACCTTGTACAGTGACAGTAGGCAGTCTTACTGTCACATGAAATAGTATTATGGTGGGCCAGACACAAAGCTTTGAGAACTGGTCAGAGGCACATCAAAGTTAACCACTCTTGTACTTATCAATTACCTGGTCATTTTACACCTGGTCACAAGTAATATGTGACACATGAGGGTCTTCCTACACTCACAAGTGACAACAGGTTAAAGACCCTACCTACTTACAACTTGTGGCTCTGCAGTAGTGCAAGAGAGTTCCAAGAAGATGGCCAGGTGGGTATCTGGGAATTAACCAACAGGGTAGTTTGGAGGGACAAGAGGAGGGTAGCAAGGAGGGCTATCAAACTGGGGGTATGGTCAGAAGCCCTACCGGTCAAAAAGCCCCTTGGTCAGAAGCCCTCCTGGTCAAAAACCCAACCAGTCTTAATTGGAAAATGGTCAAAAGCTCCTTCTGGATTAGTGCAGTGTGAAAAAGAATACATAGAAGTTGTCCCAAACGTGACTTATGAAAAACGGAAAATTATATAATACATAAATGCCTGGGTACGCCAGAAAGGGTGGATGGGGTGTGGACAACAACAGTATGGATGTTTGAGTCATTTCATAAATGTGGCTGTATTAGAAACAGAATCTTCAATTCAGGCGACAACTCATGAGCAGTAATCAAAGAGAATCTTCAATTCAGCCTACAACTCATGAGCAGTAATCAAAGAGAATCTTCAATTCAGGTGACAACTCATGAGCAGTAATCAAAGAGAATCTTCAATTCAGCCTACAACTCATGAGCAGTAATCAAAGAGAATCTTCAATTCAGACGACAACTCATGAGCAGTAATCAAAGAGAATCTTCAATTCAGACGACAACTCATGAGCAGTAATCAAAGAGAATCTTCAATTCAGACGACAACTCATGAGCAGTAATCAAAGAGAATCTTCAATTCAGCCTACAACTCATGAGCAGTAATCAAAGAGAATCTTCAATTCAGACGACAACTCATGAGCAGTAATCAAAGAGAATCTTCAATTCAGCCTACAACTCATGAGCAGTAATCAAAGAGAATCTTCAATTCAGACGACAACTCATGAGCAGTAATCAAAGAGAATTTTAAGTTCCCCAAAAGTTTAAATATTCTTAATAACAATACTAAACTTCTACAGCGCCTATATCGTCAGCAACCTGAGCTCAAAGGTGCAACAAACCATAATCATTTATCTTAAACAGGGATGGCAAGTCATTGTCAGAACAAGTCATTGTCAGAACAAGTCATTGTCAGAACAAGGTACCACCAAAGATTTATGGTGGAAATGCAATGTGGAATAAGAATCTATATTGTTCTGCATGGTATTTTGCTTTTATATATCTATATGACAGTATCGGTAATGAATTGGTTCCTAATGAATTCAACAGTTCTTAATTGGTACGTGAACATACCTGACCTAAGAGGTTCATGTGCCTAAATATGACAACAATGTGTATGTCTATGTTTGCAGTGTGGCTGAAGAAAGACAGCTAGTCAACATGGACAGACCATTTCAGTACAACCTACACAGATCTAGCAAGTCTGATGTGGCAGTCTCGGAGAAAGCAGTCAAACTCAACGACATGTTTCTCCACACCAAGACAAACATGGTATGTGGAGTCACTCTGTACGTTGTACCCATAATGTGTTTCTTCATATGGAAACGTTATTGATCATGGCATGTGGGGTCTGGCAAATTCGTCACAGGTGTGTGCAAAAAGTTTGATTGCACAGAACAGTGGCTCTCCAAAACAAAGGGAGGCCAAGGGGGGGCCAAGGGGGGGGGCCAAGGGGAGCCAAGGGGGGGGGGCCAAGCTTAGTCATCCATGCCGAAATGCCCCCCCCCCAAATACGCCACTGGACAGACAAAAAAATAAATATGAAGTGACAGTACAAGATTATGACCATGTTTGTATACATTCCATAACACTACCATACATAAAATATGTATTTGACTCAAAGAAGAGTATTGTAAATGGGGGACCCAGTGGTCCCCCATACAAAAAAACACCAGGAAAATCATAAGTGGGGCTAAATAATGTATACAGAAAATCAAATGTAAGAGAACCCCCATACAAAAGTTAGTTAAAAATCTCTTGAAAACATCAAGAAAATCATATGTTGGATTAAATAATTTACAAAATGTATACAGAAAATCAAGTGTAAGAGAACTGGTGGGCTGACTACTGATGTTTGGTTTATCACACAAACTCAGATTGAGCAGATCTGGAGAGCTTTCACACCTGTCAATACCTGCCATAAAGGTGTTCAAAGACTGCTGAAACAGGAGCTGGTGACAGGTGTGAAGTCTATTGTCACTGGGGCAGGGGTGAGTGTTGTATGTGGGGGGAATAGTGTGGAAGAGAGGAGCAGATCCCAGTCAGTCAGACAATAGACCACCACCTAGAAACATCCAGGTACGTCAACTCTAAATCTTTCAGGGAGCATTTTTAGTATTTACAAGGAGAAGTGTATTTCTAAGTTAGGGCAGGTTGTTTAGAAATGTTATGATTGGGTGACATATTATTGTCAACGTGGATACGGAAAAACTAGAAAATATGACATCCTGAATGTCTGCTTCTCTGAGATCCCAAATTGATAAATTAGAAACCAGAGAAACACGGCAAATTAGTGGTGTTGTTTTTCACATTCAATTACATGCAATACAATGTTACGTGAAAATGGTGAGATCTAATAAAAAGGTGATAACATATGGGTAGTGAGTGATACTACTGTTGCTTGCTGACAGTTGTGCTGACACACAATACAGCTACTGTTGCTTGCTGACAGCTGTGCTGACACACAATACAGCTACTGTTGCTTGCTGACAGCTGTGCTGACACACAATACAGCTACTGTTGCTTGCTGACAGCTGTGCTGACACACAATACAGCTACTGTTGCTTGCTGACAGCTATGCTGACACACAATACAACTACTGTTGCCTGCTGACAGCTGTGCTGCACACAATACAGCTACTGTTGCTTGCTGACAGCTGTGCTGACACACAATACAGCTACTGTTGCTTGCTGACAGCTGTGCGGCCATGTAATACTGTTGTACTCAGGGCGCCTTGTTTCTCACCATCACTACCCCTACTTAAACAGTTACGCTGCCTTCCAGTTACCCATCGAATACAATTCAAACTATCCACTCTTAAGTTACGTATTGTGCTCTATCTACGCAATTTCACATCAGTATTGTTGAAGCATTTCACATCAGTATTGTTGAAGCATTTCACATCAGTATTGTTGAAGCATTAACTGAAGTGAAAATTGAAATGTTGAAAAACTCATGATTTTCTTCCTTGGTGACATTTTTTAACTTTGACATGTGATTGGCGAAAAGATGGAGGTCACGCCCATGATCAACATTGACCCACGCAATTTTTACAATTTTGGATATCTACTATTTTGATCCTTACCAGATCTGAAGACTAAAGTCAATTCTTTCGATGATTTGAACAAAAACAGTATTTTTTATTAAATTGACTGCAGATGTTACAAACTATTCACACACTACATATTTGGACACCAATGAACCGTATTTGTGATAGGCTAAATCAGTTGAAGGAACAGTTAGTGTGAGAACAGAACAGAACAGTTAACTAAAAATAAAGATAATGAAAGTCTATGCATAGGAAGACAAATTTGCATATTGTGCATGCAGTTAATGCTGAGATTTTAAATATGTTATCAGCATAAGCACACAATAGTGCCATCGATAGCATGGTCACTCCATGCCAGACAACCACAGAATGCAGGGGTATCAGGTTCATATAATGCACATTACTGCAAAAGCTATTGTGACAGCTCTGCCGTAACAATTTCCCCTCTAAATTCTCCTGGGATGAAGGGCCATTAATGAAAGATATGACCTGCATCAAAGTCTGCATTAATGTGCTTTAATGGCTGACCTTTGGCTGTGGTCACACCATGGGCATGCTTCATGTATTGCACCATGGAAATGGGACTGCAATGGTCAACTATTACCCTGTGTTACAATGTTAATGGGTAACTTAGTAAGTGGACCATGGTCAAGTCCCTACTGCTCAATTACAAAAGCTGCTACCCTAACCCTGACCCTGACCCTGTAGCCAGTCATAAAATCCACTGAAATCCAGAGGAGGAACCATTACCAGACACTTGCTAAAAGCACAGTATGGAATCAACTGGACATATCCAGTGTGCAATAAATTGGACATGTCCAGCGTTGAATAAACGGGAAACTTGTGAAGGTTATGCATATCACACTTACTTGTAACAAACATCTAATGTTTATTTCTATTCCCGTTTTGTATTTGATTGTAAATATAAGGCTGAAATATCTTATCTAATGCATCTGAGCCTGGTAAATGGTGCATGTTATGTGCCACATAATGGCCAATAAATGTGTCAGCGGGAATCCAGAAAATGTTATCATCTTTGTTTATTGCAAGTTTGTAAATTGATACGCAGCAGAAGGTAGCTTAATTTCTAGTAACTACCGCAGAGTATCTTCAAAAGTGGCTAGGTTGTGTTCTACATAGTGGAAAGTAATTATTTTAGTCAATTTAGATGTTCTCAATAAGTTATCAGGGTTAATTATTTAAATAATCTACTGGCTGTGAGCAAGTTGTCAAATTATGCACACAGCCAAATTGCCTGGTGTGATTCAAGTTTCCAAACAAAGGTGGCACCGTGAAGCCAACTGCTTTCACTAGCCACAGCTTGACTGTACAGACCCTACTGAGGAGGTTTTGTCAGGATGAAATTGTGCTTGCAATGCATGCAACAACAATTAAATGTACATGATTGGATAACATAGACACCTTTCATGAAGTTGTATGGTACTTATTGCTGTATAACAACGGTCAACTGTCAGACTGGACTCCACATGACTGAATGCAGTCTGTCATTTCACTGGTTCCTCCACTTTGTTGTTGGCTAACACAAGTGCTTGGACACCATTGCTTGCAACCCATCTTTCAAATAGTCTTGATGGCCCCCACTCACTCCTCAGTGGTCTGTAATTAGTAGCAAACAGCCCTAGTGCACCTGTACTTGCCAGGGCACCAACAGGTACTTAGTGCCTTCAATCTACACTTGTCTCCAACACGTTCTCATTATACTCATATTGGTCGCCCATTATAAGGATGTCCTTGCAAATTATTAAAGAAATAATCACGTAATTTAGGGAATTATCAATCACACAAAGTTTGAGTTATAGTGTGTTTGTGTGTGCATGAGCGCATGTGTGTGTGTGCATGTGTGTGTGTGCGTGCAAGCGTGCGTGCGTGTGTGTGTATATATATATAGATATACCATTATCATGTCTATCAAAATACTATTACAAAACATAAAAAAATATCACTCAGACTGAAACAGTTTGTTTACGTAAAAAGTTAAATATAATAACAAGTGTTTCAACAATTTATTCACTACTGATTATGAACCAGCGACGTGGGAAAATGACTGTACAGTAGTATCTAGTAGTATCTAGACGTGTTGATACCACCAGATGGTGTTAAGTTAAGGTGTGTGTGTGTGCGTGTGCATGCGTGCGTGCGTGCGTGCGTGCGTGCGTGCGTGCGTGCGTGCGTGCGTGTGTTCAGGTGCATGTGGGCAAGAAAACTACAAATTCACAATTTCTCATGAGCTCTAACCATGAGATAATGATGTAACTGGTTCTGCTTTGATGTGCCTTCAGAAGCCAGGGAATAAACAAACACTAAGCTGCAAGGTGGCACACCCTGGCCCTACAACAGTTCATTAAGTGGGCAAGTCTACATTAATAGCTGCAGCAAGCAGGCACTTAATTAAGTATCACACCTGCTGAGTTGTACTTCTTTCATGAGGGCTTTGTGGACCCCTCACACCTCCATGTCAACACACCAATGACTACAACACCCCTTTTATTACTACATAATAACCAGAGTGAATTTAATTAGTCATACTCTGTGAAACATATTTGATCAAGCTTACAAGTAATGAAAATAAATAATGTAGATTTGTTTAACTAAACTGTTTTCATAGAATCTTAACATGTTCACAGGTTAGCACGTTAATATGACACAGTCGTTAATATTAACAACATGGCATTGCTTTTTACCTTGATATCTATATTAGGTATATTCTGTAAATGACTGTTTTCATATTAAAGACATTTGATGTTTCAGAGAACTTTAAACAAAAATAAATTCCTAAATTGACAGTCTAACTACAGGTTTGAAAACTTCCTAATACAAATTTGAGATGTTTTCGAGGGTCTTTTTCATGGATCTTTCTTGAATTTAGAATATTTGCCAGATTAGGTGTCGATATTCATTACTGGTTTACAGGTTTACATTCTCCGACTTCTTGCCAAGTGCATGATTTTAGCAGGAATAATGGATGACCAGATATTTCTAGATATGTATCTGATGTTGCTTTTTTGCCTGAGGTAATTTTGAGGTCAAGCATTTATGAAGGTAATTTGCCTTCTATTGCAAAATTTAAAAACATGCAGACATTAAAAATGTCCACTTCTTCCCAGTTGATAAATTCATTTATGAATAATACTCAATCACTTTAGTTCTGTTTCTTGTTGGTGGTATTATGAGACATGACAATTTGTCAACCTGCTGTCTGCATGTCTGTCTTAGCCTCAAGGTAGCAGGTGTCAAACTGTCCCTCTGTAGTTCATGTTCTCCCACATACATCACCCCAATAGAACAACTATGAACAGGACTGGGAGTACAATGTCCTAAGACTACAACCATGTCTGTCTTAGCCTCAAGGTAGCAGGTGTCAAACTGTCCCTCTGTAGCCCATGTTGTCCCCAATAGAACAACTATGAACAGGACTGGGAGTACAATGTCCCAAGACTACAACCATGTCTGTCTTAGCCTCAAGGTAGCAGGTGTCAAACTGTCCCTCTGTAGCTCATGTTGTCCCACATACATCACCCCAATAGAACAACTATGAACAGGACTGGGAGTACAATGTCCCAAGACTACAACCATGTCTGTCTTAACCTCAAGGTAGCAGGTGTCAAACTGTCCCTCTGTAGCTCATGTTGTCCCACATACATCACCCCAATAGAACAACTATGAACAGGACTGGGAGTACAATGTCCCAAGACTACAACCATGTCTGTCTTAACCTCAAGGTAGCAGGTGTCAAACTGTCCCTCTGTAGCTCATGTTCTCCCACATACATCACCCCAATAGAACAACTATGAACATGATTGGGAGTACAATGTCCCAAGGCTACAACCATGTCTGTCTTAACCTCAAGGTAGCAGGTGTCAAACTGTCCCTCTGTAGTTCATGTTCTCCCACATACATCACCCCAATAGAACAACTATGAACAGGATTGGGAGTACAATGTCCCAAGGCTACAACCATGGATCCATTACTTGTGAATACATTTTAATAAAACATATTGCCTGTCACACACATAAATGTGAAGAGTCTGTGCTCACTAAAATATGATGACACTGTAACCAGTTAAATTACCTTATAGTCTTATATATTTCTTTCAGTAAACTTAGGACAAAGTCAACAATTTAACATATATCTTGAAGCACATCAAAAGAAACACGATAAACATACATATTCATTACTGCATAAATACTGCCACTATTTCCAGCAACACTTTGTTATGTGAACATATTAAATATCTATATGTTGTTAAATTAATATTGTTATGTTGCTTAGCAATTGTATTAGTAAGTATACCACAGACATGGATGGTACTGTTCAATGGTACTGCACTTTAAAAGACAATTTTAGAAACTAATTTTGCCATTTTTAGATCACACAAATTGCAACGTAAAGCCACTTATGTTCACACAAAAATTGGAGTTAATTGAATGTAATTTAATGAACCAATTTTTTTATTAATATGTTGTAATACTGAACCCATTTGTATTAATATGTTGTAATACATCTCATGACATTCATTAAACACTGATAGGCCTATAGTTCTGTAATTGTATTACTAAACCACTTCAATGGAACAGAGAAGCCACATATTATGTATCTGCTGATAACATACAATATGTGTGAGACTGGCCACAATCTCATGCCCAGGGGATCTAACTCTACCCACACCAACCACTCACCCTGCCATTGGTCAATGCAGTGCAGTGTGGGTGTGGCCACTATGATTGACAGGTCCCAGTGACCAATGAATGCTGTCTATCACACATGCATTGGACCAGTAATTGGAGTGTGCCCACAGTACTGTTACAACTGTGTACAAGGCTCCTGACAGCCATTCAAGGAGTAGGCTTTATGCAGATGTCACTCATTTCATACATGTCAATCACCAGCTGTATGAACAACAACTGGCTGTGTAAAGTAAGGACTGTAGACAGTGCACCTTGACATCAGTGACTGGATACACAAGTGATGGACATAGACGGTGGTCATACTTCCATTTTATATTCTGAACACACAGTGATCTCACTAGATACCAGACAATGAAGAGGAACTAATCAGTTGCCATGGTGATACAAACTGGATCTCATCTGGAACAAGTGTATTTCTCTACTTGTCAATGTGGATCACTGGGTAAGTGATAATATTGCTACAGTTGATTGGATATATAGAGTCTACCTAGCAATGCACGTTATCTAGTGGTGTTGAATGACATAGCATTCTCACCAGTCAATTAATAACATGCATTGGTGTCATATCTCTAACCACTACAATACGTAGTGAAGTATTACAAAGTGTATTGGTGTCATATCTCTAACCACTACAATACATAGTGAAGTATTACACAGTTAGTGCACTGATTGTGTGACCATCAATCTCATAGTGAAGTATTACAAAGTGTGTTGGTGTCATATCTCTAACCACTACAATACGTTGTGAAGTATTACAAAGTGTGTTGGTGTCATATCTCTAACCACTACAATACGTAGTGAAGTATTACAAAGTGTGTTGGTGTCATATCTCTAACCACTACAATACATAGTGAAGTATTACAAAGTTAGTGCACTGATTGTGTGACCATCAATCTCATAGTGAAGTATTACAAAGTGTGTTGGTGTCATATCTCTAATCACTACAATTCATAGTGCAGTATTACAAAGTGTGTTGGTGTCATATCTCTAATCACTACAATTCATAGTGAAGTATTACAAAGTGTATTGGTGTCATATCTCTAATCACTACAATTCATAGTGAAGTATTACAAAGTGTGTTGGTGTCATATCTCTAATCACTACAATTCATAGTGAAGTATTACAAAGTGTATTGGTGTCATATCTCTAATCACTACAATTCATAGTGAAGTATTACAAAGTGTGTTGGTGTCATATCTCTAATCACTACAATTCATAGTGAAGTATTACAAAGTGTGCCAGTACAATAGTGGCATGTGCTACCACTGGACACTGGTCAGTGAGTGAGTACACAGTATGTGGGATTGTCAGTGTCATACCTCTCACAATTATTGTCACTGGTGACAGTCTAGACTATTTCTACAAATGTAGTAACATTTCGCTGTCAACTAAACACCTGTTTCAATTAAACCTCCATAGTTTGTCAGTGTACCAATCCAACTGTTTACAACTGGAATTGTTCAACCTACTAGAAACTGCCTACCCTTTTGTTTTGGCGTGATCCTGAGCTTGGGTTTCCTGGGGATTTTAACACAATAGAAGTTTTTTACTTTATTATTATTATGAGGCATATTTCTTAATTTGTCAATATATGTTGTGTATTCACAATGACTAGACAACTCCATCATGACAAGCAGTGTCTGGTGAGTGCACCCAGTGAAGGGTAGTTTGGCTGAAAACAATATAATACAACCCTTGTGTGTCTGGATGACAGACACAGACTTGGGGGTATGACAGACACACTGCAATGACAAGCCAATTGATCCTGGGGCCTGACACATGGCTCTGCAGAGACAATGTTTATCACATGTTTATCATGTGTTAATTATGGTCTGGTGATAGTGGTGTGTGCAAGAATAGAGGCTGTCTGCAGGTGGTTCTAGTTCAATCAACACAACTCCTGGATCCTCCCATAGGCCTCTTGATATCCCCATATCTGAATCCCAGACCCTGATAGCTGCTCCTAGGGGAGGCTTCCAGACAGGCCTGTCAGGAGTCTGTCTGTCAGTCTGTCTCCCCCAGTGGTCAGTCCGTCTCCTCCAGTGGTCAGTCCTCTCAGCAGGTAGCTGCTTAAAACCATTACAAACTCTTGTATCCTGTGCATACAATCTGGGGTCATGGCATACTGTGTTACATGTCCACATGCATCGATATATCATCATGATCAACATTTCACTATTCATTTATGCAAAAAGGTAGTGTTGGCAAAGTTACGAAGTTACAAAGCTGCTTATATTGATATTTAGGTGAATGATGTTAAATATAAAAAATTTCCATGACTATGTTTATAAAAAAGATTAAAGATACAAAATATATGCATGTACATATGTACATATACAGTTGAAACTGTGTTGCAATAGGCAATGGGCGAACTATTAAATCACTACTATTGCTTTAATAATTTGTAAGGATGTTTTTATAATGGGCAATTCCCCACATCTACTACAATAGAATATTCTTGTTATGTGTAAAGTTTAAGGTCATTTTAGTAAACCAAACATCGAGTCTTGATGAGTGAAGCCAGTCCATCGTAGCAGCTCTGCTTTTTACTTCCCTCATGGTTAAGTCAAGGTACTATGTCTCTTGAAGCAGCTTTCTAAGTTCTGCACTGCAATCATCCAATCTTTAAATGTTGTAGCTATGTAAGAAAGACTTTACCCTAAGCCTGGGCTTCTTTTCATCTTTGGGGTACCTTAAAATTTGAGACCAATTAATTTGCTGCTGTAGAGCATCACTGGTCATGTGAAGCATCACTGGTCACTTGAAGCATCACTGGTCACTTGAAGCATCACTGGTCACTTGAAGCATCACTGGTCACTTGAAGCATCACTGGTCACTTGAAGCATCACTGGTCACTTGCAGGCAATTAATGTGAGACTTGAAGCAGCACTGGTCACTTGCATGCAAATACTGTGAGACTTGAAGCAGCACTGGTCACTTGCATGCAAATACTGTGAGACTTGAAGCAGCACTGGTCACTTGCATGCAAATACTGTGAGACTTGAAGCAGCACTGGTCACTTGCATGCAAATACTGTGAGACTTGAAGCAGCACTGGTCACTTGCATGCAAATACTGTGAGACTTGAAGCAGCACTGGTCACTTGCATGCAAATACTGTGAGACTTGAAGCAGCACTGGTCACTTGCTGGCAGTGAGCATATGTGTCATAAGAACAATGGCTTCATGTGGGAAACAACACAAACTACTTGAGCCAAGTAACAATAACAAGTAACAAGGGGAGTAAACAATGCAGACCTATTCTAGACTCGGTGGACAATGGTCCTTCTTGGAGTACCTCCCAACATCAGTACACATCTCACTGCTTCCTTTATCCCCACTCTCTGGGGATAACCCTTTCCCAAAACAGTCCAGTCACCATCCTCTCCTGCTCCCAGGGATCACACTTCAGCAGGGAATGCAAGGGGTTGATGGGGCTAATTTCCCAACGGTTACCAATAAGGAACCTATGTTACAATGCAGTAGACATGTGTGCCCTCACTAATTACAACCACTGACTGTGCCTAGTGCCCACACAGTCCCTCTAGAGCACCCTGCACAACGTGGCACCAATATTGCTGTTCCACACACTTCAAATGAAATTAAACTATTTCAATTTCGAGAGAGAAATTAATCTACTATACCAGTGGTGTATTTTTTTTTTTGGGGGGGAGCATTGGGCCAAGGCTCCACTACATGGTGGCATGGTAAACTAATGGGTGATTAAGCTTGACCCCTTACGAGAAATCCAAGATGTGTCATTGCATTCTACATTACTCTAAATATAATTCACATTTATATATGAAATGCATTCCACAGTCGCTACTTTACACTGGACTGTAAATATGTTTATGTAACCAATTAATGATGTCTAAATGACAGCCTTTCTCACAAAGACATACCGTATACATGCATCTTTGATGTGTCCAAGGGATTCAGTGCCTGTCTAAGACTGGCCTTATGCCCAAGTTTACACTGCAGTTATCCCAGTGCTGTACTAACACAGCAGAACAATACTTGAAAGCGGACACAGACAACTGCCTTATGGCACACTTGCACATATGTGCAACATACACACACATACACACACAATCCTGTAGAATATCCCAACTGTTCAGTTCAAGCAGACATCTGTTAGACAATTCACCATTGTCATCATGAAAGGGAGACATCTCTGTGCGAAAGGGTGCAGCAAACATCATAATGTAGTGTTAGATGTTCACTGAGCACCGAGCAAACAGTCCCTGGTGTTAGAGTCCCATGGCAATTAAAGGATTTATTAGCAGACTTTTATGTCTACTTTACTTGTCTTTAATGGTTACTTTTGAAAAGGAAACTGCTAAACCATGTGGTCTAGGATGTATATAAGTCAGTGCACGAGAGTGAGCTCTCATTCTGCAGCAGGGACTGGTCAGTTGACATTGTAACTTGTAGTGGTCAGAGGTATGCTAGTCTTGTAGATGACACCAGCACACAGTAGGGTGAGTGGAACCTGTGTGGCTGGGTATTGTAGATGACACCAGCACATAGCAGGGTGAGTGGAACCTGTGTGGCTGGGTATTGTAGATGACACCAGCACATAGTAGGGTGAGTGGAACCTGTGTGGCTGGGTACTGTAGATGACACCAGCACATAGTAGGGTGAGTGGAACTTGTGTGGCTGGGTACTGTAGATGACACCAGCACATAGTAGGGTGAGTGGAACCTGTGTGGCTGGGTACTGTAGATGACACCAGCACATAGTAGGGTGAGTGGAACTTGTGTGGCTGGGTATTATAGATGACACCAGCACATAGTAGGGTGATTGGAACCTGTGTGGCTGGGTATTATAGATGACACCAGCACACAGTAGGGTGAGTGGAACCTGTGTGGCTGGGTATTATAGATGACACCAGCACATAGTAGGGTGAGTGGAACCTGTGTGGCTGGGTACTGTAGATGACACCAGCACACAGTAGGGTGAGTGGAACCTGTGTGGCTGGGTATTGTAGATGACACCAGCACATAGCAGGGTGAGTGGAACCTGTGTGGCTGGGTATTGTAGATGACACCAGCACATAGTAGGGTGAGTGGAACCTGTGTGGCTGGGTACTGTAGATGACACCAGCACATAGTAGGGTGAGAGGAACCTGTGTGGCTGGGTATTGTAGATGACACCAGCACATAGTAGGGTGAGTGGAACCTGTGTGGCTGGGTATTGTAGATGACACCAGCACATAGTAGGGTGAGTGGAACCTGTGTGGCTGGGTACTGTAGATGACACCAGCACATAGTAGGGTGAGTGGAACTTGTGTGGCTGGGTATTATAGATGACACCAGCACATAGTAGGGTGATTGGAACCTGTGTGGCTGGGTATTGTAGATGACACCAGCACATAGTAGGGTGAGTGGAGTGGTGATCTTAAACATAGTTAACCGGAATTGTAAACATGGAAAATACAAAGACTGTTTAATGATATGCATTGCATTCAGTAAATTATTGTACACACAAAGACATCCTGTCTGGTAGACATGAACTTAAACCATGAAAAATTAATTATAATACAGTTTAGTGACTGGATCTGGTTAAGTTAAAATTCATAATTATCCAATTAGCTCACTTCTGACAAACTGGAAATGCAAAGATAAAATATCTAGTGTATAACAGTTGAAGGCATATCTAGTGTATAACAGTTGAAGGCATATCTAGTGTATAACAGTTGAAGGCATATCTAGTGTATAACAGTTGAAGGCATATCTAGTGTATAACAGTTGAAGGCATATCGCACAGAAAAAATACAGTGATATACTGATATACCGGTAATATTGCTAGGAAGAAGCATTACTAAGTCACCTAGTCAACTTGCAGTACTAAGTCATCTAGTCAACTTGCAGTACTAAGTCATCTAGTCAACTTGCAGTACTAAGTCATCTAGTCAACTTGCAGTACTAAGTCACCTAGTCAACTTGCATTACTAAGTCACCTAGTCAACTTGCAGTACTAAGTCACCTAGTCAACTTGCAGTACTAAGTCATCTAGTCAACTTGCAGTACTAAGTCACCTAGTCAACTTGCAGTACTAAGTCATCTAGTCAACTTGCAGTACTAAGTCATCTAGTCAACTTGCAGTACTAAGTCATCTAGTCAACTTGCAGTACTAAGTCACCTAGTCAACTTGCAGTACTAAGTCACCTAGTCAACTTGCAGTACTAAGTCATCTAGTCAACTTGCAGTACTAAGTCACCTAGTCAACTTGCAGTACTAAGTCATCTAGTCAACTTGCAGTACTAAGACCTAGTCAACTTGCAGTATTAAGTCACCTAGTCAACTTGCAGTACTAAGTCACCTAGTCAACTTGCAGTACTAAGTCATCTAGTCAACTTGCAGTACTAAGTCATCTAGTCAACTTGCAGTACTAAGTCACCTAGTCAACTTGCAGTACTAAGTCACCTAGTCAACTTGCAGTACTAAGTCATCTAGTCAACTTGCAGTACTAAGTCACCTAGTCAACTTGCAGTACTAAGTCATCTAGTCAACTTGCAGTACTAAGTCACCTAGTCAACTTGCAGTACTAAGTCATCTAGTCAACGTGCAGTACTAAGTCACCTAGTCAACTTGCAGTACTAAGTCACCTAGTCAACTTGCAGTACTAAGTCATCTAATCAACTTGCAGTACTAAGTTACCTAGTCAACTTGCAGTACTAAGTCATCTAGTCAACTTGCAGTACTGAGCATCTAATGTGCACATTTACTAAATCAGTTTTGAGCAATTTGAAATCATAACAATTAATCTTCAGCATTAACAAACAAATTGATTTGAAAGTTAACTAAACACTTAACAACAGATTAGTTTGTTAATGTGTGCAGCCGATATGAACTGAGTTATCAAAGGGATTTCAACATCTCATTAACCCCGACCAGGAGTGCTGCAATGTGCATTTGTCAATTTTAAACTATTTTTCGCTAAAGTTGTTCACAAGAATGCAGTAGGAAGCACAGAGCGCGAACTCAAAGGAAACTATGATAATGAGATTGATTTAAGACAATTATGCTGACAAAGGGAAGCGTGTCCAGCTAGAGGGTGTGCAGGAACTAAGTAGGTTAGACAGGACTGTGTAATGGGGTGAAAGGTTGGCAGGTGGGGTAGTTGATAGGGTGTGTAATGGAATGGAAGACCACATCTGTGGCAATGTGGATAAGTGCCTCTGGACAACTTTGACCTGTGCAGATGCTTGCAAGAATTAACACAAATGGTACCACCTTAATGTGCTGACCACACTCCCATCTGTTGTAGAAATAATTCTCTATGTCTTGTGCAGAAATAAACTGAAATGTACTGGTAGCACATGGCATAATGTTCATGTGAAACTGGGTTGGAATGTTCATGTGAAACTCTTTTGGAATGCTCATGTGAAACTGTGTTGGACTGTGCATGTGAAACTGTGTTGGAGTGCTCATGTGAAACTGTGTTGGAGTGTGCATGTGAAACTGTGTTGGAGTGCTTGTGTGAAACTGAGTTATCAAAGGGATCAGTGCTAGCAGGCTCATGCGCAGTTGTGAGATAAATCAAGTGAAGGTATGTTACAGTATTCTTATGAAGGTGTATGAATGAAGGTGAAGGTATGTTACAGTATTCTTATGAAGCTGTATGAATGAAGGTGAAGGTGTGTTACAGTACTCCTATGAAGGTGTATTGAAGTACTCCTGTGAAGGTATGTTGCAGTATGTTGCAGAACTCATGCTGATTGACTGTGTTTCAGTTGGAGATCATTGAAGAAGGTCTACAGTTGAAGTTGGAACTACGTAGCATCAAGGAGCAGTTCGCCGGTTTACTGCACAACTTCAGCACGTTTGACGAGACAGGCCACCTACCCCCAGTCGTGGCCATGGAGGGCGGCCCCATGCCCCTGTCGGCAACACGTGCACGAGTGCGTGCTGTCTACGAGGCCCGTAAGGCACGCCTGCATGCCAAGCGCATGGCCCATACCCGTGAGTCCAAACAGAGCCCGACCCGACTGTGGAAGCGGGCCAAGCGGGACCACCCGAGTGACCAGCAGGACAAGGAAAACAGGATGACACCTGTCAACTCCATTGTCACGTCCACACCCTTCTTCAAACAACCCGTCAGTCATGGACGCAACTCTGGCTGCAAGACTGTGCTGACTCCGATCAAGGAGGAACACTGGAACACCATGACAGCAGCATCCAAACACCGCATCCATAGGCGTCATTCATGTGCCCTCACGCCCCATATTACCCCAATATGTCACACCCCATCCAGAGAATACATCATGCTGAAATCATCACTTGTTTCTAAGGGTGACTACACCCCTCTGTCACCAAACATACCCTGCGCCCCAAATCAGTCAATGGTCAGCGATTACCCATGCCCTCGCAATGACACGTCAATATGGTCAGATGATTCCCGTCAGTCAGACATTACCATTGATGTGTCCACCAAGGGGGGTAGCCCCTTAAAGATGTTGAGGGTGTGTCAGGACAGACAGACAGATAGTCAGGGTGGCAGACAGGCAGACAGTCCTGTGCAGTATGCGAGCAGCGAGGAGATCAGTGTGGTATACACCAACAGATCATTGAGGGACATCAGCCAGATCAGTCAGATTTCGCGATCCAGCTTGCGCGAACACAGATCAAGTAGTAACATTAGTGGAGCGTTCCACAGCACCTTCAACTACCCCCTTCACAGCACCCTCAACTACCCCCTTCACAGCACCATGCAGTACTTGGAGGAGCCAGTGGTCATCAGTGACCAGCAAGTGGACAGTGGGGTCAAGATGTGTGTGTCCGATGCGGTGGCACAGTCTGACTGCAGCAGTGGCATCCACAGTACATCTCACCAGCCACCAGACACGGACAAGAAACACAGAAAGCTGGGCAGTATGTCCAAGAAGTCAAGTGATGATGAAGCAAGTGAAGCAGCGAAGTCCAAGAAGCCACATCTGTGCAAGGAACATGGTCTCCACCCAACCCTTGGCGGGCCGTGTATATTCCAGTCAGACGACTCAGATCTTATGGACAAGTTGCCCCCAGACCACACTATTGAGACAGACTGCGACAGCTCGTACTTGTCAGAACACATTGACGACATGAGCTTCAGTGGGACGGAGGACTACGTGGCAACATACGATGCCCGCAACGCCAGGATGAAGATGCTCCGTCGACAAACTGGACAAACACAGCTCAAGAACATCCGTCACCCAATTGGCTTATCTGAGTCAGACTTACTGTTTGAACTGACGCAGAAGCATATGTCAATGGACGCAACACGTGCATCGCTGCCTGATCTGAGTGTTTTAACAACTGTGCTAATGGATGAGAATCGCTCTGAGTCAACCCTGATAGCATCACCAAAGAAAAGTCAAAATTCGTCCCGCAAGGATTCTGATAGCGTGTTCAGTCCTAATACCACACTCATAGATGTAGGGCCATTAGCTGGGCCAACAACTGACGAGAGTCCAGAGAGTAACACCACTCTTCCCGTGCCCATGAACTCACCCATGACTGACTCGGGCAGTTCCAGTCGACCGACTACGGACCAATACGACTACACCGAAGTCAGCAAAGTGAAGACAGAAATGTTTCCTGCCCCACCGTCTTCGTCCCAAAACACCAATCATCAGGTGTTTCGTGCGTCATTCAAACGACATCATTACAAGGGCAGCAATATTGCAGCGGCCGCTCGAAACTACCCATCATGCAACAGTGGAAAGACATCACCATCACGCGAGCTACGGACGTCTCAACATTTCTTGCGCTCACATAACCGCTGCGAATCAAGTGTGTCTGCACAAACGTTAAAGCGTCATCACACACAGGCACACCACATTACCATCAGTGAGGCATCTGGAGCCACACGGACAGTCATTCACCACACAGCCGTTGCACGCAATTTAGAACACCACAAAAAGAAGGCTTTGGTGAAGAAACTGAAACAGTTTAATAACAACTTCTACAGTGCCCAGAACTTACATCTGCAAACGCTTGGACACTTCTGACTGATGTTTCTAATGTTGCTGTTTCTCTCTCTGATCTTTGTACATAGCATCTATTTATTGCATGTGATTGCAACACACAATGCGGGTCAAATAATGTTTACATCTGGTTGATATTACCAGCTTTTGTATGTACCAAAATTTTGTATTAAGCATAATTACTGATGTTTTATCATTGGCTACTAAGCAGTGTAGCCACAGCATATCAGCATTGATGCACTGGTGTTTTGTACTGCAGTTATTAATGATTACACTGACATTGGTGTGTAAGTGTACCTCTTGGTTTCAGTCGTCAACCTGTCAGCATAACATGTTTCAATGTTGGTGTGTAAGTGTACCTCTTGGTTTCAGTCATCAACCTGTCAGCGTAACATGTTTCAATGTTGGTGTGTAAGTGTACCTCTTGGTTTCAGTCGTCAACCTGTCAGCGTAACATGTTTCAATGTTGGTGTGTAAGTGTACCTCTTGGTTTCAGTCGTCAACCTGTCAGCGTAACATGTTTCAATGTAGTTTTACAGAGTGGCTATTTTTGCTTTCCAAAGAGTAGATGTTCTGACAATGAAAATGTACATTACAGTTTGTTTTTTGGTACTCGATTCCGGTTTCCACACTTAAAAATAACTTTACAGTTGTGGTTTCCATGTTATCTGAGGTGGTGTCGTACACAGAAATTGAACAAAATGTTTTCATTGTGTAAGGTTTATAGTTGACAAGTGCATAAATTCTGATAAGAGCTTGGTTAATATGCACCCAGTGAAAACTGAGGTCTGATTATGTCCATGTTGTATGTCATAGTCATCAGACATAGCAAACTAATGTTTCTAGATGTTGTGTGTACATATGTGTATATATGTATATTTTGTTGAATAACAAATATTCACATTTAACATTATTGTGTTCATAAGTTTGTTTTTACTAAATCATTATCCCTAAGCTTTTACTTTTTCCAACAATTATGCTACAAATAAATCATACAATTCAAACTCTGACTGACACTTCATAACTGATCATATTTATAATTAACTTAACTATTCACGCAATCAATATGCTAATACCAAAATAATGACCAGCTCATCAGAATAAAAAGTGTCAAATAAGAGCCAACACACTTGTTAATTAACTCATCAACAGCCAGAATAGACCTCTATTTCATTGCAATCTTTTAATTGCATTAATTGCTAATCTGCCAGTTTAGCTCTGAGCCTGGCAGCCTTGGGGTTAAGTAAACAATGCCCACAGAGAGCTTGCCAGAAACCCCATCTGGCCAACTGCCCCTCATACCCCCCCTCTGCTGACCCCTCATACCCCCTCTGCTGCCCCCTCATACTCCCTCTGCTGTCCCCTTTAACCCATGACATGACAGTTTAATCAATGTCTACATTAGGTGGGCAATTATGGGTGGCCTGTCATAATTTATTATGCATTTATTTGCAGTTTCTGTCACTGTTAATGAGTTTATAATTTGTAACTAGCATATGTTAATTGTGTGTGACTGCAGCACACAATGTCAGTCAAATAATATTTATATTTTGCTAATATTATCAGCTTTGGTAAGTATAGACATTTTAGATTTTGTATTAAGCAGAAATACTTACTGTTGATTGTTTTAGTTATTTTATCATGACTACGTAAACATGGAATATTCAACAAGAGTATTCAACCACATTTGATCAGGTGGTTCAGGCAATTCATATTATCTTGTTTTTAAATATATCATTGGTAGTTAAAATCTTAAAAAGATAAAGGTAAGTTCTTATATAGTGCTTTACACTCCACCCCAGGCAGACCTGTTCATTCCAACACCATCTCAACTGCTCTGGGAAGCATTCAGCCAAACTGCAATTACTGTGCAGACTATTCGTTCACATATCCACCATGTACTCGTTTACATACAGCTGAGTGAACTGAGGCAATGTGGGGTGAACAAAATTGCCAAAGCTTTGAAACGGCAGAAAGATGTTTCAAACCTGGATTCTCTTAATTGAGAGTCCAATGTTCTAACCTCAACGCCGCCGCGCCCCACCAGACTGACACTGAGCAAAGCTGCAGTCTACATCAGGTTTGTATGATGCAATCTTTAACATCTGAACCTGAATAACCAAACATCATACAAACTGACATGTCACTTTGGTGTTTGATATCCACAGAAGCCCAGCAACTATGACATTTTATTATGCCAATTAGTGAACTGCAGATTTCCACCTGGTGGATGTTTGATAGGTATTATATATTTATATAATATTGTCTTATTTCTATTACAGCATCAAAAGGTACAGCAATGTCCCCAGTCTTAACAGTGTAACTGTGTGACATTGAATGTTCATTCGTTTTATTTTAATCCCGGTACATTTGACTAATGCAAATTGTTTTTTATTTCTCTATTAATATATGTTTTGATCATAGTCCACCAGTACCAGTTATTATAATTTTCAAACAAGATATTTAATTGTTAAAACTAATATATGTATACTAACATTGATATACACATGTACATCTGTGATCAAAAGAAATACATCATAAATATTTTTTATTATGATTTGACAAACTTACTACCTACCTGGTCAACGGTATTTATTTTTGAAGGCATGTAAACAGATCTTTTAATAACTGATGTCATCAAATTAATTAGTTAGTTAAATTAATTAGTTAATTAAAAATGTAACACAAATATAGTAAACACGTTTTGATGTACACCAACTTGTCCTCAAAATGTTATATATATATATATATATAAATATAATTAGACTGGCATGATTTTGACACATGCTTTCCCAACAAAAACAGTTATTACCAATATCTTGTGACAGGAATGATGCATAACTTCTGAATGGTAATAAACCTTTGAAAGGCCCATTGATTTGTGTTTTCCAGAGGGATTGGTACCACTGCTAGATTTGATTGCTGGCATTTAACAGAAGGTCCAATGAGCTGTACAATGAACAGTCTCCGGTGGGGATATTCTGTCAGGCTAATTTCTTAAGCTTACTGGCTAAACGACTGCACAAACATGTTCTCTCAATAGCTTTGTTTTCCCTCAAAACACATTGCTATGTGTAATGACAATTAATATCAATCAGTGGTACATTCTTCGAGACGCCCAGAATAAATGACAGAGGAAATATTGGGACAAGTGCTCAGTAAAAAACAATGACAACATATTTAAAGGAACAATTAGTAATTACCTTAATTAAAACTTTGAAGATGTTGTGTCACTATCTGCAATGACTAATAAATTAGTTGGTTTTATTAGAGGTAATTTGAGGTAAGTAATGAAGAAATAAAGAATACAATAAAAACAACACAAGATGAAATGGTTGAGGAATAATAATAATAAAATAATAATAATAAAATAATAATAACTTAACCCAGTAGTGTTTACAAAACTAAAATATAAATAATATATATCCGTGGTTAGAGTGCTGGACTGTCAATCTAGAGGGTCGAGTACACTTGCTGCTGTTTCAAAACTTGGGTAATTTCGACTCCACTTTACCTGTCTTTTGGATGAGACACTAAACGCCATAAGTCACCTCTACCTGGTATCTACCTGGTATCTACCTGGTATCTCCCAGGGGAAGTAAAAGATCCCACACAGGGGGTAAACGCCATAAGTCACCTCTACCTGGTATCTCCCAGGGGAAGTAAAAGATCCCACACAGGGGGTAAACGTGTAACCTGTCATCGACTCACAAGCGCACAGCACCAATTGTGCTAAACTAGCTCCAATAATGGAGCATATCGCCATGAGTGCCTTGTCTAAGCGGATACCAGCGCTATATAAGACGTCATCACTATTACTTGGTTCAGAGCGATTTGCATGTTGCCAGCACTTACGACATCAGCGGGAGGCACTTCCAGACTTCCATAATACTTGGCAAATGGCCATAGCACTTCACTGCAACAGAGTATTTAAAAGAGGACCACCATTTTGAGCGTTTCTAATCTGCGTCTCAATAAGGGTGGACAATGGTTCTGCCACACCTGGCCATAAACTTGCATTCTTCAATGGGGCCCTCTACAACAGGATGCATTACCAAACATCTCAGACCATGGCCGATGGGCTTTGTTGAAGACGGGGCCTAATTAGTGACTGTGTTACTTGTTGTTATGTTGAAACATCCGAGGATGGACATCGCTAAGTATCTGGTGTTGATGGCCACATCTTCCCCCACCTGCTGGTAGTGCCTTGTTCACCTTTATTTATCTGTGTCACCTGGCAAAAGATGCTTAAATAGGTGTGACTCTCGCCTGCAGCCGTGTCTAGCGCACAACACTTGTTATTAGCCACTGTAGACGACAATGCATTCATGTCACACACACTCGTAGGGGTAACTATCGGGATAGTTTTTTCTATTGCGATAGTATCGTATATCTGAAAATAGTATAACTATTGCAATACAATAGCAATAGTTTCCCAACTATCATCATAGTATTGCAATAATATCATGGAATACTGAGGAAACAAATTGTCATGTATGGGTGGCGCCATCACGTGGCCTTGGAGGTAGTTGATTAAAAATTATGACTCTGTGAATGACGCTGTTCTAATCCGTGAATGACACTGCTCTAATCAACGATTGTTGATGTTAGATTGTTGATGTTAGATTGGTAAATAAATTAAATTATCCACCACAGTTGTAAAAACATGTTTATTTATAATATTACTGTGATACAAGTTGAAGTAAACTTGCTGGATTGTTTTGCTAACTATCGCTACTATCAATAGTTTAATCTACTTACTATCAACTATCTTTACTATCAATAGTTTAATCTACTTACTATCAACTATCTTTACTATCAATAGTTTAATCTACTTACTATCAACTATCTTTACTATCAATAGTTTAATCTACTTACTATCAACTATCTTTACTATCAATAGTTTAATCAACTATCTTTACTATCGCTGGTATTGCATTGTCACATTGACTATTGTGATGCATCGATATTGAAATGAAAATATACTATAACTGTCACTAATGCTATCACTAGTATTGGGAATTGGTAAAATATTCATGATCAATAATTTGTTTATCTATTAGATCGATGATTGACTAATAATTGATCATAGAAGATAATCAGTATATTTGAAAAACATTGACTGTTTATATTTGTATTTCTCAAAATCCTGTAATATTTTTAACATAAGTATATCAATGAAAGATCAACATAACAGTTTTTTCCTTTCTTTCTTGCCCGACTTTGTTGTCGCCACTATCAACAGAGTTAATAATAGAAGGTTTTCATTGGCCAGTAAATTGGAGAAGGGGGCAGAATAGCCAATCAGAAGTCTGCTCTTTTCCTGTCATGTTTGCACTCTTGGCTTGTCATGATGTCGGACATATAAGTTATGAATATAATAAAAAATGATGATCGATCACACTTGATTGTGATCGATTCTTTGACTGGAAGCATGAACCAATCAATTGTCGACGAAATTGGTAAATCGGAACAGCACTAGTTATCATTACTTGTGATATTGCTACCACTGTCACTGCCAGTGCATGCAATACCAACAACTACTACTGCCAGTGCATGCAATACCAACAACTACTACTGCCAGTGCATGCAATACCAACAACTACTACTGCCAGTTGACCTGGAAGCTGTACCATCTGGTCATCTAGTGGTCAACTTGACCAGTAGCCTGGGGGATGACAGCAGGCCTGCTAATCATAATGGCATTATAATGGCTGCAATGCTTAGCTTTATTGAATCATTCATCCTTGCTTTCTGTCAGATTAAATGGTTTGTGGGGGTTTATTGTTACAAAGTGTGTTGCCTGCATGAAGCTCCTAGACTGCCTCACTTTCCCTCATTAGAAATATGTAGTGCTGCAGGAGAAAACCCAGAGTCAGTCGGAGATGACAATTTCGCACAAATTACCTTTAACAGATCAATGGATTAAAAAAAAAAATTATGATTTCACTAAAATCAGCTTCGGTGTAGTTTAATTAAAACTCCTACAAACTGTTGACTTAATTTTGCCATTAAAATCGTATTTTTACCTGTTAATGAACAAATGCTTAATTTTTTGTAGATTTAGTTTGGTTAATTTTTGCCAAAGTAGAATTTTAAACGGACATAAAATTAACATTGTTCTATTTGATTAATTTAAGCTTTTTTAATCATATTCAGAATTTAATCAACTTCCAGGAAATATTGAGATCTCAATTTGTGATTTTTCCGACCTATTAAAGTGTCAGATATTCGAAGGCACAATGTTTCACTAGTTGACAGAAAGCAGCAACACAAACTAAACATTTGTCCTCAGTTATAAATGAAATACACGACTGATCTGTCACAAATGCGTCCTTCCATTGTATGCTTCTTCAGTCTCCATACAGCCCTTTCTTGGACTAACATAGAAGCTTCTGTTTGTGTGTCTGCTGGCAAAGTGTGTGTTCATGCATGCGTAATGATAATACTATCTGTCTGCCATTTTCTGTTAACCAATGATCAGGTAAGATAATTTTTAGAATTTCCGAATAATTCTCACTGTCCCAAGGGTCCAAATTTAAGGCGTTACGAATGGCTGTAGAGATTATGGAATGCTACATTGGTATAACTGTTTCTACAAGCAATAAAACAGGAAACTGATATAATTTCTGTATAATTAGCAACAAAATGCCAAACATGCACAAATAAACATTACATTAGTTTTTGTTCAGTTTAGAATTAACTTTATCTGCAAAACATGACAAAACATGCCACATATAAATGTAACAGTAACTACTAAGCCACGTATTATATCATTATTATCTGTATTATCTTCTCATTTGAAAATCCCAAATGTATTCCCTGTGAGATGCCACACAATTTTCTTATATGTGTGTAACATCTGTCTGTACCAATGTGATAAAAAATATGATGATTGTTTTACCTTATTTGAAACTTAAAGTTGCCTACAACAACATGCAGATAACTGACGCCATATTTCACAAGAATGTTTATGGTTTATGACATTAAAAATGATTTAATAAAATGAATGATCAATTGTATTAATATTGTTAATGGACCCAAGTGGTCTAGGTGGGCACAAGCACATTACGGTATACAATGGTGGCTTTACATCCGATTTATATATATTGAAATAATTTTATTTTTTTTAACTTACTTATACTGTTTAATGCATGGGTTTTTGAATTATGGGTTTTTACCCAAAATAAAAGTATTTAGATTTTCGATTTTATTTACAATTTCACAGCATTCAGTGGTATCCCAAATCTATTCCATATGGGATACAAATGTATTCCCTATGGGATACAAATGTATTCCCTATGGGATACAAATGTATTCCCTATGGGATATGGGATACACAACAGGTGCAGTGAATTTCCTAAAACAGGACTTGGGAGTGATAACATCTCCCAGACTTGGGATTCCCTGCTGATGCCAGAACTCTGTCAGACTTCCTTACCAGGCTTACAAGTAACACATGTGTCAACCAACATTCCCCCTGGCTGGGGAGGGGTGGGGTTTCCCTAAGGAGCCCATTACAGGGGCAGAGAGCTGGGAAGCCATGTACAGACCACAGCCATTAAGTCTGCACTGGCAACCATCAGGTGAGTTCCCTATGTTGTCTAACATACAACTTACAAGTCATTTTCTTAATTTTGTTGATCTTGTCACTTAGTCTGCAAGAACACAACAAGCAGACAATTAAGCTGTGTGGAACAGCTAGGGGCCGGTAATCTGGGAGCTTGTTCAAACCAGCATCAGCAGGAATCCCTAGTCAGAAAACTTTGTTTTGCTTTGCACTTGAGGCTAACATAGGTGAAGGCCCAAATACAGCCTGGTTCAGTTTGTTGACTTCCATGTTGTTTGTTGACAGGTATGTTGTCACAGCAATCACTGCTAATTTCTATTAGCAATTAGAACATTGATTTTGACAAGTTATTTGTACTTCTGCTTTAGGTGTGTCAGTCAATTAGTTAAACTATTTACAGATATTGCAGCTAAAAACCTCAAACCTGGGTTTTGTTTTGACTAACAGAACCTAATTGAGCTGCCCAAGTAATCTTACAGACAACTGACTGAGACAATCGTGGCTAAGTAGCAGGTCAACTTTTTGTTGACAGCAAATGCAATGTATAAAATGTATACTGATGATTTATCATTTGAAAATAACAACATGAAGCCACTGGAACCACATTGTAATAATGTAATTTTGTTTGCTTGGCTGCAGGTACACTTAACACACCTCTATAGAAACATTTTGTGCTGCTCATTTGAGTGTGTTGCCACCTGGTGAGCTATTGACTCAAATAGTTCTGCAGTAAGTAGCAGGATTGTCTGTATATAAATAAAACATCTTCTCTGAACGTCAAAAATACTGCAATAAGAATTTTCCGTGTATATAAAAATATGCCCCAAGAATAATTTGCATCCTGACTTTTTGCTAAAATCTTACAGAATTTCTATTAAATTATTACCATGTATAAGACGCACTCCAATTTTGTTCAGTCAAGGTTCTATGAGCATCAGTGGTTTGATCGTCGTGGTGCTATTTGGACTACAAAAGTGGGCAAAAGCAAGACAAAAATAATAATATGTTTTTTGTACATGGAACGACTGAATTGCCACTGGCATAGAAACAATGGTGTAATAACATTGTTTAACAGTGCAAACATTTTGGCCAATCTACTTTCTGATTACCATGTATTCGATCTGAATTTTTTTTAGGCTTGTTACCACGTATAATACGCACCTGGACCTTTAAGTAAAAAATTAAAGGGAAATGTGTCTTATACACGTAAAATTACAGTACATTTGGCATAGAAAAAAAAAAAACAGAGTTGATCATTCCATGGGGCCGTCTAGTTTGATGTAGTAAATCTGCATGAAATGCCAACGTATGCAAGATGCAGTGTAACAAGTGGAATGTGGACAATACGTTCACTTATATAACACCACCTCATTAAGGTATTAAGGGTGCTTAAAAGTGCAACAGTTTAATGGGGTTCTTACCTACGACCCCATCTTATGTATGCCCACTTATTGCTTGTGGCCTGCATGAGTCACGCTGAATTACAACATGTGTTTACTGTGGTATTGTCAGCTTTGTTGGCTAAATAGGAGCACATGCTTTGTTCGACACTGGCAAGTTGCCATGGTAACATTCCCACAGGGTAGATGCACATTTAGGCCTTTTATTTTTTATTAGTCCTCAAAAAATGGGTCGGTCGTCAAAATGTCACAAATATGTAATGCCTACGGTAATCATGAACTAGATTGACCTAAATTTATGCCTCTAAATGACATTCTCACTTAAATTTTTCTAATAAAATTATAAATAACAAATAAAAGGCCTTAACAGGATTTATCAGGTACCACTACAGTCAATCTCAAATGGTTTGCAACGGCTTTAATAATCTGTATAAAATAAAACTGTAAATATGACTGATTAAACACTTATTACAGCTTGATATGCATATTTGCAGTTTTCCAGAAATATTCCTTTTATACTTAAGATAAGAATGCATACTAATGTTCTGGAACATTATTAGCATGCAATCATTATGCACATTTTGTAGTAACTTCATTTCCATACTGTTTTACCTTTAACTGAAAGTAATATTCCCACATAATTATAAATGTATGCGATCTACGTGCTTCATGTACAGTGCATTGGTAAATTAATATTACCATAAACCTATTTATTAGAAGTACTGTAATTGTTTGCGTATAATTCGCCCTGGGTTAGCTCTAATGTTGTAAACTGTTTAGCCATTTTGGCTAAAGCCTCTAATTTTTGTTTAGCCAAATACAAAAACTGCTTTCACCAAATTAATGCTCATGTATTCTGCATGCTTTTCAATGAAAATGCTGGTGGACAAATTGGCTCAAATGGGTAACTTTTGTTTAGCCAAATCTGATGCCATGTGGCCTATAGCCTAGATGCCCCAAAATATAATACGCACCCTGACTTTTTGTTCAAATCTGACAGAATTTTTATATTATCCTGTATAATAGACACTGCAACTAATTTAGCATCAACCCCTGATTTCCCAGCTTCTGACTGTTTGGTTGAAGCAGGGTTTACGGCGTCCTATTGTGTCCAAGTAGCGCTGCGTTGCATCAGTGTCTTCTGCCACTGAGCGCCAGTGGCTTATATTATCACCAGCATTATTTGGACTGCAAATGTAGACAAAAACTCAGTATCTTAAAGAATATGCATTTATGTGTGTGTAATGATGTGGAATGATTGAATGAATGTATTAGCATAGAAACAACACTTGTTTGTTACCATGTATAGTATGCACCTGGAGTTTTAAGCAGAAATGAAGGGAATAAAATGCGTATTATACATGGAAAATTATGGTAAAATAATTATATTTAAACAAAGAAATCACCACCTTATTTCTGAGCCAATAACTGCCATGCAGATTTCTAATCAATCACAAGTTTTATTTTCGGTCTCGCCAAGAATTGTGTGTTGAATACCTAACTCTTCAAACAATACCTGTTAAGCTGTAGCATTACCCTGCTGTCCTAATGACACCTCTTAATCACCCTCTGCAGGATGGTGACGGAAATGATAGGTGACTTGATAATGACGCTACTTAGAAACTGATTACCACCACAATGGCAGCCATTATTCATTTCTGACAAATTTTTCGGTCAAATTCAGTCTATTTCCAGCGTTCCTATGTTCACTTCACCTGTTACTGTAGTAAGTGTGGAAGCTCGGTGGGACCTGCCTCATGGACAGGTTGTTTAATCAAACAGGCTACCAGCTGTTTAACATGTGGGGAAATAGTCACAGGAAAAAAGTCACAGAAAAAGTCTAAGTTTTGGCTAGAAAAAGTCAAGAGAAATAAAGTCACAACATTGTTGTATTTGAAGACAATAATAATACTGAATATAATAAATGCTAATTGAGCACAATAAAGTTTGGTGATTAAGACAACTATTTAAATGTAGCTGTAAATGTCATGTACCCTGTTTTATTAAATAAACATTGGACACACTCGGACTTAGACAGAGGATTTTAGCCTCAACAACCCAGTCAGATTTGAAAGTAACTTCTCAAATGTCACTAACAAAGAAGAATTTAAAGGTGTTCAAACACCTGTTTGATCTGTAATCATGTGTCAATAATATAGCTGGTTTTGTATTTAATTTCAACTGATATTTAAAATATACAAAGAACTACATAAAGAACTTTGTGACTTTTTTATGACTTTACTTCCTGTGACTTTTTTCCCTGACTTTTTCCTGTGACTGTATTTCTTACATTCACCTAGCATGTGTCACTGCAGCAGAATACCAATGACACTGATCCTTGCCCTGGGATCTATAATCCTTGCACTGGGATCTATGATCCTTGCCCTAGGATCTATGATCCTTACACTGGGATCTATGATCCTTGCCCTGGGATCTATGATCCTTGCACTGGGTCTATGCCAAGGGATGTCAACATTCATCAATGTGTATCTACAGAGTAACACCAAGGCACCAAGGCATTGGTCAGCAATTGGGGAGTGGTCATCAAGTGGTCAATGCACTGAACTGTCAATTAAGAGGACAGTGTTTCGATTCCGCCTGCCGCCATTTCAAAACTTGGGTAATTTTGTTCACCCCACTTTGCCTGTGTATTTCAGAAGAGACAGTAAAAGCCGTTGGTCCCTTCTGCCTGGTGTCTATGCCAGGGGAAGTCAAATATCTCATACAGGAGGCAAATGTATAACCTGTCCTGGTGTCTCTCCCTAACACACTGATTCTAGCTCCCGGTCGGGTGCGTGAGAGGCGCCGAGCAGGCAGTGTGTACCTTGGAATATATTTTTACTAATTGCTGTCAATTTCAATCCTTTATCTGTTAAAGATGAGAAATTAATTTAGTGGAAGAGTCTGTGAGAACATCTAATAACATAATGTAGAAGACCTAATGGCACATCGTGCATTGTATTCAGCTAACTGTTAGACACAAGACACTCTATTTGGGGGAATCACCTTAATTTGTCCATTCATGATATAATGGGCCAGGCCAATTGGCTCCATGCACCAGTGGACTGTCACAAGTGACACAGCTGCCAATATTTGTCACACTTCACTTGTAAATTTGGGGACTTGTCAGTTTGTTAGACAGAGCTGTAGCATGGTTGGTGCAGTACAGTGCATAAGTCACCCAGTGGGCTCCAGTGCCATCAGGTGAGAGCTAAACAAGCAGTTGGCAGTTATACCAGTAAAATGGGGGCTACGGTTGTGACTTATCACATTTAACTGCAAACAGTTCTCTCTACGGCTAACAGGACTTTGGTTTATTTTCAGAGTTTTCCTTCTCTAGAGTTAGTGAGACCACAACAGGTTTTTCTCATTTCCCTTCGTGTGATCTTTCACTTCTCCTGACAACAGGTAGAAAGGACCAACAGATTTTAGTGTTTCTGCCAAAAGGCACATGCAAAATGGGTGAATGATATTGCCTACTTCAAAATGGCCCTGGTGAATTAGAAGCTGAATAAAAATAAAAAATAAATCCCAGATGGACGGACTGATGGACGGACATTCCGTTCAGACAGATGGATGTTCCATTCCGTTCTTTTTTCATTAATAATTTTTACAGCTATGTCACTTTGCAGACAATGGAAACTGAGATGAAACTATGGAACCAGAATGAAGACGACTCCAGGGAGCTAGAGGAAGGCGCCTTCAAAAGGATGACAACCAGACAGTCTCGTCACAGACACTGCCGCCTAAAGACCCAATGTCCACAGGTACAGTAGATCTCACCCCAGACATTGTATGAGTTGTAACAGGTCCAAGGACTCAGTAATAGGACTGGTGGTTTATTGCAGTGTCCTTCTCTAGAGTCAGTGAGTCCACAACATGTTTGTCTGTATGAGTTGTAACAGGTCCAAGGACTCAGTAATAGGACTGGTGGTTTATTGCGGTGTCCTTCTCTAGAGTCAATGAGTCCACAACATGTTTGTCTGTATGAGTTGTAACAGGTCCAAGGACTCAGTAATAGGACTGGTGGTTTATTGCGGTGTCCTTCTCTAGAGTCAGTGAGTCCACAACATGTTTGTCTGTATGAGTTGTAACAGGTCCAAGGACTCAGTAATAGGACTGGTGGTTTATTGCAGTGTCCTTCTCTAGAGTCAGTGAGTCCACAACATGTTTGTCTGTATGAGTTGTAACAGGTCCAAGGACTCAGTAATAGGACTGGTGGTTTATTGCAGTGTCCTTCTCTAGAGTCAGTGAGTCCACAACATGTTTGTCTGTATGAGTTGTAACAGGTCCAAGGTCTCAGTAACAGGACGGGTGGTTTATTGCAGTGTCCTTCTCTAGAGTCAGTGAGTCCACAACATGTTTGTCTGTATGAGTTGTAACAGGTCCAAGGACTCAGTAACAGGACTGAAGGTTTATTGCAGTGTCCTTCTCTAGAGTCAGTGAGTCCACAACATGTTTGTCTGTATGAGTTGTAACAGGTCCAAGGACTCAGTAACAGGACTGAAGGTTTATTGCAGTGTCCTTTTCTAGAGTCAGTGAGTCCACAACATGTTTGTCTGTATGAGTTGTAACAGGTCCAAGGACTCAGTAATAGGACGGGTGGTTTATTGCAGTGTCCTTCTCTAGAGTCAGTGAGTCCACAACATGTTTGTCTGTATGAGTTGTAACAGGTCCAAGGACTCAGTAACAGGACTGAAGGTTTATTGCAGTGTCCTTCTCTAGAGTCAGTGAGTCCACAACATGTTTGTCTGTATGAGTTGTAACAGGTCCAAGGACTCAGTAATAGGACGGGTGGTTTATTGCAGTGTCCTTCTCTAGAGTCAGTGAGTCCACAACATGTTTGTCTGTATGAGTTGTAACAGGTCCAAGGACTCAGTAATAGGACTGGTGGTTTATTGCAGTGTCCTTCTCTAGAGTCAGTGAGTCCACAACATGTTTGTCTGTATGAGTTGTAACAGGTCCAAGATCTCACCCCAGACATTGTATGAGTTGTAACAGGTCCAAGGACTCAGTAATAGGACTGGTGGTTTATTGCAGTGTCCTTCTCTAGAGTCAGTGAGTCCACAACATGTTTGTCTGTATGAGTTGTAACAGGTCCAAGGACTCAGTAATAGGACTGGTGGTTTATTGCGGTGTCCTTCTCTAGAGTCAGTGAGTCCACAACATGTTTGTCTATATGAGTTGTAACAGGTCCAAGGACTCAGTAATAGGACTGGTGGTTTATTGCGGTGTCCTTCTCTAGAGTCAGTGAGTCCACAACATGTTTGTCTGTATGAGTTGTAACAGGTCCAAGGACTCAGTAATAGGACTGGTGGTTTATTGCAGTGTCCTTCTCTAGAGTCAGTGAGTCCACAACATGTTTGTCTGTATGAGTTGTAACAGGTCCAAGAACTCAGTAATAGGACTGGTGGTTTATTGCAGTGTCCTTCTCTAGAGTCAGTGAGTCCACAACATGTTTGTCTGTATGAGTTGTAACAGGTCCAAGGTCTCAGTAACAGGACGGGTGGTTTATTGCAGTGTCCTTCTCTAGAGTCAGTGAGTCCACAACATGTTTGTCTGTATGAGTTGTAACAGGTCCAAGGTCTCAGCAATAGGACTGGTGGTTTATTGCAGTGTCCTTCTCTAGAGTCAGTGAGTCCACAACATGTTTGTCTGTATGAGTTGTAACAGGTCCAAGGAGTCAGTAATAGGATGGGTGGTTTATTGCAGTGTCCTTCTCTAGAGTCAGTGAGTCCACAACATGTTTGTCTGTATGAGTTGTAACAGGTCCAAGGACTCAGTAATAGGACTGGTGGTTTATTGCAGTGTCCTTCTCTAGAGTCAGTGAGTCCACAACATGTTTGTCTGTATGAGTTGTAACAGGTCCAAGGTCTCAGTAATAGGACTGGTGGTTTATTGCAGTGTCCTTCTCTAGAGTCAGTGAGTCCACAACATGTTTGTCTGTATGAGTTGTAACAGGTCCAAGGACTCAGTAACAGGACTGAAGGTTTATTGCAGTGTCCTTTTCTAGAGTCAGTGAGTCCACAACATGTTTGTCTGTATGAGTTGTAACAGGTCCAAGGACTCAGTAATAGGACGGGTGGTTTATTGCAGTGTCCTTCTCTAGAGTCAGTGAGTCCACAACATGTTTGTCTGTATGAGTTGTAACAGGTCCAAGGACTCAGTAACAGGACTGAAGGTTTATTGCAGTGTCCTTCTCTAGAGTCAGTGAGTCCACAACATGTTTGTCTGTATGAGTTGTAACAGGTCCAAGGACTCAGTAATAGGACTGGTGGTTTATTGCAGTGTCCTTCTCTAGAGTCAGTGAGTCCACAACATGTTTGTCTGTATGAGTTGTAACAGGTCCAATGTCTCAGTAATAGGACTGGTGGTTTATTGCAGTGTCCTTCTCTAGAGTCAGTGAGTCCACAACATGTTTGTCTGTATGAGTTGTAACAGGTCCAAGGTCTCAGTAACAGGACGGGTGGTTTATTGCAGTGTCCTTCTCTAGAGTCAGTGAGTCCACAACATGTTTGTCTGTATGAGTTGTAACAGGTCCAAGGTCTCAGTAATAGGACTGGTGGTTTATTGCAGTGCCCTTCTCTAGAGCCAGTAACATACTGATGAGACATTGACATGTTACAAAAGAAATAGAAAAATGGAATTATTATAAAATGAGTGCTAGAAAGATCTACTTTGAGTAAAGACGATGCCATTCATTTTTAAATTACATGTTTTAGCTGATAATGATAAATTAGTAATTTTACTGCCAGCATATTAGCATTGAGTCTAGTAAGATACATGTCATGTTAAAAAAGAATAGTATTGTAACATCCTCTCACTAATAATTGTTTGTTTTTTCAAAGTTAAGGAAATATAATCTTAAATCTTCAGTGGTCCCTCGTTCTGATAATGACTTTTGCGCATCCCTGTTCATGATTATGCTAATAATTCTGTTTTGTTGCGCCTCTGAGCTCAGTTCCTGAAGATATAGGCGCCATAGAAGGTTAGTATTATTACTATAAAATGAAGTAAATATGTATTTTAAAGAAAGGTAATTGTGGTTGTCAGGACAACCGATGTGATCCCGAGCAGACCGAGCTCCACGGTCAGACCACAGAAGATGCACCTGACTTATACACAGCTGACCAACAGGCACACATTGATGGCCCGGTCAGTATCAGTCCGACAGAGGAGCAGAGCTTCACGCAGCTATTTAGCGACACCAAAATGGAAATGGTGAGTATCAAATAAGCAATAGATTGGTGTTGTTGCATATCACAAGCAGTATTCTGACTTTAAATAGTTCAGAAATGTCACGAGGTATGTTAGTGTGATGCTGAATATATGTTTTCCCTGATTGTGATTTGCAAAATGGCTAATTAGCTAATGAACACATTTTGTACATTGGTGTGTATGTTAGTGACGTCATTGTGATATGTTAGTGACGTCATTGTGATATGTTAGTGACGTCATTGTGATATGTTAGTGACGTCATTGTGATATGTTTGTGACGTCATTGTGATATGTTTGTGACGTCACTGTGATATGTTTGTGACGTCATTGTGATATGCTTGTGACATCACTTCAACACCAGAAACTGGAAGATTTCGAAATTGGTCATAACAAATTTATTTTTTATTATAATTTCTGAAAGTGGTTGTTCTACTTATGTGTGTGTATGTAGTCAGTTTTATTATGTACTGTCATACAGTAGACATTATTTATAACATGTACAACACCTTTTGGCTAAGAAAGAAACCACGGTTGTGGGTCATAAAACAAAAGTGTAGTGCTAATGCACATGCATCACGAATATTGTCTATTGTGTGCTTGTTTCAGCTGAACATTCGCGAAGCAGATCTGATGCTAAAGATGGAGATTCGAGCGATAAGTCAGGACTTTGTGACACTGCTGCTCAACTTTGAGTCTTATGAACAACTATATGAGGTGCACGGCCAGGACAACCTCTCCCCGGGCAGTCAATCTCTTAGGATGATGCAGTCCACTCTGCACCATGCCAACACGTCTGACAGCGATGACAACGACAAACTACTTGAGCTGATTGACTCCAGCTTCGACGGGGACATATCAACGTGGGGAAGTGGCTGCAATACAGAGTCTCGTGATAGGAACAGCAAACAGGTAACGGCTGACACTGCTACAGTGGTGCCACCTGGAGGACAGTATACTGAAGTGACATCACCTGGTGGACAATGTACCAAAGTGGTACCACATGGAGGACAATGCAGCATTACTCAAGGTTGTGACACTAGAGTGCTGCCACCTGGTGCACAACATAGGCATGATTGCTTGCTGCAGGACATCAGTAGCATCTCTGTGGCGCCCAATGCCAGTAGTCACAAGGTGGCTAACTCCCCGATAGATCAGCCAGTCCAGTTGAATAGCACGGCCATAGACCAAGCCAAGCACGAGACACGGAACGTGGAATGTGTGCCAGTGCGTCTCTATCACACCCCTGGCTTCAATGTCAAGCACTGCAGTTCTGACACGCTTAGCTCGGCTGACGAGAGTACGCCAATTGTGAATATTCGGACATGTCGCTACACCCGGTCAGGCTGCGAGGACAGCACGCCCACCATGACAGAGGAGTCACTGTGTAGGCTGCCCTTCACTGACCGCCACATCAGTGGCTTCTGTAGTACCGACTGGCTGCAAGGCACGCAGTCTAGTGATGACAGCCAGAGTGATCCGGAAGGTGTGTACTTAGATAAAACTGAGTCAGATGAAGATCACCCCATCACATCAAGTGCTGACCGGCTTGACAGAATTACATCTTCACTAGAAGCCACCCGAGACTCGGAACCAAACCTCAGTCTACTAACGACGCCATCATCAGAGGGAACAAAATCAGATGTGACATCGTCAAGCATACATTTCTCGCCAGCAACGAGTTGTGTAGAGAGCTCGTACAAGGAGTCTGATGGTGGTGCGTCCTGCAGCACTTCGCCTCACTCCGACACCAGGTGTCGTCTGCATCGTGTGCTGCAGCGTAACATCAGCCGTGAGAGACTGATGGCTAGAATGGCACGCCAACGCTACCTGGTGTCCAGCAGCACAGGTCTCAGTTCAGACAGTGTAAATGACATGCCACCTCCGACTAACTCGCCCATTGACATCAGCACTGCATCTAATGACAGCGTCAACAAGCCCAGCCAACAGGCTGCCCAATTTGGAACACGCCCTCCTTGCATAGGCAAAGAGGCAACTCCAGAAGGAATTAATAAGTCAACAAATGGCACATCTATGCACCCTCTGCACGCACTGGCCGATGTAGACATTTCGGATGTGTTCACAGACCAGTTTATTATACCAGCTGAGTGTAAATATAACAACGCGTACGGCATCAACTTCATCGGTGTCGCTACCCAGCATTGTACGCCCAAGAGGCAAAACAAGATGTATCACAAGACAAGAACTGCATCGGCTGGAAGGGCAGTGAAGAGGAAAACCCATCTAGCATCCAGCAGCGCGACAAAGAAACCAGCTCTTCTGAGACGTCTACAGAATTGGGGAAGACAGCTGCGCAACGGCTCACGCTACAACCCAGCCCAGAAACTGAAAGTGCCCGACTCAAACATGAAAGAAAAAGATGCAGAGGTAGAGGAGGAACTGTGATTCTTCACCTGACTCCTCGTGCACTGCGAGAGATGTCATATGAGAACTGTGGTACCTCACTGCTATAAATGCCACTTTGAGAACCGTGGTACCTCACTACTATAAATGTCATTTTGAGAACTGTAGTACATCACTGCTATAAATGTAATTTTGAGAACTGTGGTACCTCACTGCTATAAATGTCATTTTGAGAACTGTAGTACCTCACTGCTATAATTGTAATTTCGAGAACTGTGGTACCTCACTGCTATAAATGCCATTTTGAGAACTGTGGTACCTCACTGCTATAAATGTCATTTTGAGAACTGTAGTACCTCACTGCTATAAATGCCATTTTGAGAACTGTGGTACCTCACTGCTATAAATGTCATTTTGAGAACTGTAGTACCTCACTATCATAACTGTCATTTGGGAACTGTAGTACCTCACTATCATAACCGTCATTTGGGAACTGTAGTACCTCACTATCATAACCGTCATTTGGGAACTGTAGTACCTCACTATCATAACCGTCATTTGGGAACTGTGGTACCTCACTATCATAACTGTCATTTGGGAACTGTGGTACCTCACTATCATAACTGCCATTTGGGAACTGTGGTACCTCACTATCATAACTGTCATTTGGGAACTGTGGTACCTCACTATCATAACTGTCATTTGGGAACTGTAGTACCTCACTGCTATAAATGTAATTTTGAGAACTGTAGTACCTCACTATCATAACTGTCATTTAGGAACTGTGGTACCTCACTGCTATAGATGTTATTTTGAGAACTGTAGTACCTCACTATCATAACTGTCATTTGGGAACTGTGGTACCTCACTGCTATAAATGTCATTTTGAGAACTGTGGTACCTCACTATCATAACTGTCATTTGTGAACTGTGGTACCTCACTATCATAACTGTCATTTGTGAACTGTGGTACATTACATGTTAGAAATATATGTTTAAGCAGTATTTTGCAGTGGACTGATACCACAAGAGTGATACCACATGAGTGATACCACAAGAGTGATACCACAAAAGTGATGCTATGTTGTTGCTACGTTCAAATAAAATATTTAGATTACGTTTTAAATTTTGTTGCTGAAAAATGCATTAAATTTTTTTAAAATTAATTAATTAATTAATAAACATATAGTATTGTATCATAAAAATGTTTGACATTAAAAACTTAACTGTTTCTTACCATCAATTCATGTGCTCAATGTTTCATCAAATATAAACTGCAGTGCACAGCAAATGATTTGTGTGAATTGCGTGGTGTACTTCTGTTGACAATCTTGCACAATTTCACTTTAATTTCACATTAATGTTATGTTATGCACCAAAAGTGTGACAGGTTATTTCGGGGAGGCTCTATCATGGCATTAAAGTTATCAAAAGTTATCAAAGTTATACTGTATACCTACATGTACAAATAAACATACACAAGTCTAGGCTAAGAAACACCATCAATAATTATTGACAACACAACAATAACACAATTTACCTTACTTCTTCTAGTTTGTTTATCTTCACCCACTTTACAGTTTCCACAATAAAAGCTATTCCCTGCATCCATTGTGTGCTACTAACACTTGCAATCCTTTATTATATTAGTACAATGCTAGGGAACGTTTGAATGAAGACTATAGATGTGGGCACATCTAAAGCTAAAAAAAGCCAACTAGTAAATGGTAGGATAGATCATTTTCTTTGTGATTAACCGTATTACCGTATTCGACCTATTAAGCATACACCCCCTTTTTAATCAGCAGGATCCATAGTTATTGTAATTTGACTAGTGGAGCAACTGAAAAGTGGTGCCATCTGGTCTTAAACAGTTGGCACCACTTTTCAGTTGTTCTAGACTAAAAAATGACACCACTAGTCACCAAAAGACACCACCTGTTACCTTATTGTTTAGAGAAAAAAATGTTGGTGTATGCTTATAAGAACATATTCTTATAAGCCAATATGACATTTCTCCATGGCCCAATTTTTTTGTCAAACCCATAGTTTATTATTGAAACTAGCAAAAATGCCCATCCTCCGGACGGGTTAACATGGTAGTTTGTAAGTGACTGTCATGATAACAACATTAAAACAATGTCAGCATACACAATTATCACAGAAATACCTCAATAGTTGGTGCTACCAGTCAATATCTTGATGGCTTCTTCGATAATTGCGACGTAATACTGAGTTACGGTAATGTCTAGCAATACCTTGCCCCTGTGTTACTGCTGTATTGGGTAATGTCTAGCAATGCCTTGCCCTTGTGTTACTGCTGTATTGGGTAATGTCTAGCAATGCCTTGCCCTTGTGTTGCTGCTGTATTGGGTAATGTCTAGCAATGCCTTGCCCTTGTGTTGCTGCTGTATTGGGTAATGTCTAGCAATGCCTTGCCCTTGCGTTACTGCTGTATTGGGTAATGTCTAGCAATGCCTTGCCCTTGCGTTACTGCTGTATTGGGTAATGTCTAGCAATGCCTTGCCCTTGCGTTACTGCTGTATTGGGTAATGTCTAGCAATGCCTTGCCCTTGCGTTACTGCTGTATTGGGTAATGTCTAGCAATGCCTTGCCCATGCGTTACTGCTGTATTGGGTAATGTCTAGCAATGCCTTGCCCTTGCGTTACTGCTGTATAGGGTAATGTCTAGCAATGCCTTGCCCATGCGTTACTGCTGTATTGGATAATGTCTAGCAATGCCTTGCCCATGCGTTACTGCTGTATTGGGTAATGTCTAGCAATGCCTTGCCCTTGCGTTACTGCTGTATTGGGTAATGTCTAGCAATGCCTTGCCCTTGCGTTACTGCTGTATTGGGTAATGTCTAGCAATGCCTTGCCCTTGCATTACTGCTGTATTGGGTAATGTCTAGCAATGCCTTGCCCTTGCGTTACTGCTGTATTGGGTAATGTCTAGCAATGCCTTGCCCTTGCGTTACTGCTGTATTGGGTAATGTCTAGCAATGCCTTGCCCTTGCGTTACTGCTGTATTGGGTAATGTCTAGCAATGCCTTGCCCCTGTGTTACTACTGTATCGGGTAATGTCTAGCAATGCCTTGCCCTTGCATTACTGCTGTATTGAGCACAATTGCACATAATAACTACAAAGGGTGATTCAATTATTCACAGAAAGGGTAATAGTGGGGTGAATAAAAATGTTTAAACAGACATCCTGATCGCTGGGTCGTAGACGAACCCCTGAAAGTTTGATGCCCGAGATGCAAAGCGTCTAGGAGTAGCATAACAAACATACATAAGTCTAGGAGTAGCATACAGACATATATAAGTCTAGGAGTAGCATACAGACATATATAAGTCTAGGAGTAGCATACAGACATACATAAGTCTAGGAGTAGCATATATACATATATAAGTCTAGGAGTAGCATACAGACATATATAAGTCTAGGAGTAGCATACAGACATACATAAGTCTAGGAGTAGCATACAGACATATATAAGTCTAGGAGTAGCATACAGACATACATAAGTTTAGGAGTAGCATACAGACATATATAAGTCTGGGAGTAGCATACAGACATACATAAGTTTAGGAGTAGCATACAGACATACATAAGTCTAGGAGTAGCATACAGACATATATAAGTCTAGGAGTAGCATACAGACATACATAAGTTTAGGAGTAGCATACAGACATAAATAAGTCTAGGAGTAGCATACATACATATATACACACATTTGTGGATTACAGCAAGATGCTGGGGAACAACACATACTGATCATATGTTTGACTATATACACCTGTCGCTGCCGATTCAAAAGCTACAGCCACACTTTAAGTAGTGGACATAGAATATTTTCTTTGTGTTTATCAATAGTATCAGGTTCCTGGATTTGTAATAGAAGTTAAAAAAAATAGTCTTTCAAACTATAAATACATTTTCCAATTCAGGTTAAAGGAATCATATTTTTAATAGAAGTATGCCATAAAAAGACAACTCTGGGCTAGAGGAAATTGTGAAGATTACTGCCTTACTGGTCGGTTGCCCAAACAAGTCAAAATGAAGGTCTGAAAGTGAATGTGTGGGTCAGAAGTACTGGTTGACCACTTTTAATAGCATTGCTTGATCTGTAGAACACTGGGAGACAAGTTTACGTGTAAATGTTAATATGAAGCATGAACACACAGCAGCAGTGTGCCATGTGTTTCAATGTTCTCACACTGTATGTATTCATCTACACAGTGTCATGAACACACAGCAGCAGTGTGCCATGTGTTTCAATGTTCTCAGACTGTACGTATTCATCTACACAGTGTCATGAACACACAGCAGCAGTGTGGCATGTGTTTCAATGTTCTCACACTGTATGTATTCATCTACACAGTGTCATGAACACACAGCAGCAGTGTGCCATGTGTTTCAATGTTCTCAGACTGTACGTATTCATCTACACAGTGTCATGAACACACAGCAGCAGTGTGGCATGTGTTTCAATGTTCTCACACTGTATGTATTCATCTAAACACACAGTGTCATGAACACATCCATGCTTCCGGATTCAGAAAACAGAGACTACTGAAATGTCGAAAAGCAGTAATCTATACACAGTAAATAAACAATCTTATCCACAATCTACTGGACTATTGAAGTATCACAGGCCCTTGCATTACTGCTGTATTGGGTAATGTCTAGCAATGCCTTGCCTGTGCGTTACTGCTGTATTGGGTAATGTCTAGCAATGCCTTGCCCGTGCGTTACTGCTGTATTGGGTAATGTCTAGCAATGCCTTGCCCTTGCGTTACTGCTGTATTGGGTAATGTCTAGCAATGCCTTGCCCTTGTGTTACTGCTGTATTGGGTAATGTCTAGCAATGCCTTGCCCTTGTGTTACTGCTGTATTGGGTAATGTCTAGCCCAAAATTCATTTTGAATTGTCCATGAATTATGTACCATATAGGAAAAAAATTGGAGCAAAATTGTTGGAAGTACATTGTAAAAATTATATTCCAACTAAAAATGCCAAACTAAATTATGTATACTTGGTAAAAATGAAACCCACTCAAAGTGAATGCAAAGTAACATGTCTGTATAGAGCAAAATGATTCACAACATGTGAAGCACTAGGTTAAAATGACCTGCAAAAGAAACACTATAAAAAATTATAAGCCCGGAACAATCATAGAAGGTTTTACTTACTGGGATGACAAACTGTTGATATTTCTTGGCAATTTCTGCAGCTTTGCTGGGGTCATCGGGACACATGGAGCGTCGGACTAGTGTGAGCAGCATCTGTCTCTTCAGACGCATCCCCAGGCAAGACCTCAAGTCAGCCTCAGATGTCTGGCATAAACACCTCATTCTTACAACCAACATAACATTGTAAGATGTTAATGCTACTAACGATGTGATATTTTCCACAGCACATCCTTCATTATGGCCATCATACCACCTTCAAACAGCTAGCAGGGCTGGTATTCGCAAAAGAATTATAAATTTGCAACTCAAGTTTTCTGTAAATATGACAGCAATACTGTCCTGGGAGGTTCACTCACGGAATATCTGCGTAAATATTGTCCAATGTACTAGATACTGAATAAGCCAACTGAAGTATTACATAAATATTGTCCAATGTACTAAATAATGAATAAGCCAACTGAAGTATTACATAAATATTGTCCAATGTACTAAATACTGAATAAGCCAACTGAAGTATTACATAAATATTGTCCAATGTACTAAATACTGAACAAGCCAACTGAAGTATTACATAAATATTGTCCAATGTACTAAATACTGAACAAGCCAACTGAAGTATTACATAATCCATGTTGAATCTCAGCCAAGACAGGCAAGCTTGCATTTTAATCTTTAATTCACCAGGTTGTTTTGGTATTAGATATTCTGCGAGTGACAGCTCCGGAGGCAGCGTTGACCCACATATATGGAAAACTTGAGTTACAAATTTGTAAGTCTTTTGAGAATATGGGCCCAGAAGTAGAAGCTTTCAAAGATCATCAACAAATCATGAATATTATACTGCATTTAAATTTAGTTTTACAAACTGTATTCACTCAAAAACTGGTTACTAAACTTACTATATTTGTTTCATTACTGTTTTCTACATCTACCTTAAGAATGTAGTTGTCGAAGCCAAATGCATCGTCTACGAGGTCAAGCGTGGTCTGTGTGACATTGATGGACATCCACCGGTCAAGGATCTCACTGTAGAATACACGCTTTATAATGCGTGGCATCCATATCTTCGGGGCTCTGGTCAAACAAACAGTACATTGAGATTCCAAATGAAAAAAGTTGCAGTGTTTCCCCTGGTATGTTATTGATGTGGTCCCCAAGTTAATGTGTGCTAACACTGCTACACATGTTTATTTCTGATGTGGTCCCCAAGTTGTTGCATGCTAACGCTGCTACACATGCTTATTTCCAATGTGGTCCCCAAGTTATTGCATGCTAACACTGCTACACATGTTTATTTCTGATGTGGTCCCCAAGTTGTTGCATGCTAACACTGCTACACATGTTTATTTCTGATGTGGTCCCCAAGTTATTGCATGCTAACACTGCTACACATGTTTATTTCTGATGTGGTCCCCAAGTTGTTGCATGCTAACACTGCTACACATGCTTATTTCTTATGTGGTCACCAAGTTGTTGCATGCTAACACTGCTACACATGTTTATTTCTGATGTGGTCCCCAAGTTGTTGCATGCTAACACTGCTACACATGCTTATTTCTTATGTGGTCACCAAGTTGTTGCATGCTAACACTGCTACACATGTTTATTTCCGATGTGGTCCCAAGTTGTTGCATGCTAGCATTGCTACACATGTTTATTTCCGATGTGGTCCCCAAGTTGTTGCATGCTAACACTGCTACACATGCTTATTTCTTATGTGGTCACCAAGTTGTTGCATGCTAACACTGCTACACATGTTTATTTCTGATGTGGTCCCCAAGTTGTTGCATGCTAACACTGCTACACATGCTTATTTCTTATGTGGTCACCAAGTTGTTGCATGCTAACACTGCTACACATGTTTATTTCTGATGTGGTCCCCAAGTTGTTGCATGCTAACACTGCTACACATGCTTATTTCTGATGTGGTCCCCAAGTTGTTGCATGCTAACACTGCTACACATGTTTATTTCCGATGTGGTCCCAAGTTGTTGCATGCTAGCATTGCTACACATGTTTATTTCTGATGTGGTCCCCAAGTTGTTGCATGCTAACACTGCTACACATGCTTATTTCTTATGTGGTCACCAAGTTGTTGCATGCTAACACTGCTACACATGTTTATTTCCGATGTGGTCCCAAGTTGTTGCATGCTAACACTGCTACACATGCTTATTTCTGATGTGGTCCCCAAGTTGTTGCATGCTAACACTGCTACACATGTTTATTTCCGATGTGGTCCCAAGTTGTTGCATGCTAGCATTGCTACACATGTTTATTTCCGATGTGGTCCCCGAGTTATTGTATACTAACACTGCTACACATGTTTATTTCTGTCCCTTAGCCTATTGCAACCAATGAAGACAGTGATAAAGAGAATATAAAGAGAAAGACGACAGTAATTAGATGCATGACAGTGCTGCATATCGCTGTTGAAGAGTCAAAACGATGGATGTCCATTTGACCATGTGGTTGGTTGAATATGTGTTTATTACACTAACTTCTAACACAGGAAAATGTACTTTCATTGTGTGTTTTGATTCTTCAATATATGTTGAGGAAACAAAACAATGAAATTCCATTTCCATGCGTTAGTTTGTGTAATAGACAAATATCTAAACAATGAAACGGTGCAGATCAGCATGGACTTCCAGATCAGCATGGACTTCCAGATCAGCATGGACTTCCACTGTTTTGACTCTTCAACAGTGATATGCTGATTTTTCAATATTCTTAACCATCTTTTCACATAAAATGTTATAGTTCTGCCTATCAATCCAATGAAAAAGAAACAGTCGTGAATTATGTAGGCACTTGTGTTATGGCTTGTTTAATAAAGCAACAATTAAAAGTAGCTCTCATTTAACATAATGGGCACAACACTCACTTGCCGAGTGTGCCCTTACTGAAAATGAATATTATATGAATATCTTACCTGGGTTTAATGAACCAATTTTTTTTTTTGGTGAAACCTTTGATTATGCCTACACCACCCCATAATCCCTCGTCGGCCTCTGGTGGGTAGAATATTGGGATTGGCACATTCTGCACAGGACGTCTGTTAAAAAAGGATAAAGCAGACATAGACAAAGTACCGTAATTTTCTGTGTATAATACACATTTTCCCATTAATTTTTTATGTAAAAGTCCAGGTGCATATTATACCTGGTAACAAAACAATTGGGAACTCTGATGCTCACTGCAGAAGACGCTGATGCAGTGCGGCACTCCGTGGACAGAGAAAGTGCACCAGGCTTCAGTGTATTTACTCCAAACAGCCCCTTCTGGGGTTAACATAGGAATGTGGTGTGCATGAAAAATGTGCATAGAAATGTTGGAAATAATAAATTTTGAACAAAAATAGTGCAATTAAAATCAGATATCCTCCTCATAGACAGATGAGGTGAGCTGGAGGGACAAGATAGACAGTGCTCACAGCCAGTTGGAAGGGGTGAATGGAGGGGAGTCTTATTATTTCAGAGGGGAGTAGATTCCAGGCTCTTATGACATTAGGATAGAAAGAGTATGAATATGTGTTGATACGTGTTTGTAAGGCTAAGGGACACTAAGCCATGCTTCAACCAAACTTATGACATTAGGATAGAAAGAGTATGAATATGTGTTGATACGTGTTTGTAAGGCTAAGGGACACTAAGCCATGCTTTAACCAAACTTTCAGAAGTGGGGAAATTGGGGTTTATTTTGCTCAAATGTTGGGGCGCATATTACACATAGGAATTTAGAAATTGTGCAGATCTAAAAAAAGTCAGGGTGTGTATTATCTTTGGTGGTGTATTATCTTTGGGGGTGTATTATCTTTGGGGATATATTATACATGGAACATTACAGTAGTTAAAACACCAGAAGATACTCCGACTGTGGAACAATCCAACATATTTCAATAACTGAATCTTAAAACATCAATATTGCACTGTGGAAATACTAGTTGAATTTTGGTGTGGTTCTGAGGATTTCCATGTTTGTAATTTTTGCAAACTTCTCTGTTTCATTTGTGTTTCAAGTCACAATGGACCAGCATAAATATGTTTGCTGTGATACTGGTTATTTCATCACTAGTACACTGAAAAGGAATGTCTACCACCTGCATACAGTGATTAAATTTAGCAATTCTTTTGCAATGACAGTAATGACAAGTTAAAGTGAAGTTAACATCTGAATGAATGAATAAACATGCAGATTCAAAGACACCTACTTAATGGATAATACTAAAGTTACAAACAATTATCACAGAGGTTAGTCAAAATTAGCATCGATGAAGCTTTAACCATCAAACAAAATGATAAAAATATACATATACACATTTAAGTAGACAAACAGATATATAAAGAAGAAAAATGGCAGATGAAAGAACAATACATATTCACATGCATGTGAGTTAGCACTAGATTTGATGTTGGGGAGTGTGGATTGTATGACGATCCGCAATCATGGTTTTATTCTTAGCCAATAGGTGTATGTGTTATGAAGGTCTATTGTTATGATATAGTCTCATTAGCCAGTTTGAATACGTACCTGGTGCCAAATTCATCAACTGTGTATTTGCGCATGTCAGGTCTATAGTGCACAGGTGCTGGCTCTGTCATGTACTTCAGTGCAAATCTCTTCTTGTAATGCATTGGCAGACGTGACCGGATGCCTTCCGTCCAAGGCCAATAGCCTTTTGACAGCTTCTGTACATTTGTTCTGAAGCCACCAGGCAGGAATGTTCCTAGAGACATCTTGTTGCTGTAACACACCACCATACTGTCTGTGTCTATACTACATTCAGTAATGATGACAATGCATACAATATTTAACAAGATTTAACAAGACTGCCATCTAAATTCAGCTGCAAGCTCTAACACAATAAAATTATATAATATATATATATATATATTAGATAGATATTACCTGATAATCTAGTATTAATAATATAGTTGAATCAAATGTTAATACAATTACATTAGGTGTTCCTGAAAACAATGCAGTAGATGAATATCCATATTTGTTCATATTATTGCAAACAAAGTGCATAGTCAACTATATACAGTTTACATAAATATAATTATTAATGACACTGTTTGTATAACATCCTAAATGGGCCATAATAATTGCTAATCGACTCTTTCTTGTTATATTTCTCATAATTCATCTGACAATTTGATTTCCCTTTGTTACAAGTGTTTGTATGCCGAGAACCTTAAATCCATAACATTTATTTGTTCTAAACAGGGACAAATAATAGTTTGATACATTCTTATTTTATTATTAATAGAACGGAATTTAAATTGCAGTGCATAGCAAACAAGCATTTGTTTTTTATGTCAGTAACCACAGTTCCATGTTGACAAGCTTGCGGCAGCCAAATGAGACAATCCAGTGTAAGTTCATTCCAAATCACTATATATATACATATATATATATATATATATATATATATATATATATATATATATATATATATATACACATGTTCATTGTTAACATTATTATGATGTTAAAAATTATTGTCATTATGATATTTTGATAAAACAGCAGAACATACATTTTAATAGTTATATATTTATAAAATAGCAATAACTTGAACTGAATAAGTAAAAATGGTAAACCTCTAGCCTTGCCTAGGTGACACGTATTTAAAATTATCTGAAAATAACATGTAAAATTAATCATATTTACATCAGTGTTCGTGTTAACACTGTTTTGGGGTGATATTACGTGTTTTTTGAGCCATGATGCCATTTTTCAACTTTTGTCGTGATCCACCGACACAATTCTACGGTTGTTCGAAGTTGCATCTAGGCCTGCGTTATGCAGGTTTACAAACATCAGCATGAAATATGACGTATATTCAAATTGTTGACTAACACAATTTCGTTTTGCAACATGCATGTGACAGGGAAATGGTGAAATGCTGGTACATCAAAGCAAATACATGTCATATGACTTACTAAAAACACTTTCTATAAGTTTTATGACTGCTTAGGCAATGTGGGACTGGGGCCTGGTGACAGTAGGCAAAGTTTTATGACTGCTTAGGCAACGTGGGACTGGGGCCTGGTGACAGTAGGCAAAGTTAATCGCCATACAATTTTTTCTATCTGGCTGTTGCTGATGTAAGGCGAAGTTCTCGCTCGGCTAAAACATAAGTATTTTCATGAAACGTGAAACCTTACAAAAACGCCATAAACAGATCAATAAACACGTCTTTCGTGTCTGTATTCTTACATGTATATCGCTAAAGTTACCTGACAATAACCATGTAAAAGTGTGAAATTATTACCTTTTTGTCAGAACGCATGTGCTTGTCAACATTTGTATATAACCGGATGTTGTTGTGAGCGAGATTACCAAACGGGATTATCGTAGATCTATATTAGGTCATGCTAAGAATTGCCATCTGCTGGCCATAGAGTTACATCATTAATCATCTCCCTATAAACTTCTAACTCACTAATGGGTGTTTTATTTATGTCTGTGCTGCTGGCCCACTCTGGCCTCATTCTACACGAAATCGAGTTTGATCATGTGACCCAAAGGCAACATCACATGCACAGTATGGCGGCTATTTATGAAATCGTTTCTGTGTGACCGATAAATGTACTCATACATAATTATTAATTATTTGGAGCACATTTCTTCAGTTTCTTGACGCCCAAGTGTCGGTTGTATGTCACGGAATACATATGTGAAATGGTTAGTGTGTATCGATTTTAAAACTTAAGTTATTAGTTCCGTAGCCATTTGGCTACGGAAAGCCCAAATCGGCGAGTTAATAAAACCCGGTGTGGACTTTCACCCCAGAGACGAAGAGTGGGGCGGACAAATTTGCCTATAGTGACAGGTAATCTATAAAGACATACTTAGGACTTAGAAGAAAAGGACTTAGGAGTTACAATAAGCGCTGATATGAAAGTTTCAGATCAGTGTGGTATTGCAGCTTCAAAGGGTAATCAAATTCTTGGATTGATTAGAAGAAACATAACATACAAGGGAAAAAACTTAATTATACCTCTTTATAAAGCAATAGTTAGACCTCATTTAGAATACTGTATACAAGCATGGAGACCATATCGTAAGAAGGATATAGTTAAATCTTGTTAAAGATTGAACTCTGTGAATGTATTCCTAACTACATTTATTGTAATGTACAAAACATATTTAACAACAACAATAACCTATGGTTAGCACATATCTCATGTTAATTGACAATGAATAATATTAGAAATTACTATTGGAGACAAATATGTAGACATGTTATCAATGACAATGCCATACCCATGGTATGGGCGATAATACACAATAAATTGCAAATGTCAAACTTGGGACCGTGGTATATTGACAGCCCAGTTTTATTGTGCATTCAGGATTGATACGAATGATTTGTTTTTACAGTAGCATATGCAAGATACTGAGGGCAACTTTTTAAATACTGAATTACCGTGCAGACTTGCTGCAAGTTGCAACTTGGAAATTTAGGAATTTGGAAACGTAAATTTTCATGGAACACCTGTCAAAATGATGGCTTTCTTGTCTTTTATCATATGTTCCTATTTTAACAGTTTACTGTTCTAAAACAGAGCACATAGACAACAGGAAGCTTACCTGTGTTATTTCCAACTTACCTCGTGAAGCACGAAATTCAGATAATTGATAAATTTCGTCTGCAAAACATTGACAAGTCGATCACGTTTTACCAGTCACATGGTTCCACGCGAGATCCGTATCCCAACAACCATTTGGTAGTTTGAAAATGGCGGATCACGAGCGACGGAGACGATGATGTTTTGAACTGTCCTACACAAACGTAATGGCATGTTACGAATTCAACCTTCTTTGTCACAGGTTAGGGCGTATCGGCTTTCGGTTTTATTGTGGAATATACTATGCAATAGGACATAATCTGAAGAGCTTTATTTCGCTTAATTTCGCGCACTTCCACGGCGCCACTGACTGGGGCTGGGCTGGCCGGGGCGCTTACTGACATTGTCACTGTGCGACTGACAGATCGCTGTCAGTACCGACGTACTTAAAGACCGGTTAGATGGTCAATATTGAACTGGAGGAATGGTGAAATATAATTATTTTACAAGAATGAAATATATTACATATGATATGGCCTCTTATTAGTCTATTACTACACCTAGAGTGACGTATGGTAAAACAAATGTTAATAAAAATAATCTTAATGACATAGGCAACATTCTGTGTTTTTATACCAATGCTGACCAACTAAGGAACAAGCAAAATGAATTTGAACAAAGAATTAAAGAACTGAAACCTCACATAATAGCAATTAACGAGGTAAAACCAAAAAACCCCAAATGCACTGTAACCATACCAGAATTTTACTTAGAAGGCTATACATTGTTCTCCAAAAATATAGAAAATAATGAAGGTAGGGGTATTATAATATACGTCTTAAATTCCCTATACGCAGAAAATATAAACCCGGTCTCAACCTTCAAGGAATGCTTATTTATAGAAATTAAACTTAAAAATAAAACCAAACTTCTCTTTGGATGCATATATAGGAGCGATGGGGGGTCAGAAGAAAATAACGCAGAACTTCTAAATATGATTAGATCCACATCAGGACTTAAATATTCACACATTGTAATTACAGGAGATTTCAATCTCCCTGATATTAACTGGAAACATTGGACAACCAAATCAATTAACCCCAGCAACCTAAATTTTAAATTTGTAGAATGCCTTAGAGACACATTCATGTATCAACATGTCTCAAATCCCACCAGAGGACGAGGCACAACTAACACAAACCTTTTAGATCTGATTTTATCAAACGAAGAAGACAACATAGGGGAAATAGAGTACCTCAGCCCTCTAGGAAAAAGTGACCACTGTGTCATTACATTCAATATTTTGTGCAAAGTTATAACAAATAAATACACTAAAAAACGGAAGCTATTTAATAAGGCAAATTATGAAGGAATGAGGAAAGAGTGTTCAGATATAAATTGGGAAGAGAAATTTAAAGACTGTAAAGACAACGTTAACGACCAATGGGAAATCCTTAAAACAGTACTTAGATTATTAGAAGATAAATACGTACCTCAAAAAGAAGTTTCAAATTACAGAAAGGGAAATTTCCCCCTGAATGCAAACACCAGAAAACTAATTAGACGTAAAAATAGACTATGGACAAGATACATTGAAACAAGGGATGGGACAAAATATCTAGAGTATTGTAAAAGCAGGAATAAAATCCGAGCTTTAACCAGAAAGCTCCGAAAGGAGTTTGAAAAAAATTTAGCCATTCAAACTAAGAAAAACCCTAAAGTCTTCTGGAACTATTATAAATCAAAAACTACAGTTAAACAAGGAATTGGGGAACTGAATATAGACCACACAAATCCGAAATCCCAAACAACAACTGAAGACGAAGAAAAAGCAAATATTCTTGCCAACTACTTCTCCAGTGTATTCACTACTGAACAGACAGGGTCTATCCCAACTACACCCAAAGTAAACATTAAATTAGCAATGGATGAGCTAAAAGTAACTGAAAACATAATATTACTAACATTAAAAGAACTTAATATAAGCAAATCGCCTGGCCCTGATGAAATTGGTGCCAGATTACTAACTGAGTTGTCAGAAAATATCTGTCTCCCATTACAAAAAATATTTGAAACATCTATAAAAACATCAAGTATTCCCGATGAATGGAAGGATGCCAAAATATCAGCAATATATAAAAAAGGAAACAAGAAATTAGCTTGCAACTACCGTCCAATAAGCCTAACAAGTGTAGTTTGTAAATGCATGGAAAAAATTATTAGAAATCACATCATCAGTTACATGAAAGTCAATGGTCTGTTCAGTCAAAAACAATATGGTTTATCTCTGGCAGATCAACAGTTCTCCAACTAATTAAAATACTAGATGAATGGACCTCAGAAATGGATAAGGGTAATTACATAGATGTTATTTATATGGATTTTCAAAAGGCTTTTGATACTGTGCCACATACAAGACTAATAAGTAAATTAAAAAGTTTTAACATTAGGAATGATTTAGTTAATTGGATTGAGGCATTCATCACAAATAGACGACAAAAGGTAGCAGTAAATGGAAAAGAATCAAACTGGCACAAAGTAACATCAGGGATACCGCAGGGATCTGTCCTAGGACCCTTACTGTTTGTTCTCTACGTAAACGACCTGCCTGATTTAACTAAATCCAATACATTCCTGTTCGCTGATGACATTAAGATATTTAGAGCCATAACAAATAAAAATGATCAGGATATACTACAACAAGATTTAAGTATCCTAGAACAATGGAGTGACAAATGGCTATTAAAATTCCACCCAGACAAATGTAAACACATGGAAATTGGAAAAAATAATATAGGTGAAAATGAATATTTCATGACAAGTAATAATGTTAAACATTCACTAGCCACCACAGATAAGCAAACTGACTTAGGTGTAATTATCGATTCAAAATTGTCATTTGATGATCACATAAACCAAGTGGTAAATAAAGCAACCAAAATGACAAAAATAATCCGAAGAACCTTCCAATTCCTAGACACACACACTTTTTTGCCACTATATAAGACAATGGTTAGATCTCACCTAGAATATGCCATAGCAGTATGGTATCCATATAAGATAAAACATAAAATAGCAATAGAAAACGTCCAGAGAAGGGCCACAAAAGAACTTCCTGGTATGAGGGATTTATCATATATAGAAAGACTAAAATTACTGAAGCTACCCACATTAGCATACTGAAGGCTAAGAGGAGACATGATAGAAGTCTATAAAATAATGCACGAATTGTACGATAATGAATCTGCACCAAATCTCCTGAAATGGGAGGATGTCACACTTAGATCAGGAAATAGAGGGCACTCCCTTAAAATATTTACCCAAAGAGCAAAAATAAATTTAAGAAAAAATGCATTCCCTCTTAGAGTGGCTGAACCATGGAATAGTCTCCCAAACTCTGTAGTACAAGCTAGATCAATTAACGCATTTAAAAACAAATTAGACAAATTCTGGTCTACCCAGGCAATAATATATGACTATGAATCTCCTTTAACAATAACTAATGGAACCGGAAATTATGATATAAAAATATTTGATTCTGAAGATCTGATCATGGAGGAACCAACTGGATCCTGCGATCAGAATCGTCATAAGGTATCATAAGGTAAGGTATTACACACGCATTCGATATATGGCAATATGCAGTAATCGTTTGCGAAGATGATGGAAAGTTGTTTACGTGATTGTGTACAAAATGACAGACAAACATTTGAATGGTTTTAAAACCAAATGAAAACACACTGCAATGATGAAGAAAATAGTCCCCAACTTTGAATTTGCTAAAATCATAATAATAATAATAATTCCGTTTCTTAATATAGCGCTTTTTAGCTAACTAAATACCAATCAAAGCACTTCACAATAATATGATGTGTTGACTAAATCTAAAATATAAATTCACTAAATACATAAGGTAAGATAACAATAAATAAGCTAAGATAAAAAAGTAAATAAGCTAAGATAAATAAGAACACATTACTATGACGTGTTGACCAAATCTAAAATATAGACTAATTAAATACATAAGATAAGATCAAATTAATAGTCTAAGGTAGATAAATAAGTAATCTAAGAGAAATAAGTAAGTAAAAATAAATAAATAATCTAAGATAAATCATTATAAAACAATAAATTAGTGTGTAAAAATACGATTTCAAACCGAACAATTTAAAACCAAGCAGCGTCATAGAATACAAATCAGTGTCATCAAGGCAGGTAGTGTGAACGAAATAAGTGAGTTTTTAGTTGTTTTCGGAAAGCTGCCAATGTCTCAGTTGTTCTCACACTCTTAGGCAAGCTGTTCCACATGGTTGGACCTGCCACTGCAAAGCTGCACCTTCCGACCGTTCTCCTCGGCACCGTCACTGCGAGCAATGTTGTGTCACTCGCCGATCGCAATGCACGAGTAGGCGCGTTGCGAGCTATCGCACAATTGAGGTAGTCCGGGGCCAAGCCATGCAGGATCTTATACATGCAAGTACATATCTTGAATGTTACTCTCATCTTGATCGGCAGCCAATGCAGCGATCGCAGAATCGGTGTGACGTGATCTCGCCGTCTGACACGGTTGATAACGCGAGCGGCAGAGTTTTGTGCTCGTTGGAGTCGGTTTGTCAGTCCATTGTTCAGCCCACCGAGTAGACCATTGCAGTAGTCGAGGCGACTCAGCACAAGACAACGTATTGCGGCATGGCACGCGTCTCGCGTCAGCAGGTGTCGGATTCTGCTGATCAGTCGCAGATTTGTTAAATAAATACAAAATGGTACATTTGTGATTTGAATCCCCCTGAAATCCTCAACAGCTGGCGGAGTAGTTTCAAGTGCTTAACTTCTGCAGGCCTTGGAACTTTTAAACAACTGCTTCCACATTGTGACTCTTGTCCCATTTGGCCTTCATTAAGTCTTTCAATGTGGGGCGCGGTGGCGGAGTGGTTAGAACATTAAGTCTTTCAATGTGGGGCGCGGTGGCGGAGTGGTTAGAACATTAAGTCTTTCAATGTGGGGCGCGGTGGCGGAGTGGTTAGAACATTAAGTCTTTCAATGTGGGGCGCGGTGGCGGAGTGGTTAGAACATTAAGTCTTTCAATGTGGGGCGCGGTGGCGGAGTGGTTAAAACATTAAGTCTTTCAATGTGGGGCGCGGTGGCGGAGTGGTTAAAACATTAAGTCTTTCAATGTGGGGCGCGGTGGCGGAGTGGTTAGAACATTAAGTCTTTCAATGTGGGGCGCGGTGGCGGAGTGGTTAAAACATTAAGTCTTTCAATGTGGGGCGCGGTGGCGGAGTGGTTAAAACATTAAGTCTTTCAATGTGGGGCGCGGTGGCGGAGTGGTTAAAACATTAAGTCTTTCAATGTGGGGCGCGGTGGCGGAGTGGTTAGAACATTAAGTCTTTCAATGTGGGGCGCGGTGGCGGAGTGGTTAGAACATTAAGTCTTTCAATGTGGGGCGCGGTGGCGGAGTGGTTAGAACATTAAGTCTTTCAATGTGGGGCGCGGTGGCGGAGTGGTTAGAACATTAAGTCTTTCAATGTGGGGCGCGGTGGCGGAGTGGTTAAAATATTAAGTCTTTCAATGTGGGGCGTGGTGGCGGAGTGGTTAGAACATTAAGTCTTTCAATGTGGGGCGCGGTGGCGGAGTGGTTAGAACATTAAGTCTTTCAATGTGGGGCGCGGTGGCGGAGTGGTTAGAACATTAAGTCTTTCAATGTGGGGCGCGGTGGCGGAGTGGTTAGAACATTAAGTCTTTCAATGTGGGGCGCGGTGGCGGAGTGGTTAGAACATTAAGTCTTTCAATGTGGGGCGCGGTGGCGGAGTGGTTAGAACATTAAGTCTTTCAATGTGGGGCGCGGTGGCGGAGTGGTTAAAACATTAAGTCTTTCAATGTGGGGCGCGGTGGCGGAGTGGTTAGAACATTAAGTCTTTCAATGTGGGGCGCGGTGGCGGAGTGGTTAGAACATTCAGTCTTTCAATGTGGGGCGCGGTGGCGGAGTGGTTAGAACATTAAGTCTTTCAATGTGGGGCGCGGTGGCGGAGTGGTTAGAACATTAAGTCTTTCAATGTGGGGCGCGGTGGCGGAGTGGTTAGAACATTAAGTCTTTCAATGTGGGGCGCGGTGGCGGAGTGGTTAAAACATTAAGTCTTTCAATGTGGGGCGCGGTGGCGGAGTGGTTAGAACATTAAGTCTTTCAATGTGGGGCGCGGTGGCGGAGTGGTTAAAACATTAAGTCTTTCAATGTGGGGCACGGTGGCGGAGTGGTTAAAACATTAAGTCTTTCAATGTGGGGCGCGGTGGCGGAGTGGTTAGAACATTAAGTCTTTCAATGTGGGGCGTGGTGGCGGAGTGGTTAGAACATTAAGTCTTTCAATGTGGGGCGCGGTGGCGGAGTGGTTAAAACATCTGACTCTCAACCGAGAGAACCTAGTTTTGAATCATCTTGGTGCTGTTTTGAAGCTTTGGCAATTTCGTCCATCCCGCGTTGTCACAGTTCACTCAGCTATCAAGGAATACCTGGCTACAGACTGAGGTGGATATGTGAACAAATAGTTTTCACTCAGTAATAGCACAGGGCTCGAATTTGGTGGCGGCCATGTGGCAATTTGCTGCAATGCCCTGGCAACTGGCCGTAGTGCCTCGAAAACTAAACAATGGTTCATGGCCAAACAGGCCGTGCTTTCTAATACACTCCATTCCAATTGCAACATCGTCGGCTGAAAGCAAAGTCATTGGCTGACAGCAAAGTTGTTCTCACTGAGACACGGCTTCTTCTTTATAGTACCCGGATGTTTTTTTACAACGCTAATTTACCAACATATTCATTGTATTAAAGCATTTGTAATAATATGGCATTTTCTACTGGCCTCGGTGTTCTACCTACTGGCCTTGGTGCTCTACCTACTGGCCTTGGTGCTCTACCTACTGGCCTCGGTGCTCTACCTACTGGCCTCGGTGCTCTATACATACTGGCCTTGGTGCCCCCTAAAATATATAAAAGCCAAGGCCAACTGGCCTTGTCCTTAAGTTGAGGCCTGATAGCAGCATGGCTAAATACTTCCCAGAGAAGTTGAGTTGGCTTTGGAATGAACATGTTGACCAGGGTAAGTGTAAAGCGCTTTGAGCAGTCCCGAGGACCAGATACAGCGCTGTGTAAAAACTTACCTTTACCATTTAATCTGTTTGATATGTCTGAGTTAAACAATGCTCTTTTCTTCATGTACCTTCTAGTATGTTTATTTCTCATTAACAGCCGCACTGATTGAGGATTACCAGTCAACCTTATTAGTGAACAACATGACTAGTAAAGATGACCGTGGGTCGGACTTTGAGCCAACCGACACAGCGATGCACCTGCAGACAAATGCAAAAGTACAACAGCAGATAAAGGAAGATGTAAATGGCATAAAGACGATATGGCAACTACAGGCAAAACATGCCCAGCACGCAAACGCCGTACCGTACTCTGCAAGCAAATAGTACGTATCTCTGCATGCTGTTGCTATACAATGTTTTATTCGAATACTAGCTGCTGAGTTACCTGGCATTGTACGGGGAAAAAAGGCAGCCATAGGCAGGGTTGTTTGATTTAAATCATTTGATTTAAATCATTTGATTTAAATTATTGATTTAAATCATGATTTAAATCACTCCAAAAAAATCATTGATTTATGATTTTTTTTACTTCCGGTTTTTTTAATCGCTGATTTATATGAATTTAACACAAATAATTGTTTACAAGCATCGAGATCAACAAAGTTTTGTATGTTTTTTAATACAAAACACAAAGTGCGCACACATGTGTAGCTATATTGTCACCAGATAGCCTGATAGTAAAATATTTTATGACATTGTGTATGTTTGAACTATTCCCTTTCTGAATGTAGTGAAGCCACACAAACTTGTCTTCCAGAGGAAGTATCTTTTCAACACAGAAGCCCTGAGTTAAAGTCCACTTATAGCTAGTTGTTAGCAATTCAGTATGTTGACTCAGTTGTTTAATACTG